>CM065471.1:46370659-46789638 GCA_032872505.1 Leptopilina syphax | reverse complement strand
TTTCACAAATAATACATTTTTCTATGGGAATTCAAATACTTAAAAAAATTTTTAATAAAATTCTTCTCAAAAAATCAATTATTTTCCCAAGAATTCAATTCTTTTCAAAAATAAACATTTTCGGAGGAATTCAGTTATTTAAATAAAAATTTTAAAAAAAAAATTCGTTGCAAGAATTCAATTATTTTTATAAATAACAAAACTTATCGCTGAATTTTAATGTATTTTTTATACAATTTTAAATGAAATTATAGAAAATTGCATTTGTTCTTAAAATTCTTTTTAAAATTCGCCGAAAGAATTCAATTATTAAAAAAAATTTTTTTTTAATTTTGTTAAAATTCTCCATAAAAATTCAATTTTAAGAAATATTCAATTATTTAATAAATTATTCACTATTGTATTTAAATAAATTGAATTCTCGTGGAATTTTCTAATAAAAAATTGATTAAAAAATTAATTTCACTTAAAATTTTAAATTATAATTGAATATTAAAAAAATTCTAGCGTAAATTTTTAGAAGTAATTGAATTTTGAAAAGAGTTCAAATTAAATCTTTGAAAATTTGAATCTATAGTTACAATATTCTTATGATATAAAATAATGATTAGCAGAAAATTTCTTTTCGGGAAAATTATTTTTTTTATTACAAATTATTAAATTTTAGATTACTAAACAATTATTAATTATTAAATTATTAAATTATAAAATTAAACTTCTAAATAAATATTCTTCACAAATTATTACACAATAGCAAAAATTCGCGCGCAGCTTGCTTTCTTACTTACTTCTTTAAATAAAATTAGCAACTTGAAAAATAATAGGATTTAAAAATTTTTAATTCAAATTTTTGTTGGAAACGAAAAATTAATTGAATTTTGGAGAAATTACAAATAATTGCAGAAATTCAATTATTTTCAAAAGTATTAAAATTCTTCTCATAAAATTCAATTGTGTTCAAAATTTAAAAAAAAAATTGTGGTTAAAATCTCAATTATCTTTATAAATAACAAAATTCTTTCCCAAAGTTCAATTATTTTCAAAAATTTAAGTAAAATTCTTGCCCTGATTTCAATTATTTTCGAAAAATTTTCTCATTTCAATGATTTTCAATATCTACTATTTTAATAAAATTTACCAAAAAGAATTCAATTATTTAAACAAAATTTTAATGAAATTGTACGCAAACATTTATTTATTTTCATAAATAATAAAAATTCCACAGAAATTCTATTATTTACAAATTTTTTATAACTTTTTTCCCAATAATTCAATTATTTTCACAAAAAATAATTGAAAATTCAAGAAAATAATAATTGAATTGAAATGATGAAAATAATTTTGAAGAAGTTATAGCAACAATCTTCTTTGGTGTATTCTGAGTATTTTAGAAAATTAAATTCTTTTTTCTCTTCCCTTTTTGAGTTAAATCTCTTATTGTATTTAATTTAAAATACAATTAACTAAATGTGTTTTTAAATTTTATTAAATTTAGTAGACATTAATTATTATCAATTTTTAATTAAGGATAAAATCTTATAAATTAACTAAAAAATGTTGTCAACTTTTTTTTATTAAACATCAACAAACTTCTAATCAAAAAACTATTATTTATTTGAATTTATTTGGTCAAAAATTTTGTTCTTATTGTTTTAAAAATGTCTAAATAAATAATGCCGAGAATCGTGTAAGAAAGTTTTACCCCATTCTTGGGGCGAAACGAAAGTTTTACACTTTTACCCCATTTTTTTTTTTTGATTATCGTTAACTTTCCCCTTCGCATGATTTCTGCTGTGTAGTTCTAAGATTTCCAATTTTTACACATCAATAATTTTTAATTAGAGAATCAAAGTGAGGGTTTTGGAAAATTACCCTCTCGATGAGTGAGAGAAAGAGAGGGAGAGAGAAGAGATAAAGTCGACGGGACAACAGTTGCATTTGACAACCCTCCAGAGTACGGGACTAAGACAGATTAAGTATTTTAAATTGAACAGAGAGAAATGAGAGTTGGGGGGGGGGGGATTTTAAGCGCGAGGATGGGTTCGAAGAGTGGAGAAGATCGTCTTCTCCTTCTTTTTTTTTTCTTTTCTTATCTTTTGCCCTTCACGTCTCCCTTTCTTTCCTCCGCACAGCCTGAGGGAGTTCAGTTTTTTATAATAAAAGACCATAATTAATGCCATCCTCGGTTCTTCAGCCTCTCCTCCCACATTTTACACTTAAAACCCCCCCCCCCCCCTCTCTCTCTCTCCTGCTTTTTCTCTACAATTTTCCTTTCCTGCCCCTCGCGTGGTGGGTGGGAACTGAGAACCGCCCTGGACTTAAGTTTTTTTTCACCCACTACAAAGTGCTCTAAAAACTTTTTCTCCTCTCTTTATATAGAATTTTTCTTTTCGCTCCAGTTTAAGAGAAAAAAAAAGTGAAGCTTTGATTAAATCTTACTTTTCTCGGGAAAATATTCTTTTCTTGTTTGAGAAAATTAAAAATTATAATTATTATTTTTAATTTAATAATTTAATTTTTTGTTTACTTTAATTTTTAATATTTCTAGAAAAATGTTGAGAATTTATTCAAAAATAATTATACTAAAAATTAATAATTTTTATAAAAATATAATAACAATATTCGGAAATTTATCGCTATTTTTATACCATTTTTCAGAACAATTAAGTAGTAAAAGTTAGGATTAGTGAGATAAACAGTTAAATTTTTTTTAGATTCAAGAGTCCTAAGGAGAAAAATAAATTTTATTTCGAGAAAAAGTAAACAAATATTTCTTAATTATCACATTTTCCTAAGGATATCAAATTGAGACAAAAAAATAAATTTTATTTCGAGAAAAATTTGAACAAATATTTCTTTATTATCACATTTTTCTAAGGATATCAAATTGAGACAAAAAATGAATCAAAAGTGTTGCGAAGCAACGTTTTGATTCGTTTTTCGTCTCAATTTGATATCCTTAGAAAAATTGCGAGAGAAAATATCGCGAAAAAAAAGAAAATATTTTTTTTATAATAGTATCAGTAGTAAAATTAATTTAATTGTTAATTTTTAGTAATTATTCAAAAAAAAAAAAAGAAAAAAGAAATTTAAAAAAATCCAAGTTCAAAAGTAGCCCTCTCACATCGTATACAGTTGAGGAAATAATTCGATGAAAATCAAGTGAAATTTTTATATCCCTAAGTGAAATTCAGTAATTTAATTTGGAATCTTCCCGCGGAGATTTGATTATCCGGGGAGAGTGAGAGACTTGAGAATCACGATGACAGAGAGAAGATGGTGAGAGAGAAAGGAGAAAGGGACGTGGGATTAGCTTTGGTTGAAGTTAACGGCTTACAACGGCCACGGTGGTAACATCAGTGTTATCGTCATGTGAAACCAGTGAAACGAAATCGATTGAATCGAACGAGAGAGAGTGTGTACCCGCACCGTTTGCGAAGGTACGCCCTTTGCTAAACCATACCGCCCCCAAACCCCCCTTTTATTCCCATAAACCTAGACCATTTCCCTTCTCTCTCTCTCTCTCACACACTCTCTCCCTTAACACCTCGCCTCCACCCCCCACACCCCTCCCTTGGCCCACAAGGCAATTCAGTTAATGACTACACGGTAGATTCTCAATGGCAGCTTATACACACGTTATATAATATACATATATATGTGCCAGAGGCGAGAAAGTGATAAACCCCCCCCTCCTCCTCCCCTCTATCCCCCCCTGCTTGCACATATTTTGACACCCTATCAAACACCTCAAAATTCATCAAAATCAATTGTTTAATTTCTCATCGTCAATAATTGTCTCTATTGAAAATATATTGATCGTTTATGGATTTTTATTTTTTATTACCTACTAATTCGCTATGATTTAGTAGGTGCTATTTTTCATTACCTACTAATTCACTATTATTTAGTAGGTACACTCTTCATTAGTAGTTGTGGTCTTAATTAGTTTTTTTGGTAATTAAAGAATGTGTATTCGTTCACCAATTAAAAAGTCAGAATATTTCTAATTATTATAGTAGAAAATTACTAAGTTTTAGTAGGAAGGTATTAATTTTTTGGTGGGAAACTATTAAATATTAGTAAGAAAGTATTAATTTTCAGTAGGAAGTAACTCATTTTGAATAGAAAATTACTAATTTTTAGTAGGAAGATATTAATTTAATTAGTAAACTATTAAATATTTGTAAGACACTATTAATTTTATTTTAATTGTCTTATTTTATAAATGATCTCGGACGTTAAAGATTATTTAACTAAACTGTTATTTTTTGTTATGAATCAGAATCAACTAATTTTGAGTAGGAAATTACTAATTTTTAGTAGGAAACTATTAAATACCTGTTAGTAAAAAACTATTAATTTTTAGTATAAAGCTATTAATTTTTAGTAGCAAAGTATTAAATATTAGTAAGAAACTTAATTTTTAGTAGGCAGCAACTAATTTTTAATGAGAAACTATTAAATAGTAATAAACTATTAAATAGTAAGAAACTATTAATTTTTGGTACGAAGCAAATATAATTCTGAATAGTAAAGTATTAAATTTTAGTAAGAAACTATTAATTTAATTTTTAATAGCAAACTATTAAATATTAGTAAGAAACTATTAATTTTTAGTAGAGAAATTACTTATTTTTAGTAGGAAACTATTAAGTACCTGTTAGTAAAAAAAATAATAATTTTTGGTAGGAAGATATTAATTTAAGTAGTAAACTATTAAATATAAGGAAGAAACTATTAATTTTCGGTAGGAATCAACTAATTTTGAGTAGGAAATTACTAATTTTTAGTAGGAAACTATTAAATACCTGTTAGTAAAAAACTATTAATTTTTAGTATTAAAGTATTAAATATTAGTAAGAAACTTAATTTTTGCTAGGCAGCAACTAATTTTTAATGGGAAACTATTAAATAGTAATAAACTATTAAATAGTAAGAAACTATTAATTTTTGGTACGAAGCAAATATAACTCTGAATAGTAAAGTATTAAATTTTAGTAAGAAACTATTAATTTAATTTTTAATAGCAAACTATTAAATATTAGACTATTAATTTTTAGTAGAGAAATTACTTATTTTTAGTAGGAAACTATTAAGTACCTGTTAGTAAAAAAAATATTAATTTTTGGTAGGAAGATATTAATTTAAGTAGTAAACTATTAAATATAAGGAAGAAACTATTAATTTTTGGTAGGAATCAACTAATTTTGAGTAGGAAATTACTAATTTTTAGTAGGAAACTATTAAATACCTGTTAGTAAAAAACTATTAATTTTTACTGCAAAGCTATTAATTTTTAGTAGTAAAGTATTAAATATTAGTGAGAAACTTAATTTTTGGTAGGCAGCAACTAATTTTTAATAGGAAACTATTGAATATTAAGAAACTTTTAATTTTTGGTACGAAGCAACTATAATTCTGAATAGTAAAGTATTAAATTTTAGTAAGAAACTTAATTTTTGGTAGGAAGCAACTAATTTTTAGTCGAAAACTGTTAAATACCTATGTTAGTAAAAAAAAATATGAATTTTTGTTAGGAAGATATTAATTTAAGTAGTAAATTATTAAATATAAGTAGAAAACTATTAATTTTTGGTAGGAATCATCTAATTTTTAGTAGGAAGTTACTCAAAATATTAGGATATTAATTTTTAGTACGAAGATATTAATTTAGTAAGCTATTAAATATAAGTAAGAAACAATTAAATTTTGGTAGGAATCAACTAATTTTCAGTAGGAAAATTAATAATTTTTAGTAGGAAACTATTAAATACCTGTAAGTAAAAAACTATTAAATACCTGTAAGTAAAAAACTATTAATTTTTAGTAGGAAGCTATTTATTTTTAGTAGTAAAGTATTAAATATTAGTAAGAAACTTAATTTTTGGTAGGAAGCAACTAATTTTTAATAGGAAACTATTAAATAGTAAGAAACTAGTAATAGTAAGAAACTAGTAATTTTTGTATTAAAAAACTACTTGTCCGAATGTATTCGTGTAAAAAGTTTAATTTACCTATTAATTGAAGAAACTATTAATTCTTGGTAAGAAGCAACTAATTTTGAGTAGAAAGTTACTAATTTTTTGTTAGGAAACTACTAAATTTTAGTAAGAAACTATAAAATATTAGTAAGAAACTATTAATTTTTAATAGAAAACAACAAATTATTAGTAGAAAACTACTAATTTAATCTATTGATTTAACAATTAATTTAAATTAATAATCTATTAAATGAAATAGCAAAGTTTCACTATTTCAAAATTTTAATTAATATTAAAAGCAAAGTCACATAAAAATATTGTGTCAATATACTGTTTCCCGGCGGACATAATAAAAATAGGGTCCCAATTTGAGCCTATATTTAATATCTAGTTTTGGACTTATATTGATTATTTTTGTAAAATTATATAAATTCTTTTACACTTAAAAAACTGTATTCGATTCAATTAATGGATAATTTTAGAATTAAATGATTATAATTTAAATTAAAACTGTTTAATTCATTTAAACAAAAATTATTTGATACAAATAAATATTTATTTAGTAAAGGGCAAATAATTGCATATTTAAATCAAGCCTACTACTTTTTAAATTTGAATTAGTAAACATCGTTTACTAATTTGACTTTTTTCTTTTGAATTAGTAAATTTTACTAATAATTTACTAGAAATGACTATTTATTAGTAAAATTTAAAAATTAGTTCCTGACTTTTTGCTTTTGAACTAGTAAATTTTAGTATTAAATTAGTCGAAATTACTACAACTTATTATTAAAGTTTAGAATCTAGTTACTGATTTTTTGCCTATAAATTAGTAGATCTTTCTAATAAATAGTAATTTCTACTAATTTATTACTTAAATTTACTAATCAAAGAAATTTTATTTGAACCAATAAGTTTAGTATTTTAAAGCTTAATATTTAATTAACTTAGACAAAAATTATTTGATATAAATAAATATTTACATAATTTAGAAACTACTAAATTTTTTATTGGTTTAATAAATTCTATTTTGTTGAAATGAAAAATTATATTTGTGTCGAATAAAATTTTTATTTAAAACAAATAAATAATTTACTGTCAAAATTTGAATTAGTAAAAATGTTTGCTAATTTTAATTAGTGACTGAATTTTTGCTTTTGAATTAGTATATTTTATTAATAAACAGTCATTTATTACTAAAATTTACTAATTCAAAAGCAAAAAGTCAGTCACTAATTTTTTAAATATTTTTACTCATTCAAATTTAAAGTGTAAATTATTTATTTCTTTTAAACAAAAAATATTTCATTGGGACACAAATATAAATTTTATTTCAACCAAATAAAATTTTTTCAAAATCAATTAAAAGTTTATCAGTCTCTAAACTAAGTAAATATTTATTTCTATCAAATCATTTTTGACTAAGTTAATTAACTGGAATTGGTTTCAAATTATTGAAAATTAGCTTAAAAATTATTGGTTCAAATAAAATTTCTTTGATTTAAAAAAAAAATAGTTGACTCAAGTAAATATTTCTTTGATAACGACAAGGGAACTATTTGAATCTAATAATTTTTTTCAGTGTAATGTAATTATTATTATTAATAATTATTAATAAATTAATAATTATTATAATTAATACACTTAATAATTATTAATAAATTAATAAATTATAAAATATAAATAAATTATTAATAAATTAACGTAAATTTAAAGAATAAAGGTTTAGAGTGAAATTTTAAATTAATGTTTGATAATAAAATTTATTTAAAACCAGTAAAAAATTTACTAATCTCTAAATAAAGTAAATATTTATTTCTATCAAATAATTGTTGTCTAAGTTAATTAAATGGTTTATTAGTTTCAAAATACTGAAATTATTTGTTCAAATATACTTTCTTTGATTTAAAGAAAAATTATTTTACTCAAGTAAATATTTATTTGATAACGAAATGTGAATTATTTGAATTGAATAATTTTTTTTCTGTAAAACGAAATTATTATAATTAATGCAATTAATATTTATTAATAAATTAATAAATTATTAATAAATTATCGTAAAATTAAAGAATAAAAGTTCAAAGTGAAATTTTAAATGAATTTTCGATAATAAACCATTAAAAGTAAGAAATGAATGAAGAAAGTGAAAAAAATTGTTTCTTAAGAAACATTTTCAGTAGAGCAACGTATTTAAAATAACAGGAAATAAGTTTTATTGTTGAAACCGATTTGGCCTACATATTTACCTGTGATGCATATGGGCACTGCTGCCGTGGCAGGACCCTAAGTAACGTCCGAAAAATCCGAGGGAGTAAAACCGGTTTCGCGATTTTTATGGGGTCATCCGGTTAAAAAAGGGGAGGTCATCTCATTGAGGTCAGGTTTACAAAGAACGAGAAGGAGAGAAGTTAAAGTGAATGAGAAAGAGAGACAGAAATCTCCCTTTGGTTAGTTACACAGAAAAAGCCCCTTTCCGTCATCCGGGCATCTGGTCATCGGAAATTAAAAAGTGCAAAAAAAACTTACCTGACCAGTTCGCTCCCAGGCATTTTAAGGGACTTAGAAGGGATATGCTAATATTGCCTTCGACCCTTGCGCGCTTAACTTAACCCTTTTCGTCGAAGGTAGAGAGAGGGTCACTTTGAGAAACGGGTTTTTGGAATTTTTTCCTTTTCAATCAAAAAGGGGGAAAAAAAATCCCCAAAGAAAAAGGGTTAACTGCCCTTTGGTAAGTTTTCAGCGTAGTGGGGGTACAACATCATGACCAGAAGATTCGATTTCACGTGTGGCCAAGTAGCACCAGTTTCACCTCTGTAAACGACGACGAAGCATTTTTTCGTTTCCTCTTCTCATATTTACAATTTAGTGCGCAAATTTTCCACTTCCTGCAAAAAAAAAGAAGAAAAAAAATTAAAAACTTGTGAAATCTCTTGTGAAATTGTTCTCCAAAAAATTGATACCCTAATTCTTATTAAGAATTTGAAGAATTCAAATATTCTCAAAGAAACAACTTCTCAAAGAAACGTCTTTAAAGAATTTGCAAATTCTCAAAGAATTTACAAAAGTTTGAAAAAATTGAAAAAATTTCCTGAAAGGAAAAAAGATTTGAAAAAAATATAAATGGAAAGGAAAATTTTATTGCTTTATACTGAAAATGAAACAAAGGATGTAATGGAATATGGTTGTAATTTATCTCATTTAATACCCAACAGGCGACTAACGGTGTAAATGAAGCCTCTGTTGCTTTATGGAAATTCTCTTCTTTTAATTGTTGGTGCATTGCAATTAGTGGACCCGCCATTACGAAAACACTATACATATATATAGTGTTTGAGTAGTTAAACAGTGAATTGATTACTTTCGACCATGTTGAATTCAATGAACTTTTTTTTTTTTTTAATAATAATACCGAAAAAAAATTTAATAAAAACCCTCGAATTTATAGCACTTTTTTTCCAAATGACGAATACGTGAATTTTATTTATCTCCTCAGTGATGTTTTTTCTAGTGCAATTAATTCTCGTGCTCATTTCAATTGAATTTGATTTATCAAAGGAAAATTCTTGGTCGAGTGCCAAATAATTTTCAAAACCCAGAATTTATATTATTATCAACATTTTCCTCTTTTTTAGTCTCCTTTTTTTGGGGGGGAATTGAATTCATTAATAAAACATGTTTGAAAGGAAATTTTTTTTTTCATTCGTCTATAAAAGTAATTTTTTTACAAATGTTATTTAAATGAAATCGTATGTGAAATTTTGTGTTTAAGGATGAAATTCCTGGAATTGATAGATATTCGTATATAGGATACTACTCGTATTGATATTGAATTCAATAAACTGTGGTTTAAATTTATCGATTTTGTGGTTTAAGTAAAGCGATGGACTTTGATGTTCACAAGTCGCAGGTGACAGCGCCTCTTTAAGTGTCTATATATATACTCCTCGTGAAATAGTTTCAAGTTTTGTCCAAAAACTTACTTTCTTGAAATGAAATAGAAATTAATATGAAAAAAGTATTAAATTAATAAAATTAATTAATTATTAATATTAATTATTATTATTATGCAAAATTAATTAATTATTAATTCATTTTGATTAAATTAATAAAAGAAAAACGAAGTTTATTTTGCTTGTCGATTGAAAATTAAATACTCGAAACAATTAATTAAAAAAGAAAATAAAAGGGAAATAAAGAGGAAACGAAAAGAAAAAAGAGAGAAAAGGGAGAAAAAAAAATAAAAAAAAAATTAATAATTTTTTCAATAAATTTAATATAATGCAGAGAAAAATTTAAAACAAGTTTTCCATTTCTTTTAAACTCTTAAAGATTCTAAAGTTTTGATCTATGTTGTATAAAACTTTCTATTTAGAGAGGCTTGAAGCAAAATCAAACTTTTTTCGCTTTATAATCTATGAACTATAATTATTTTTTACTAATGACTAATAAATAGGTAATAATAACAATAATAATAATAATAATAATAATAAAAATATTGTTCACAAATTGATTCTTTTCTTTGGGGAAGAAACAAAATAACATATTCCCGTTTCTTATTATTTTTGTAGAAAATTCTCAATTTTCATAAAGAAATAATTTTCATTTCTATTTCTTAATTACAATTGCTTTAAAAAAATTCAAAGATTTTTAAAAAGTAAGGAAAAAAATGTTTATAACTTCCATTTGTCAATTACAAATTTTCATTAAAAATGAAATTAAAAATTTTTGAATTTTTAGAAAATAAAGTAAAAAATTTTATTAAAAAAAATGTTTTGTTACATTTATTTACGAATTTCTTCAATTGTAAAATTATTCGAAAACATCAATAACTTCTTTTTTTAAATAAATATTTAATTATTATTATTTTTCCACAGGAATTAAGACATTCAAAAATATTAAATTCAAACCTTTTAGAAATTAAAACAACTCAAGAAAATGTTTTATAACAATTTTAAATTATTTTCATCATTTTAATTCAATTACTATTTTCTAGAATTTTCAATTATTTTTTATGAAAATAAATGAATAACTTAAAAATTTTTTTTATTATTTATTAAAATAATTCAATTATTGCGAAAAAAGGTATAAAAAATTTGTAAATAATTGAATTCCTGTAGAATTTTCAATTATTGTTTATGAAAATAATTGAATTCCTTAAAAATATTTTATTATTTATTTAAATAATTGAATTATTATGAAGCGAAAGTTATACAAAATTTATAAATAATTGAATTCCTGTGGAATTTTCACTTATTTTTTTACTAAAATAATTTAATTCCTTAGAAAATTTTTTATGATTTAATAAAATAATTGAATTCCTGTGGAATTTTCACTTATTTTTTACGAAAATAATTTGAATTCCTTAGAAAATTTTTTATTATTTAATAAAATAATTGCATTATAGCGAAGAAAGTTGTAAAAAATTTGTAAATAATTGAATTCCTGTGGAATTTTCAATTTTTTTATGAAAATAATTGAATTTTTAAAAAAAATTTTATTATTGAATAAAATAATTGATTTATTGCGAAGAAAGTTGTAAAACATTGGTAGATAATTGAATTCTTGTAGAATTTTCGTTATTTATGAAAATAATTAAATGTTTGCGTACAATTTCATTAAAATTTTGTTCAAATAATTCAATTCGTTTTTGGTAAATTTTATTAAAATTGTAGATTTTGAAAAGAATTCAAATGAGAAAATTTTTTCAAAATAATTGAAATTTTGACAAGAATTTTATTAACATTTTTGAAAATAATTGAACTTTGAGAAAGAATTTTGTTACTTATTAAGATAATTGCGATTTTGAGGAGATTTTTTTTTAAATTTTTGAACATAATTGAATTTTATGAGAAGAATTTCATTACTTTTGAAAATAATTGAATTTCTGCAATTTGTCATTTCTCCAAAACTAAATTTTTTGAGTGCTTTCAACAAAAATTTGAATTAAAAATTTTTAAATCCTATTATTTTTTAAGTTGCTAATTTTATTTAAGAAAGGAAATATTTATTAAAATAATTGAATTTTTGCAACAAATTTCTATTATAGTTTTTTTTATTAATTACAATCATGAGTAGAATATTATTATTTATGAATATATAATTGAATTCTTGCAACGAATTTTATTAAATTTTTTTGGAAAATTTTATTAAAATATAGTAGCAGATAATAAAAATCAATGACTTGAGGAAAATTTTTGAAAATAATTGAATTTCAAAGAAGAATTTTATTATTTTTAAAGATATTTTTAAAGATAATAATATTTTTAAAGAAAATTGAAATTTTGACGACAATTTTTTCTAGTGTTTAATAATTTGTGATGATTATTTATTAAGTAGTTTAATTTTATAATTTATAATTTAATAATTAATAACTAACAGTTTAGTAATTTATAATTTATTAATTAATAATTAATAGTTTAGTAATTTATAATTTATTAATTAATAATTAACAGTTTAGTAATTTATAATTTATTAATTAATAATTAACAGTTTAGTAATTTATAATTTAATAATTCGTAAGGAAAAAAGAATTTTTTTTCTTGAAAGGAACTTTTCTGCAAATAATTTTTCCTTTACCACGGCAATAAATTTTTCATCCTCTTCCTCTCTATTCAAATTTTATATATCTAAATTATTTTCCTTTCATAAATATATTTTCTGAATTTCATCAGCAATTCAACTTCCATAATTACTACGGCAATTGAATTAACATTTTCCAGTTGAAGTGAAAATATTTTTCAGAGTAATGAAAACGACCTTCAAGCTTGGCAAGCCATGAAGAAAAAGCACACGGAACTGTGAGGAAAATTATAGAGAGAGAGAGAGAGAAAAGGAGAGATGGAGAAAAATATAGAGAAAAGGAGAAAAGAAGATTGAGAAAAGGAGGGAAAAAGAAAGAAAAAGAGGAAAAGAGAGAAAACAAGAAAAGAGAAGAAAGAAAAAAGAGAAAAGGATAAAAAAAGAGAGAAAAAGAGGAAAAGAGAGAAAAGGAGAAAAGAGAAGAAAGAAAAAAGAGAAAAGGATAGAAAAAGAGAGAGAAAAAGAAAAAAGGAGAGCAAATGAGAGAAAGAGAGGGAAAACAGAGAGAGACAGAACGAAATGCATAAGAAAATGAAGAAAAGAAGGGAAAATGAGGAAAATAAGAAATAAATGAAAAGAAAAAGAGTAAGGAAAGGAGAGAAAAAGCCATCTTGCTCGAACGATCTTTTTGAAAGCGCGCGCCCCAAACCATAGAGTTGAGAAAAAGGGGTTTGCAATTGGAGCGAAGGGACGAAAAGCGAGGGAGAGAATATATACTTCGGGGTGGTTTTTCTGACGTCAACTACCCTCGGCGACTCCACCCGCTTCACCCTCGCTTTAAAAGAAGAAGGGAGGGGGGGGGAATTGAGAGCCGAAATAAAATGGCCGATGGCTCGCCTAATGCCTAAAATATACACAGCAGAAATTGGGCTCCTTAAAGAACAGAGAGCAAGGAAAACTGTTGGCTGTCTTGATGGGATCTTTCGGCAAAGCTCTCACTCTCTTTTTCTCTCTCACTCACTCTTTATTTCCCTCTGTTTCAAAAGTGTCGAGGGTTGAGAAAAAATATTGACTTAGCGCTCCACTGGGCCAAGTGAACTGCGGGAACATCTCGTCATCTCTTGGAAACTAATTTTTTCTTTTGGTTCATTTACCATCGATTGGTGCGAAAAAAAACACTCAAATCAGGGGTGGGGGGTTTATTTATTTTTTTTAAATTAGGAAAGTTGGGAAAAAAATTTGTTTGTTGATAAAAATTGCTGGGTGGAAAAATTAAATTGTCGGGGGAATATTTGAGGCTGAAAAAAATTGCTAGTTGAAAAAATTTGCTTCCCAAAAAAACAATTTGCTTGTTTGAAAAATGTGCTTCTCAACGCAATTTACTTGTTGAAAAAAAAATTCCTGGGGAAAAATTAACTTGTCCAGAATATTTGATTCACAAAAAAAATTGCTAGTTGAAAAAATTTGCTAGTACAAAAATTTGCTTATCGAGAAAATTGCTGGTCAAAAAACTTGATTGCCAACAAAATTTGCTAGCCAATAAAAATTACTGATCGAAAAATAGCTTGCCTACAAAATTACTAGTCGAAAAAGTCTTCTGTTAATAAAAATTGCCCTCCAACAAAATTTTGGTGCTGAAAAAATTTTGCTAGTCAAAAAATAGGTTTAACAATAAAAATTGCTAGCCTAGAAAATTTTCTTACGGAAAATATTTACTAGCCAAAAGAATTGCTAGTTAAAAAAATTGTTTTCCATTAAAAATTGCGTGCCAAAAAAATTTGCTTATTGACACAATTTTCTAGTACAAACATTTGCTTCTCGAGAAAATTGCTAGTCAAAAAATTAGTTTGCCATAAAAAATTTGCTTGCTAATAAAATTTTTTAACGGAAAAAATTCCCTAGTAAAAAAATTGCTAGTTAAAAAAGTGGTTTGCTATTAAAAATTGCTTGTCAACAAAGATTGTTTGTAGAAAAAATTTTGCTAGTACAACAATTTGCTCGTCGCAAAAATTGCTAGTCAAAAAACTAGATCCGCAAAAAAATTTGCTAGCTAACAAAAATTAGTGGTCGAAAAAATTGTTTGCCTACAAAATTACTAGTCAAAAAAGTGGTTTGATAATAAAAATTGCTAGCCAACAAAATTTTCGTGCTGAAAAAATTTGCTAGTCAAAAAAATTTGCTTTCAAGAAAATTTCTGATCAAAAAATTAGTTTGACATAAAAAATTTCCTTGACAATAAAATTTTCACACAAAGAAAATTTTTTACCAAAAAAAATAGTTACTTAAAAAAGTGGTTTGCTGTAAAAAATTGCTTGCCAACAAAATTTGCTTGTTGAAAAAAATTACTAATTAAAAAAGTGGTTTGCCATAAAGAATAGCTTGTTGAAAAAATTTGGTAGCCAAAAAAAAATTAGCTTGACAACAAAATTTACCCATTGAAAAAATTGACGATATTCGAAAATTTTTGCTAAAATGGTATATAAAATGTGTAAATTAGTATACTTTAATGGCTTAAATAAATATTACGTTTGTCATGTTGGGTAGCATCTAAAACTTTGACTAGAACCTATTGGCTTAGAAACTTTCGTGACTCACTTTGAGAAATCCTTTTTCCAAGTAAATAGCATGAACGAGCAGTGCTACTAACCGAATTTGGAATTAGAGACGCAACCGAAAGTTAGTCAATGTGGCTTGAAGAGATTCTAAATTGAATTTTCGTCTGGCACTCTGTCATGCTGCAAATATTATTGCGATATTAAGAGATTGTGGTCAAGGAAGGCTGAGAGAATTCGAATCACATTATGTATATATATATTTTTTTGGACAAACTGAATATACGTACTTTTTCCATTTTATTGCATTACTAATATTATTCTAGTAATTCATTAAATTCTATTTATGATCTATTCTAATTTATCTATTCTATTCTATTCTATTCTATTCTATTCTATTCTATTCTATTCTATTCTATTCTATTCTATTCTATTCTAATATACTATTAATTAATATTATATTCTAATGTATTATTAGTTAATATTATATTCTATTTATTTATATTTTTATTTATTCTGCCTTATAGCCTATCGGTCAATAAAGTGACTATTATTGCCCTAGGGCAATAATGTGTACTTTTCTGACTTCTCGCAGGTTAAAAGAGTAAATATTATTGTCCTAGGGTAATAATGGGCTCTTTACTGACCACTGGGCCATAAGGGAAACTTATTATTGTTCATTATTGTCCTAGGGCAATAATGTGTACTTTTCTGACTTCTCGCAGGTTAAAAGAGTAAATATTATTGCCCTAGGGTAATAATGGGCTCTTTACTGACCGCTGGTCTGAAAGGGGAACTTATTATTGACCATTATTGACCATTATTTCCCTAGGGTAATAATGGTAACATCACTGACCGTTAGGCTATAAGGGGATCCTATTATTGACCATTGTTGCCCTAGGGTAATAATAGGCTCTTTACTGACCGCTGAGCTTTAAGGGGAACTTATTATTGACCATTATTTCCCTATGGTAATAATTCTTGACCTGAGCCATAATTGATTTTTTAATTAGACTGTTTTTTTAATTCGGCGAACATTTTTTTCTTTAAGGGGAAAATTAATTCAGCTACTCCACTGTAAATCCCATTTTTTAAAAAACCAGTAATTTCTCATTTATTTTAATTTTAATTTTTTTTTTCTGCCGCGTGTAACAGTGCGCTTATTTGCGCTTGATAACGTTCCACTTTGAACGACAAGCAGAGGAGAAGAAGAGTAGAGAGCGCGAGGAAGAAAACCGCCGTGAAAGAAGAAATGAGAAGAAGGATCTTCCCCATTTGCCCTCGGAACAATCTCGAGCGGACGATTCGTTAGGGAAGTTTTTCTCTTTTCGAAATAAAGGCAATTAAAGTTTAAGGCGCCGTTCTCCAAGGAGATGATGGCGAGTGAGGGGTGAAGGGTATAAAGGCGGTTAGTCGCAAGAAGAAGAAGAAGAAGTAAGCGAGGGGAGGGCGGGGGGGGCAGAGAGAAGAAAAAGAGGGTGGTTTGCTGTTAAAAGGGGTAGGTGGGCGAACAGAGGACGAGGGGAGGGGGAGGGGGAAGTTCGAAGCCAGGATTCAGGGCAAGGTGGCGGCGAGAGAATCTTTCTCTCTCTCTCTCTCTCTTTTTCAAAGCAGGGGGGAGAGATGAGGGGGTGTGCTGGTTTTTGTCATTTGAAATATGCCAAGGGGCTGCACGAGAGGCGAGGAATGATAAAATGGCGCCACAGACAAAGGGGCGATTTTTCCTCGCCAGCTTCTCTTTTGTTTCCTTCCTGTAATGAAAGCTCGTCCCTTAGAACCACTACTACCCCCCCCCACATCTTGCTATCCTTTTCCTTCTTTTACTCTTTCCTCCCCCCTCACCCCTCACTTTCTCAAACCTCTTGGAAGAAAACCAGGGAAGACGATCGCGGGGCTCGTGTCTTTAATGCCGGTCTTTTCGAGGGATTCTTATCCACACCGTCAACTCTCCCCCCCCTAGTATTCTCTTTTTTCTTACCACCTACCACCTTCAGTACTCTGACCCCTAGGAGCCGTCGTCTTTTATCGGTCGTCTTGTTGGGAAAAATAAAGTGAAACGAAAGAAAGAAAAAAAATAATAAAATAAATACAAAACGTGTTGGTGTTGGTGACTTGGTGTCGATCGAGCGATCCGGGTCTCTCTTTGGCTTTTAATACAAATGCGACGATAAAACGTAATGTTGATAAGATTATTTTGTATTTGTTACAATGAGGGAATTTTTTGTTTTGGAAAACGAAAAACGATTGAGTGATGCAAAAGAACGAGAATTAAAATTTTGATACTTATTTCTAAGTTTATTGATTCTATCTTTTTATTAACGAGAAGCCTGTAAGAATTATTGTAATTAGTATTATTATAGAAGCCGTTCAAAAAAATACGTAACGGGAAGGGAGGGGGGGAAGTAGTCTGTAAAAATTATTATAATTATTATAGAAGCCGATCAAAAAATACGTAACAAGAAGGGGGGGGTCAAGCTATTTATTACGGTCAGCAAAAAAAAATGGCGCTAATGTACACAACATTGCATTACATGGGGGGAAAGGGGGGAAGTCCAAATTACGATTTAACACCAAAATTGGTACTAAATCCTAATAACTTTCTTTTTACAAGGGAAAAAAATTTTAATCACCGCAGAAAAATTAGAGAAAATAGGATAAAATTGAGAAATAGAAATAAATGGACAAGAAATTATTAGACGTATATAGTATTGAATTATTAAAAAATAAAAAACAAAAAAAAAATAATGAATTTTTCACTCCAAGGACAAGGGAATTTTGGAGTCGGCAAACAAAAGAAAGCAGAGCGAGTGATTTGCCGTATCGTGTTTGGTGCGCGGGGAGGGAGAGTGCAAGGGATGCTGCTGATGATGGTAAAAGGGGGACAACACACCACCACCACCAGGAAAGGAAGAAGGACGGCAATCTTCGAAGGGGCTGTATTTTAAGATTCACCCCTCGGCTATCTCGCATCTTATCGAGAAAGGGTTTGGATGAATTTTTCCGCGCACAGGGGAGAGATCGGTGCGCCTTTCCTTTCCTTTTCGAAGCAACGATTTAAGTTCTTAACGCGCACAAAAGAGACTTATACACTCCCTGGTCTGAAATTCATAAAATAAAATTTTGAAACGAAAAAGTTTTGAAAGGAAAAAAAGAAAGAAAATAGAAAGAAAAGAAAATTATTAATTTAAAAGTAAAAGAAAATAAATAAATACTTCCTTCATAAAGGAAACAATAATAGTGTAAAAATAAAAGCAAATAGAATAATACAAAAATAAAAAAGTAAACAAAACAATGTAAAAAAGGAAATTAGTCTTTTTTTCTATTTTCGATGTAATGAAGATACTTGAACATTAATAATTTGTAACTGCATTTGATTCAATTTCTGTATTTTTACTTGGAAATTTATAAACAAAATCTAATTTTTTTACGTACTTTTCTTGGGAGCGCGTCACAAATACTAATTAATAAAAATAAATTTAAGTGAACTTGTAAATAACAATAAAAATAATTATTCAATAAACTGTTTGTTATTTCTAATCACTAAAATTATTCCTATTCTAGTTGAACTATTACTACTATTACTATTAATATTGCTATTACTGTTTCTATTAATATTACACTGAAAACATTTTTTTTTTAATTTAAAAATATGTAGCCAACCAAAAAAAAGTGTATTATTATAATTACTAATATTATTATATAATTACTATTATTATTATATAATTATTATATAATTACTATTAAAAAAATTGGTTTGCTATAAAAAATTACTTGACAACAAAATTTTCTCTCGTAAAAAATTTCCTAGCAAAAGAAATTACAAGTTAAAAAAGTGGTTTGCCATGAAAAATTGCTGGTCAACAAAATTTACTGGTTGAAAATATTTTGGTAGTCAAAAAATTTACTTGTTGGAAAAATTTTAGTAGCCAAAAAAATTTGTTTGCTAACGAAATTTTACCAGCCAAAAGAATTTGCTTGTCAACGAAATTTACCAGTTGAAAAAATTTTATTAAATATATTATTAATTCTTTTTTCATATATTATTATTTTATTACGTATTTTTTACATATATTATTACTTCCTCATAGAGGAAGTATTGTAATACCGAAATTTTTCGAGTTCGATTTTTTGACATATCTTTATGTTATTTGACCTCAGGAGTTCAAAAATGACATTTTTAAAAAATGTCATTCCGTATGTGTGTGTGTGTGTGTGTGTGTGTGTGTGTAAACATCACATTTTCATAAATATCTCGAAATCATGAAGAGCTTTTGGGTTGAATTTTTTTTTAAATTGTAGATCTCACCTGCGGACATAAAATGAGAGTACTTTGAGATAGATTAATAAAGTTGAACTAAATTTTTTTTGGATTTTTAATTTTGCAAAAAAACGTTTTTTGCCCATAACTTTAAAAAAATGTTAGAACACCTATAAATGTTTTTCCATAATTTTGTAGAGTTTTTTTAGACGCATCTTTTGAGCCCTAATTGAACATTTTTCGTCCATATTAACCGGAGATATTAAACTTTTAAAAATTCAAAATTTTGGAAAATAAGACTTTTTTGAAAATTTTGTTGAAAAATGTAGAAGTAATCTTAAAATTATCATTACCGACTTGTAAAGCTTCAAAAAACGCTTCGATTGACCTATTTTTGAACCTAATTCGATAATAAATTTCGAAATTATTGGTATTTTAAAAACCAAAATTTGTGGAAAATGACATTTTCTCAACTTTTTTGTTTAAAAATTTTTGTTTAACTATTAAATTATTGTAATTATCTTGTAGGGTATTTAAAAATAAATTGATTGACCCAAAATTCAATTACTTTTACCATAATTATAAAAAGTTATTCATATATTTCTATTATTTTTATCTCCATGAGGAAGTAAAGTGTTCATGAAATGAGCACCAAAATTATAAAAAAAAATTATACAACTTGGCAGCGGTTTTTTTTAATTATTTTGATTATTATTAAATTATTATTAAACTAAACTTATTATTTCTCACAGATATTCCATGAGAATTTATATTTCTTGTGTATAATAATTACAATAATGTAAGATGGAGAGATATGTTTTATAATAAGAGAATAATTTTCTATATATTCTTTTCTTTCCTTTTTCTTCTTTCTTTTCTTTTTTTTTGTTTGAAATGCAAGTTAAGAGAGAGAAGAAAAACGCAATATCTCGTTGATTTTTATTTGCCTTTAGAAACCGGTTCTCTTTTTCATTATCCGTAGAGAATGAAAGCGTATATAAAGAGAATACTCGACGTGACTCGATCTTGGGTTACCAGCCGTATGAAACGTTTAAATGCTCTTCAGACTACTTCTATATACAGCGTCCCACTCGAAAAATACTTGAAACCTGACAATGTATAGAGAAAAGAAAAAAGAACGAAAACAATCGAAATTGAAATTTTTGGAGGTGTGGAAACTTGAGTTTTGATCAATTACACTCTTGTTTGAACACTATTTCAATAGGTGCAACATTTTGATGCTTTTTTTTTGTCTCAATTTGTTATCCTTAGAAAAAACTCTGATTACTATTGATTTACACGATTAATTATTATGTTTAATTACTTCATTAATTTAATATTCTTTTTACTGTAAATTTTTAATATTTTTAGAGGAATGTTCAGAATTTTCAATTTATTCATAAATAGTAAAAAATATTTATAAAAATATTGCAGAGCAATATTCGCAATATTATCGATATTTTTGCCATTGTTGAACAATTGAGGATAATACTAAAGATAAGTAGTAAAAGTCAGGATTAGTCAGACATAAACAATTAAATTTTTATAAGATTTAGAAATCCAGAATTATTGTCAAAAATGTTTATAAAAATCTTTAAACCAATTCAATTATTTTCGTAAAAAAGAAAATTCTTCCTAAGAATTCAATTCTTTTTAAAAATGAACATTTTTACAAGAATTCAATTATTTAAAAAGATTTTTAATAAAATTCGTTGCAAGAATTCTATTATTTTTATAAATAACAAAATTTATCGCAGAATTTCAATTATTTTTTATACAATTTTAAATAAAATGATAGAAATTTGCATTTATTATTAAATTTTTTTTCAATTCGCCGAAAGAATTCAATTATTTTTAAAATTTTGATAAAATTCTTCATAAAAATTCAGTTTTAAGAAATATTCAATTATTTATTTTTGTATTTAAATAATTCAAATCTCTGGATTTATAGAAAAATTTAAGTTAAAAATATTAAAAAATTTAATTTTGAAGAAGTTACAAATCATTGAAGGAATTTTATTACTTTCAAAAGTAATAAAATTCTTATCACAAAATTTTTAGTTATGTTCGAAATTGAAAAAAAATTTCGTCAAATGCCAATTATCTTTATAAATAATAAAATTCTTCTTCAAAATTCAATTATTTTCAAAAATTTTCTTATTTCGATAATTTTTAATATTTCTACTATTTTAATAAAACTACCCAAAAGAAATCAATTATTTAAACCAAAGTTTAATAAAATTGTACGTAAGCGTAATTTAATTATTTTCATAAATAATAAAACTCATTGCAAAATTTCCATCATTTTTAATACAATTTTAATCTAATTCCTTGAAAAATGTAACTATTCTTAAAATTTTTATTGGAATTCGTCAAAAGAATTCAATTATTTAAAAATTTGTGAATACAATATTTTTTATAAGAATTAAATTTTAAGAAACATTCAATTATTCAATAAATAATTTACCTTTGTATTCAAATTATTGAATTCTTGTAGAATTTTCAAATAAAAATTAATTAAAAAATGAATTTTTCAATGTTAGTTAAAATTTTAGGTAATAATTGAATATGAAAATAATTTTGAAGAAGTTACAGTAAGAATATTCTTATAATACAAAATAATTATTTTATCTCTCGAACATCTTTAATTATTATAAAAAATATTTTTAAAGTTGTTTAATTTCAAAAAGGTTTGAATTTAAATGTTTTGAAAATCTGAATTAGTATGAAAAATAATAATAATTAAAAATTTATTTAGAAAGGAATTGATGTTTACGAATAATTTTAAAATTAAATGAATTCGTAAATAAATGTAGTAGAACATTTTTGTGAATAACTGATAATTTTTTTAGTGAATCAAAATATTCTTCAGGGTCAGGGAAAAAGTCAAAATCAGTAAGAAAAAAATCTGGAAATCAGGGAAAAGTTAGGGAAAAAAAAATTTTTGTGTCAACCCTGATAATTTATATTTAATTCAAAATACTTTTGTATTTATTTATTTTTAACCTCATTGCAATCTGGTAGAAATTTTCAAATAATTTTCAAGACAAAATTTGAGCAGTTGATGATTTCGTAACCTAATAAGTAGATTGAAGATTTCAATGTCGGACGATGAGCAGATTCTTCTTTTGGTGTATTCTGAGTATTTTTGAAAATTAAATTCTTTTTTTTCTCTTTCCTTTTTAAGTCTGTTATATTGAGTAATTAAAACTTGGTACAACATTTTTTGTAATTTTTAATTTAAGTTACAATCCTTGTATTTTTTTAATGCAAAAAGTCAAAATACTTTGTTTGTTATAATTTTAATTAATCATTGAAAAAAATCTTTAATTTTACTGACAAAAATAATTTTATAATATGTAAAAAAATGTAAATTTATCACCTTTTAATAAATCTCTCATTCTATTTAATTTAAAATACATTTAACTGAATGTGAGTTTAAATTTTATTAAATTAAGTAGAAAGTAATTATTATCAATTTTTAATTATGAATAAAATTTTATAAATTAACTAGAAAATGTTGTCGACTTTTTTGTTAAACATCAACAAACTTCTAATCAAGAAATTATTATTTATTTGAATGTATTTGATCAAGAATTTTGTTCTTATTGTTTTAATAATGTTTAAATAAAAAATTCCGAGAATCTCGTCACTCTTGTTCGTTCGAAAAATAATAGACTTATTCTCAAATCGTTTTTTTTTTGACATAATAATATAAGAACAAATCGATTATTTTTTTTTATATCGTGTCGATCGAATGTATTACTAAAATGACACAAAAAGTTCTGTAAAATAAAAAAAATATCGAGCCCCAGCAGAATTAGTCTCACATTTTTTCATAGTTTTTAAATTTATTTAAAAAAAAAAATAGAATTTTGAAAATTGAATAAAAAAAAATTGCACGAATCAAAAAATATAATACAAAGTAAGTTTGAACTATTTTCAAGAAGCATTTAAAATCAAACGAACACCGCGTGGTTGCTTAGGTGACCCCTTCTGAATTTTAAAGAACCGGAACGAGTCTTTCGTATTTTTATTGATTTGCTTTTGCAAGAGGGTAGTTAAGGGGGCGCTCAACCGCCAGTCTTTTCTCCCTTCCATTGGACAGTTTTTTCCCCCCACTCTTTCAACTTCTTTACAACCCTTCTCTTTTCCAGTAAAATTCCCACCACACCAATTTTCTCTCTTTCTTTATATAATGTGCCCTCTCTTTTTTTCTTTCTTTCATTCTCCCTCTCTTTTCTCTCTCTCTCTCTCTCTCTGGGCTTCATTCTTCCAGGTTAGCTTTTCCAAACGATGAGTACGCTCTAACGAAAAGAAATAAGTATATACAGGAAAAAGATCTCTATATATATAAACCATCCCTTATTTCCTTCGCTTGAAAATTCTCGATGCGTAAAACAAGTCTCGTCGGGAAAAGATTCTCGATTTACTGCGGGTTCTATCCTCCTTGAAAACGACTTGATGAATGGAGGCGCAAATGAACTTCTGAATTCCCCCCCTTCACCACCCTCTCCCATCGAATATTTATCGTCGTTTGTGATTTAATTAGGGGGGGAGAGGGTTTCTTTTTTTATCGCGAATCAATATTGTGTTGAATATTTTCGCAGAATTCGATTCTTTTTTTTAACTTTTTTGGAATTTATTATCAGCAGTACTCTCGTTAAATATGCAGGATTATTTTGTCCGCGAACAAGAAGAAAGATTTACGTTAATTTATACTTAATTATAATTTTATTAGGATTGTTAAACAATTTTGTTATTATTATTATAAAATATGATAATTATTTGGGAAATTAATTATAATTTATATTGTAATTTCATAAAAATTAAAAAATAATTTTAAAAAATTTAATTTAAAATTTAATGTAAAATTCGAATAGTTTTATTACAAAAATTCTTTTTATAAATTAAATATGAATTATAAAGTAGTAAATAAAATAAGAAAGATAAATAAATAAAGTAGTAATAAATATAAAGTAGTAAATAAAATATAAATAAATAAAGTAGCAATAAATAGATAGTAGTAAATAAAATATAAAAGATAAATAAATAAAGTAGTAATAAATATAAAGTAGCAAATAAAATATAATAAATAAATAAAGTAGTAATAAATATAAAATAGTAAATAAAGCAACAGAAAGTTGATAGATAAAAACAAAGTAATAAAAAGTAGGTTACAAAGAAAGAAGAAACAAGTAAATAATAAAATTTTTAGAAACTGAAAAAAGAAAAAATGATTTTAAAAATTTCAAAAAGGATTCAAAAATTTTCAAAAAGAAAAAAAATGGAAATAACTTTTCAAAACTAAATTTAGTAAAAGACTAGAATAAAAATTTTCGAAAAAAGTCGAATATTTAAAATACTTGATAAAAAGTAAAAAAGTAAAAATAAAAATTTCCCTATAACTAAATAAAAAAACAAAGGACTAAATAAAAAACTAAAAAATATCATTACAAAAAAAGTAGCTACACTGACATTTTAATTCCAATTCCGCTTACAAATGTAGTTCACCCTTTTTATATATGTTCATGAGGGGACAACATTTTTTTTTTCACTGAGCGTTTAGCGAGAACCAACACGGTTGACAAAAAAAAAAACAGAAAAAAAGCTCTGGGTACACCTGCAGGCGGATAAGCGAGGGAAAAAAAAGGAGATTGGGAACCACCTGTTAGAAAAAAGTGTTCGTACCTAGGGATGGGGGAAAAAACATCCCACCCCTTGGGATTCTGGAGTAGCGGCGGCGCGTGCCACGAGAGAGGTAGAGGATCGTTTACAGACAAGTGTGTCGGGGAATACGTGGGGGATAAGTGGTCCACATTTTTTTTCCTCTCTCTCTCTCTCTCTCTCTCTGCTGCTTTAACACCACCCCACGGTTATGGCCAGGACTACAAATGGGGCGTAAAGAATGTTGGAAAAAATGCTTTGGGGTGCTGCTTGTCTTCTGGTAGTACATTGTCGTTTCACAACCTGAGGGGTGTGAAGTACTAAATGTGTCTTTTAACGCTCAGTTTATTTACCTAATCACGGGAAAATTAAGGCACACCCACGCGAGACACTTGATGACACTATTTTTTTTTCCATGTTTTCTAATTGTTTTTCGTACAGGATTTTTTTTTTCTCCATGAATTTTTTAATGGGGAAAATATTTGTAAATATTATAAACTTTTAATTGGGAGAAAACGTAAAGAATTATAAATATTCTCCAATAAAAATAATAGTTACAATAAATTAGAAATATTTTTTTAAACAAAATGTTTAAAAAATATTTCTTATTTATTGTAACTATTATTTTTATTAGAGAATATTTTTTAAACATTTTGTTTAAAAAATATTTCTTATTTATTGTAACTATTATTTTTATTCGAGAATATTTTAATACTATTAAATTGTAAATTAAAAAAAATTTAATTACAAAATGATTAATATTAAAGTTATTAAATAACTATTATTTGCTTTCATTAAATATTTACTACTATATTCATTATTCAAACTTTTATCTAATTAAAATTTTCTTAATTCTATTCTTATTTTTATAAGGAAATATTTTCATACTACTTTCTAAAAAAATTTTTTTTTAAATTAAACATATAAAGTATGTTTAAATCATTTTTTTAGGTTGGTTACTTATTTGTAATTAATAAAAAAAATTTTTTCAGTGTAATAGAAAATACTATTATATTAAATGACTGACTTTTTGCTTTTGAATTAGTATAAGTTACTAATAAATTAGTAGAAACTACTATTTATTAGTAAAATTTACTTTATTTAATTTATTTATACTTTATTTTAATTTATTAGTGAATTTTTCTAATAACTTTGTAGAAATTACTATTTATTAGTAAAATTTACTATAATAATTTAAAAGCAAAAAGTCAGTCATTAATTCAGATTAATAAACATTTTTACTAATTAAAATTTAAAAAGTGAAAAAGTACTATTATTACTATTTTTACTATTTTTATTTATTTTTACTATTTTTACTTAATACAATTAATAATTTAAATTTTTATTTAATTAACATTTTTTTAATTATATTTTTATTTTTATAAAAATAAATAATAAATAACAATAAATATTTTTTTTTTAATTTTATACTGATTGTACGAAAGCACTTGTCCGATTAATAAATATTGAAATAAATATTTATTGAAATAAATAGAAATAACCAAAATTGAATAAAAAAAACGAATAAAACAAGTGATTACATGAAATATAAAATAAATAACAAAGCTGTTAGGAATTATTTATTTTGTCCAAATTAATATTTACTGAAATCAATAAAAAGCTTTTAACAGCAACTTTATTTATTTAGTTACAGAAATTTCCAATTTATATAAAATTGCTCTTTTATTATATATTTTATATTACAAAATGTCAATGAGCATTTGTTTTTGAAAGTAAATCGCATATCGTGTGTTTGTTTGTAAAGTTCTGTGAAAGTTACAGTGAAACCAGTAGAACGAGCTGAATATTTATTAACTAAATACAAAAAAAATTATTTACACATTGTGATAACTTTTATTATAAATAACATTTCATTCCAAAAAAAATATTTACAAAGTGAATCGAGGAATAAAAAAAAATAATGAAAATTTATAACCAAAGAGATGTTTTCACTTTTCGTTGCTAATGAGTGAAACTTCCTTTTTTTTGTCTAAAAAAGTAAAAAAATTATTTTATTTTACATAGGTATCGTAAATATATTTTCTACTTTATTTTTTTAAAACTATTTATTTATAATAAATATAAATTGTAATTTTAACATATTTTTTATTACTTGAAGGTATCAAGAAATTTTGATTTTGACATTGTAAATTATTTTTTCTTCTAAATTTTTTTTTTTTATTTTTTCCTTTATTTATTAGTTAGAAATTGAAAAATTTGAAAAAAATAGTAAAAATTGAATTTTTTATTTTTCAGAAAAGGAGAAAAAATTTAGCCGAGATGCAAACCACGTTCGAAATTCGAACGCGACTGGTGACGCCATCAGGGGATTGAAGCTGGAACCTTACGTAACGAGGTGACTTCACTAGAATTTTTATTTTCCAACCCTTTCATTTTTAAATCAAAGAATATTTCATAGAAAATTAAATATAAATAACAATTTTTATTTTTTTGCTTTCAAAATCTAAATTTTATCCAATTTTTAATTTTTTGCAATTATTTTCCATTTTTCTATTTTTTATTTTAGAAAAATTTCTATTCTCAGAATAATAATTTTCAAATGCTAAAGAGATAATATTTCTCAAACAATTATTATTTCTCGAAGTAATTATTTTAGGCTTAGTTGAAAATTTTACTTTTTTTTATTAACGTTTTTTTTTTATAAAAGAACTTCAGTACTTTAAATTAGTACATAATTAGTACATTTTCATTTTCATTAGAATTTAGTTATTTTGTCAGTAAAATTTCACTAATATTTAGTTCTTTTAAATTTTTCCCAGAAGTTTTAGTAGATAACTAATAGTAATAAGCAGAAATTTATAATTAAAATTGCCAGAATATTTAACAGACTAATTATCAAATTAAATTTAATTGTAATTTAATAGTAATTAACTTATTCAGAATTTCAGATTTAGACGTTTCGTAAAAAATTTATTTTCAATTATTTATTTATTATTGTTAGTATTATTATTATATTCTTATTTATTTATTCAATTGTATAATAAGAAAAAAATGTAAATAAAATAAAAAGCGAAGAGTTCTTTTTGAAGACTTTCTTGTCGTCTTCAATATCGCAATATTTTTTATTAAAGTTTTATTATTTATTTACAAAATTCCTAAATACTAAAAGTTACTTAATTATTACAGTCAACTCTCGATATTTAAACATTCGATAAATTGAATTTGTTTTCTGGTCCCTTGAAAAATTTTCCATTCTTAAAATATTCGATAAATAAAACCCTCGATAATTAAAATTTTTTTAGGGCCCTTGCAATTTAGTTTCTGGTCCCTTGAAAAATTATTTATACTTAAAATATTCGTTAAATAAAAACCTCGATAATTTGAATTTTTTCTAGGGCCCTTGCAATTCAGTTTATCGAGAGTTGACTGTATTGTTTTTTTGTTTTTGAGGATTATTAATAAAAATTGATGGAAAATAAATTAAATTAGAAAATGAATTATTATTTAAACTAAAAAATAAATTAATAATTAATACAATTTTTTTTAATTAAATAAAGTAAATGATAAATTAGATTTTGAATAAAAGGTTATAAATAAGTAATAAATAATTTTGATTGAAGATAATAAGAAAGTCTTCAAAACAAACTCTCTCCTTCTTAATTCATTTACAAACATTTTCCCTATTATTTTACTTTTCAATAAATAAATACAGAAATAAATTATTAATTACATAATTTTATTTTCGCTGAATTGAGGGAAAAGTTGAAATGCGGTAAGTTTATTTTTTCATGAAATTAAAGGAAGAGATAAGTGAAGACGAGTATATGAGTTAAGGGATATAAATGCAGGAGCGTTAAATCTTCATGGAAGTTTGTTGAGGGGGCCAACGTTAATGTTCAGGTAACCATGTAAAACCGTGCTTACTTATCTCGGTTGAAAACAGCCCAACGATGAAGAAGTAGAGTGGATATGGTAAAAGGAGGGCTCTCCTATGCTGCATTCGAGAAACATTTGGTTTTTAACGAAAATTAACGGCCCCTAGTCCGAGATTCTGCAGATGCTCCGACATAATCTAATAGTCGGTTAAATTATTGCACGGGGCCCTTGACTTTTTCAAAATTTATTATTTTCCACCGCCGCGTGCCTTTTAACTCCAAACACTCATTGTATATATAATTTGCCAAAGTTATTTTCTCATTATTTATGTTATTATCGTTTTCACTGCAATTTTTTTTTTAAACAATTTTTGAATAATTTTAACTGAAAGAATTTTTTTTTGTTTTATTTCTTTTCTCTTTTTACTTTAAAAATAGGAAAATTTTTTACCTTGAACGAGAATTTGTTCCGGAGTTTTTAACTTTTCATTCGTAAAATACTTTTTTCAATAAAAATAGTTAGAAATTTTTTTTTCAGTAAAATAGAGAAATATTTTTCTACTTGGAAAAATACTTTTTTACTTAGAAAAATACTTTTTTACTTAGAAAATACTTTCTACTTAAAAAAATTCTTTTCTAATTAAAAAAAATATTTTTCTAATTAAAAAAAATATTTTTCTACTTAAAAAAAATATTTTTCTACTTAAAAAAAAATACTTTTCTATTTAAAAAAATAATTTGTTTCTTAAATAAATATTAAAAGCAGTAAAAATGTTAGAATTTTTAGAAATTTTTTCTACTTAGAAAAATACTTTACTACTTAAAAAAAAATACTTTTCCACTTAGAAAAATACTTTTCTACTTTAAAAAATAGTTTTCTACTTAAAAAATACATTCTACTTAGAAAAATACTATTCTACTTGAAAAAATAACTTTTCTACTTAGAAAAATACATTTTTACTTTAAAAATAATTTTTTTACTTAGAAAAATACTTTTCTATTTAGAAAAATAATTTATATCTTAAATACAAATTAAAAAAAGTAAAAAAAGTACCTGATTTACATGTTAGAATTTTCAGAAATTTTTTCTACTTAAAAAAATATTTCACTAATTAAAAAAATACTATTCTACTTAAAAAAATACATTTCTACTTAGAAAAATACTATTTTACTTAAAAAAAAATACTTTTCTACTTAGAAAAATACTATTTTACTTTAAAAAAATACTTCTCTACTTAGAAAAATACTTTTTTACTTAAAAAAATAATTTTTCACTAATTAAAGAAAATTTTTTTACTTAGAAAAATACTTTCTACTTAGAAAAATAATTTTCTACTTAGAAAAATACTATTTTCTACTTAGAAAAATACTTTTTTACTTAAAAAAACTACTTTTTACTTAAAAAAATACATTTTTACCTAGAAAAATACTTTTCTACTTAGAAAAATACTTTTCTTCTTTAAAAAAAAAATTTATACTTAGAAAAATACTTTTTTACTTAAAAAAATACTTTTCTACTTAGAAAAATAATTTTTTTCTTAGATACAAATTAAAAGAAGTAAAAAAAGTCCCTGATTAAAACGTTAGAATTTTTAAAAACTTATTTTATTGTTCGTAATTAATTACTATTCAATTATTATAATTCTAATTGCCATTATTATTACTCTTGTAATTATCATTATTCTAATTTTTAATAATCTATTTTTTTAACGGAAGAACACAATGAAAATCTGTTCCTAATTTATTTACAATTTTCGAATAATTAATCTCTACTTTAGAAAATTATAAAGTAATAAAATAATGAAAAATTGATTATAGCAATATTAAATTTGGATAAATTTTAGATCGCGAGAATTATTTTTATTAAAATTATGACAAGAATAGTTGAGTTCAATTATCTTTGGATTAGAAATTCTTTTTTTTTTATTAAGAAAAACGAATCGATAGAAGGAAAGATGCTTTATTAAATTTGATTATTGGAAAAGCGCTGTGCATTTGTATAATCTTATTTATTTACACAAGTCTATATTTGGATTGATAAATTATTCTTTGGTTTTAAAATTTTTAACAACTTTGAGTTATTAAGCAAAATTCTATTTTTGAAATAGAATGTTACTATTTTCATAGAAGTTGTTAAATTTTCTAGTAATCTTATGATAAACAGCTTTTAAAAGTAATTTTAAACTTTTAGTTACAACACTAAAAAGAAAGGTACTAATTTAGTACTAATTTTGGTACTAAATCGTCATTTGGTTCTATTTTAATACCGAAAATCGGCTCTAATTTAGAATCTTTTATTTACAAATGGATTTTTTGCAGCAAGTGATAAATGTCGATTATAGTCAGACGAGGCTTTATTATATATTCTAAGTAATTAAAATCAAGTCTAGTCGGACAAAAATTTATCCGAATTTTATTTATTATTTTATTTTTTTGATAATTTTATTTTACTAAAAAAGTAAGATTTCCTAAATGTCAGTAGTATAAAATTTCAGTAGTGAAATTCTGTTTTAGTCAGACCAGGACAAACTGTAAAAAAATAAAAAGTTCTCCAAATAAAAATTGAAAAATTCTTTTAATAAAAAGTTCCTCTAATTGAAATTAAAAATTTAAAAAAAAAATTCTTTGAAATGTAATGTTTGTGTGGTAATAAATTTTTCTCATATTTCATAAATGAAAAATTCATTTCGCAAAATGTGAAAAATAATTTTCTGAAAAGTTGTAAATAACATGAAAGGACATATGTCAAGGATAAGTAAAAAAAGTGTCGCGGAAGAGAGGAGGAACCCTCTTCTTCTGCCGGACAAGTAATAAAGTAATTTTATGAAGTGGTCGCCAACATCCAACATCCGTTCCTAAGGGGTCCATGTGAAAAATTACCCTGGACCCGTAGACCACCGGTATCGTGGCTAACCCGCCCTTAAGTGAAAACATACTGTACTTTGTCTTCTTTTTGTTCCCGTGTGGTATACAAAAAAGGAGCATAAGGACAGTGTCCACCGTTTGCCAAAGCTCCAAGCTCTTTACTTTACCTCCCATTCTCCCTCTTTTTTTTTGCCACTGCAACTATTTCCCGCAAAGTGGTTTCCCATTTAAGTAGGATGCTAAAAAGTAAAGCTCCATTAACTAAATTTCACCGTTTTATCGCGAGGGAGATTTCCATTATCTGGAAAAAATAGAAAAAAAACTGAACATAATTTACCTGCAATTTTTCAATGTGGATAATCTAGTACACATTTTCGCGGTGAATAATTAATTTTCGTCGAAAATTGACTGGAATTTTTTCAATGGAGAATCAAACATTTGAAATAGAGAAAAATTTCCAAAAATTGTTTACTTATTTATTTCATTTGTTCATTTATTTTATTTATTTACTTTACCTACTGAATATACATAATAATAATAATATGATTTTAATTTTAATTTATTTTAAAGGAACTTAATAATATAATAATTATATAAATAATTTTTTTAATTTATTTACTTAACTAGCAAATATTTTACGCGCGCCGAACAAGATGTTCAATTTATTATTATTATTATTATGCAAATTATCAAATCTTTTATTTTCAAATATAAATTTTTGAATAATTTCATAATCAAAATTAAAAACAAATCACTAATTGAGTACATAATTAATTGTATTTCCAAAAATTTAAATATAATTCTTCATAAGAATTGAATAATTTTCATAAATAATAATTTCATTTTTTGACAAAATTCAATTTTATTTTAAAAACTTTTACCAAAATTTCAAAAAAGAATTCAATTATTTTCTAAAATTTTTGTAAAAATCCTTCGAAACAATATTCAATTATCTTTATAAATATAGTAAATAAATTCTTTGTAGAAATTCAATTACTTATTTAATTAAAAAAATACAATTTTAAAAATATTTCATGAAAGAATTAAATTTTTTTAAAATTTTTCAAAAGAATTCAATTATTTTCTAAAATTTTTTAAAATCCTTCAAAACAATTTAATTTTTTCAAATTTTCAATAATATTTTTCGAAAGAATTAAATTATTTTCTATATTTTAATAACATTCCTTAAATTAATTAAATTATTTCAGAAAATTTTAATAAAATTTAATAATTTTTTGTTTAATTTCAATTATTAAGAAATACGATTATTTTAAAAACTTGAATGAAATTGTTCATAAAATTCAATTACTGTCAAATTTTTCAATTAAAATAATTAGATACTCTGCTTTAATTAAAAAAATCGAATTTTTAAAGATTTTAATAAAATTCTTGTCAAGAATTCAATTATTTTAATAAATAATAATTTCATTTTTTGATAAAATTAAATTTTTTTAAACTTTTAACAAAAATTAGGCGAAACAATTCAAGTATTTTCTAAAATTTTTTAAAAATCCATCGAAACAGTATTCAATTATCTTTGTAAATATAGTAAAATATTTTTTAGAAATTCAATTACTTATTCAATTAAAAATTGAATTTTAAAAATATGTCATGAAAGAATTAAGTTTTTTTTAAATTTTTAATCAAATTTTACGAAAGAATTCAATTATTTTTGTAAATAGTCCAATTTTTGCAAAATTCAATAATTTTTAATCAAATTTCACGAAATAATTCAATTTTTTTCTTAATTTGTATTATAAAAATTTTTCAAAAGAATTCAATTATTTTCTAAAATTTTTAAAAATCCTTCGAATCAATTCAATTTTTTTTCAATTTTTAATAAAATCTTTTTCGAAAAAATTCAATTATTTCCTATATTTTAATTATTTTTTTTAAATTAATTCATTTCAGAAAATTGTAATAAAATTCTGAGAAAAATTTAATTATTTCCTAACAAATTTTAATAAAATTCAATAATTTAATTGTTTAATTTGAATTATTAAGAAAGAAATTGTTCATAAAATTCAATTACTGTCAAAATTTTCAATTAAAATTATTAAACAAACTCCTTTAATTAAAAAAAAATGGAAAGAAATTCTTTAAATTTAATTCGGATTTTTATAAAAATTTTAATAAAATTCTTGTCAAGAATTCAATTATTTTCATAAATAAAATTCTTCGGAGAAATTTAATTATTATCAAATTTTTTTTAGATAAATTTCTTTGCAAGAATTCATATATTTTTAAAAATAATAATAAAATTCTTCGGAGAAATTCAAATATTTTCAAATTTTTTGACAAAATTCTTTGCAAGAATCCAATGATTTTCAATATATTAATTTGAAAATGGAAAATATTTATAAAGAAAAATTATTAAAAAAGTTAGAAAACAAAGAAGCAAAAAAAAACTAACTTCAAACTGCGAACAGATTACCGGAAGACGAAGAGTATTAATATAGATTTTTTTTTTTATTTAATTTCATTATTTACTTTACTTAATTTAATTTCGTCAACTGTTTCATTAAAAAAGTAAGAAACTTAATTAAATTTTTCCAATAAATGGAGTGAAAAGAATCAATTTAGAAAAGTAATGAGAAAAAAAAGGTGAGTTAATTCTGTAAATGTTTTCTTTACTGAAAACAAAGCTAATTTAACTTTCTCAGTCTATGTTAATTCCACCATGCATTTCAAAGCTTCTGTATTCGAACACATTCCAAAAGAAAATAGAACAACATTTCCCCCCCCCCTGTCTTCTAATACGGGTCACTGACTAGGAGTAAAATAGTTTTCAACCAAAATACAATATTCCAAATTGTCCTCAGCGAAAATTTGTCTTTTTTCCACGAAAAAACTAATTTTTAATCAATTAAATACTTTTTTTTTCTTCTATAATAAAAAATTTGTTACTACAAATTAAAAAACTAAGTAAATATTTTATATACTAATAATAATTAATAATGAGATTAATAATTAATTAACAACCGAAAATTAAATTATTCCAAAAAATATAAATAATTAGTAGAGAATGAATTATTTCTAATTAATTATTAGAGAGCAAACAACGATTATTATTAAATTATGAAAATTTTGCCTGAAAATAAAAAATTTTCGATTAAGAATTCTTTTTTTCAATAAGAAGATTATCGTTGGATAATTAAAATAACAAAGCATTATAATAGCAGAACATATATTATATGAGAAATCGATCGATAAGGAAGTGATTCGACTAAAGGGAAAAGCGGGGGGAGGGTCCATTGTTGATGAAATTATCAACAAACCGCAGCATCATGAAGGACTTGACAAATGAATTTCAATCCTTTTCGATCGAGACTCCACCCCTATGATTATAGTATCATTGTATTTTCATCCCCACCCTAAAGTATTTTAACATTATTGAAGAGAAAACCCACTACTACCACCATCTCTCTCCTCACTATATATTGGTTAAAATGGACCAAAACCATCTTTGCTCGATATCCTTTAGGAAAATCAATTTAGCAATCTTTCCTTCCATTAAGGAACATAATAGCGCCATGTTGTTACATAAACCCTTTCCTGAAGGCTAATATATACACTATCCCTGTCTTGGGGTCCTTCACCCCTCGATTTCAAAATTTATCTATTGCTATTGTCATTAGGAAACTGTTATCTCAAGGGATCTATTGTAATGTGAATGGTTATTCTCAGAAGAAATTGATATTTTCTTGTTCCATCAATCTTGGAGAAAAAAAGGAGGAATTATTGTTCCTTGGAGGAAAACATGCAAGAATAGGGCAAATAGTAAAAAATGTTTTCAAAATTTTAAAGAAAATTAAAAATTTTTTTAAATTTTTAGAGAAAATTCTTTTTCTTGGAGGAAAATATGCAAGAATAGGGCAAATAGTAAAAAATATTTTCAAAATTTTAAAGAAGGGTGTCAATAAGTTTCAAGAAAGTTTTAAAAACAACTGTCAACTTAAAAGTAGCAAATTCAATTATTTTCACAAATAATACATTTTTCTATGGGAATTCAATTATTTAAAAAAAATTTAATAAAATTCTACGCAAAAAATCAATGATTTTCATAAATAATAAAATTTTTCTCTAGTATTCAATTATTTAAAAAAAATTTTTAAAAATGTTTTATACATTTAAAAAATTATAATAAAATTGATTGTAGAATACAATTATATTCGTAAAATATAACATTCTTCCTAGGAATGTAATATTATTGTCAGGAATGTTTATAAAAATTTTCGAAATAATTCAATTATTTTCATATTAAATAAAATTCTTCCCAAGAATTCAATTGGAAAAATGAACATTTCCAATTTCATTCAATTATTTAAAAAAAATTTAATAAAATTCTACGCAAAAAAATCAATGATTTTCATAAATAATAAAATTTTTCTCTAGTATTCAATTATTTAAAAAAAATTTTTTTAAATATTTTATACATTTAAAAAATTATAATAAAATTGATTGTAGAATACAATTATATTCGTAAAATATAACATTCATCCAAGGAATATAATATTATTGTCAGGAATGTTTATAAAAAATCTTCGAAATAATTCAATTATTTTCGTAAAAAATAAAATTCTTCCCAAGAATTCAATTGGAAAAATGAACATTTTCAATTTCATTCAATTATTTAAAAAAATTTTTAATAAAATTCGTTGCAAAAATTCAATTATTTTTATGAATAACAAAATTTATCACAGAATTTCTATTTTTTTATACAATTTTAAATAAAATGATAGAAAATTGCATTTATTCTTAAATTTGTTTTTTAAATTCCTAGAAAGAATTCAATTATTTTTAAAAATTTTGATAAAATTCATTATAAAAATTCAATTTTAATAAATATTTAATTATTTAATAAAATATATATTTTTGTATTTAAATAATTGAAATCTCTGGATTTATAGAAAAATTTTAGTTAAAAATATTAAAAAATTGAATTTTGAAGAAGTTACAAATGATTGATGAAATTTTATTACTTTCAAAAACAAAAGTGATGAAATTCTTATCACGAAATTCAATTATGTTCAAAATTAAAAAAAAAATCTCGTTAAATGCCAATTATCTTTATAAATAATAAATTTTTTTTTCAAAATTCAATTATTTTCAAAAATTTTCTTATTTCGATAATTTTCAATATTTCTACTATTTTAAGGCTAAAAATCCTTACTCGGGGTTTTCGGGGTCGCTGAATCCAAATCCGTTGTCGAAAATTCAAAATTCAAAATGGCGGCTTCAAAATGGCGCCCAAAAAATTTTTTTAAGTTTACGAATTTTTTTTAAAATGCCTGAAAATGCCTACTCGGGGGTTTTCGAGGTCGCTGATTTCAAATCCGTGGTCAAAAATTCAAAATTTAAAATTGCAACTTTAAAAAGGCGACAAAAAAAAATTTTTAAATTAACGAATTCGTTAACTTTTCAATTTTTTTTGCTCGATATTTTGAAGCCGCCATTTTGAATTTTGACTTTTCGACCACGGATTTTGAATCAGTGACCTCAAAAACATAAAATATGACAATATCATGATTTTAAAAAAAAAAAAAATTTTTGAACACTTATGGCACAAAAACTTTATTTTCACTCGACTGTGAAGGGGTTAATAAAACTACCCAAAAGAATTCAATTATTTAAAAACAATTTTAATAAAATTTTACGCAAACATTTAATTATTTTCATAAATAATAAATCTCATCGCAAAATTTTAATCATTTTTAATTTTAATACAATTTTAATCGAATTCCTTGAAAAATGGAACTATTCTTGAAAATTTTATTACAATTCACAATTCGTCAAAATAATTTAACTATTCAAAAATTTGGTAATAAAATTCTTTATAAGAATTAAATTTTAAGAAACTTTCAATTGTTCAATGAATAATTTACTTTTGTATTTAAATAATTGAATTCTCGTAGAATTTTCAAATAAAAATCAATTTAAAAATTAATTTTAAGTTAAAATTTTAGATAATAATTGAATATGAAAATAATTTTGAAGAAGTTATTGACGTTTTTGAATAATTTTGCAATTAAAGAAATTCGTCAATAAATGTAACAGAACATTTCTTTTTGAATAAAATTTTTTTCTTTATTTTCTAAAAATTCAAAAATTTTTAATTTAATTTTCAATTAAAATTTCTAATTGACAAATAGAATTTATTAACAATTTTTTTCATTTAGTTTTTTGAAAAACTTTGAATCATAATTTTTTTAACATTTTCTATTTTTTATAAATAAAAAGAAGAAAAATTTGCATAATATTTTTTTTAGTATCAATTTGATACTTTCAAGGAAACTGAAAGTTTAACAATATTTTAAAAAGTTCTAAAATATTTTTAGAAGTTTTAAAAAGTTATTTTAAAAATTTTTTCTAGGAATATAAAATTCAGACGAAAAACGTATTAGAATTGTTGTGATGTAACTTTTTGTTACGATTTTTACATCAGTTTGATATCCTTCAAAAGAAAGTAAAATTTTAAAAAGTTTAAAAAAAAGTTTAAAAAGAATTTTAAAATATCTTAAAAAGTGACTAGAAGAATATTTGCTTCAAGTTAAATAATTTATATTCAATTAAAAATACAAAATTTTTATAATTGTTAATTTAAGTTACAATCCTTGTATTTTTTAATGCAAAAAATCAAAATACTATGTTTGTTATAATTTTAATTAATCATTTAAAAAAATCTTTAATTTTACTGACAAAAATAATTTTATAATATGTAAAAAAATGTAAATTTATCACCTTTGAATAAATCTCTCATTCTATTTAATTTAAAATACAATTAACTGAATGTGAGTTTAAATTTTATTAAATTAAGTAGAAAGTAATTATTATCAATTTTTAATCATGAATAAAATTTTATAAATTAACTAGAAAATGTTGTCGACTTTTTTTTAAACATCAACAAATTTCTAATTAAGAAACTATTATTTATTTGTATAGTAATAATAATAATATAATAGTTAATAATATAATAATATAATATAATAGTATAATAGTTATTTATTTAAATGTATTTGGTCAAGAGTTTTGTTCTTATTGTTTTAAAAATAAAATACAATAAATGAAATGAAAAAAATAATGAAGAAGTTCTTTATAGTTTCGACAAAAAAAAAATAAAATAAAAAAAGGTTGAAATAAAGAATAAATTGTGAAATAAAATTTGGCACGTAGTTTGAAACACATTTCTCGACGTTTCGGGACCATTTCCAAAAAGTCTATGGAAACAAGAGGAAAGTTTTGGGTAGATTCGTGTAACCTGGAAAGTTGTATTGCACGTATGTATATATATGTAGAAAAGTGTTTCGTGTATAAGTGTGATAGTCTGTGTGTGACTAGGACTTACTACTAGACGGTCTTCTGTGTTTGCTCGCGCATTCCAGGAAAGGGTGAGAGGTCGCGTTAATCCAACCAGATTAAGATAACCCCTAAAAATGTTCAGCTAAGTCGCCAACTTCGTCTGCAAGATGTGCTTAAAACGTGAGAATCCACCCTCCAGCTAGGAAACCAGTGAACGTTTCGCTTTTCCATAGTTGACTTTATTATACAGTTGAGACATTAGATTAATGTCAAAAATTAATCCTTGTAAACAATTTCGAAAAAAATTTCTCTTTTTCCCCCAAAAATAGAAAAAAACATTGTCTGATCAAAACAGTCCTTCTCTACTTAAAACTATTTCTAGTAATTTCGTACGAATTTTTTTCGTCTGACCTGAACTTGATTTATATCACTGATTTCGTAATTTGAAATTATCGTCTGACCATATTTTGGTTTTTGCTATTTGTAAATTTAAATAAAAATTACAACGTCCGACTATAATTGACTTTTACTACTTACAGTAATTTTAAAAATTAGTAATTAGTTTCTGTAAATTTTTTTATACAGTTTTTTCGAATGAAAGGTTCTGTCTGACTATAACGCTCTTTTACTACTGAAAGTTAACGTATTTTACTTTTTTTTTACTCTGTCCTCTGCTTTTTCTACTGAAACGAAAAAAAAATTAACTGTCTGGCTCATACGGGCATTTGTCACTAATTTTTAAGTTTGCAAGTATTTAACAATCTTCTGTCTGGATAAAACTGCCTTTTTATCGTTGATAAATATAAAAAAATTCGAGAAAATTATGTCTGACTGTAAACAACTTTTACTACTGCTATTAAAATAATATTCATATAAAGTTTTGTCCGACTGCGAACAACTTTTACTACTGTTGCCAAAATAACAATATTTTTATGTCGTCTGTCTGACATAATCCGACTTTTACTACTTAGTAAGAAAAAAAATGGATTTTTTTATATTTATTTTTGACCACTGCTCTACGGTTTCGAATCTCATTTCTAAGTAGAAAAGAAAAAAATATTTATCGTAAAGAAGAAAGTAGAACAAAATTTCAAAAATTTAAAAATTTCAAAAATAGAATAAAATGCAAACAAAAAATTGAAAAATAAAAGATTAGGGAGAAAATAAATAAATTAAAAAATAAAAGTCGAGGGAAAAACAAAGAAATTTGAAAATAAAAGAAGAGGAAAAAGTAAAAGAGGGACAAATAAAGAAATTGGTAAATGAAACAAGAGGGAAAAATAAAATAGAAATAAATATAGAAATTGTAAAATGAAACAAGAGGAAAAAATAAATAAATTAAGAAATAAAAAAAGAGGGAAAAATAAAGAAATGCAAAAATAAAAAAGGTAAAAATAAGCAAATTAAGAAATAAAAGAAGAGGGGATAATGAAAGAGGGATAAATAAAAAAATTGTAAAATAAAACAAGAGCAAAAAATAAATAAGTTAAGAAATAAAAGAAGAGGGGAAAAATATAGAAACGCAAATAAAAGAAAAGGTAAAAATAAAGAAATTCGGAAATAAGAAAATACGGAATAACAAGAAAATATAAAAATAAGTGAAGAGATAAAAATAAATAAATTAAAACATTAATTAAAAATGTCAAAAATAAATAAAATACGAAATATAAAAAATTAAAAATATATTTTGTTGAATATTATTTTGTCAAATTTATTGAAAGGATATTTGAAGTTGATTTTTTTTTTTAAAAAAGAGGAAAAGGAGAGAAAAAAATTGAAAACTAATTTTTCATTAATCAATCAGTCTAGAGAGTATAATGTGCGGGCAAGTTCAAAGGATGCAGGATACACACAGAGTCCCGTATCTCCGTGGGCGGCCTGTGGTTTTCAAACCACCCCTTCAAACACGGGGATGTGCATGCGGTGGTTGGTCGTTATTTTTATTGGCCGCGTTTATCGAGAAAAAAAGTGATACGATGAGGGAAAAACAAAAAATAAAAGAAAAAAGAATTCACAACATTTTTCACTTGTAAGCGTGGAATATATGACGCATCGAGTGCGAGAAAAAATTTTAAAAATTTTTTCCCACATTCAATTTTTCACACATATTTTTTTATTTCTACTTTTAGAAAATTAATCAAAAATTTAGAATAAGTTTACACATATTTTTTATTTCTACTTTTACAAAAATTATCCAAAAATTTAGAATAAGTTTGACTTTTGGAATTTGCAAAAATAAATCAATTTTATACAAAAATATTAATTTTTGAAAATAGGTTTTTTAAATGTATTTTTGATATTGGACTGATCTTGAATTTTATTGAAATTTAAATGACTGGGCGAAGTATAATGAGTAAATTCAAGGGTAATTTAGTGACTTTCGAGAAAGATATGAGACTCTTCATTTTCCAAACCGTCGCTTTGGTTAGTGTCGCATGCTAGTCAAGTGGAGTAGACATAATGGGTCTGTCGGAGTAAATATAGTGAAGTATCTAAAACCGCTTCTATTATTTTTCGATCTTTTAAAAGATGCACATTATTAAATATCATAGGCAAAAACGTAGTAAGAATTTTTTTTTTTAATTGAAAAATAAGAATCGTACATTTCGAAAATTTAACTTTTAAAAGAGCGTAAGTCTCATTTTCGTTATGAAAATGAGACAGGCTTTTTTAGAAGTTAAGTTTTCGAAATTTAGGATTTTTATAATTGAGCCCTTCTCGATATTCATAATTCAATTATGCACTTCAATGTTTTCTTATATCGAAGGTATCGATTCCAAATTGTATTGAATTATTTCCAAAATTATATTCAGTTATAATTTGATACCAATATTAATGTACGAATTCCTTGCAATTTGCTACTATACTATACTATATGATATATATTATATACTTTATACGATATACTATTCTAATTTAATATTGTTTCTATTTCAATCTTTTTTGAAAAAATAAGGCAAATAAAACGAAAACATTCGGACAATGAATAAAAATATTTATTTACTCCAAATTTTTTTTTAATATTATTTCTATTTTAATCTTTTTTGAAAAATAAGGCAAATAAAACGAAAACATTCGGACAATAAATAAAAATATTTATTTACTCAAATTTTTCGAAATCTAAATAATTTCCTCTTCAGGGACTCTATTCAAAATATATACAAAATAAAAATATATAAAAATATATATATATATATATATATAAATATATGCAAAATTAAAATAATAATAAAAAAATAATTTTAACAATAAATAAAAATTGTTGAATGATTATCTTGACAAAAACTAATAATTAAAATAAACGAAGACTTATACGATATGCCCTGACGATGGAGTAGAACCTGGAGTCTGAAAATTATAATGAAACTCAATATTGATAAAATGAGATAAAAATAAAATTAATTGAAAAATTAAAATAAATATAACTAAATAAATAAAAATTTAAAAAAATTAAAAATATAAGATTTCGAAACGTTGGAAAAAAGTAGTTTTAATACTGAAAAAGTACTAAAAAAGTAGCTATCAAAAATAAATTTTAAAGTAAGCAAAAAATTTTTTTTATTCACAAAAATTCACAAAAATTTGTTTTAGTATTATCTAGACTGTTTCCTGATTTCAATCAAAAATAGTTATTTTCATTCTAATTCGGATGAAAACATTAATTTTAAATTTTTGAAAAATTCAATTTTAGTGAAGAATTTTATTTAATTCTTTTTAAACAATTAAATTATCGTAAAAAATTTTATTATTTCGGAAAATAATTGAATAATTGTGAAGAAATGAAGAATTTATACATTTTCTGAAAAATAATTTAATTCTTGAGAAGAATTTTATTTAATTCCTTTTTAAGTAATTGAATTCTAGTAAAAAAATTTATTATTTAAGAAAATAATTAAATTCTTGTAAAGAATTGAAGAATCTATAAATTTTTAAAAAAATAATTAAATACTTGCAAAGAATTTTATTTAATTCTTTTTTACTAATTAAATTCTTGTAAATAATTGAAAAAAGAATTGAAAAATTTATAAATTTAAAAAAAAAAATTAAATTCTTTCGAAGAATTTTGTTTAATTCTTTTTAAATAATTGAATTCTCGTGAAAAATTTTATTATTTAAGAAAATAATTGAATTCTTGTGAAGAATTGAAAAAAGAATTGAAAAATTTATAAATTTAAAAAAAAATAATTAAATTCTTTGCCAAGAATTTTATTTAATTCTTTTTAAATAATTGAATTCTTGTGAATGATTCAAAAAAGGATTGAAGAATTTGTCAATTTAAAAAAAAAAAAAATTAAATTCTTTCGAAGAATTTTGTTTAATTCTTTTTAAATAATTGAATTCTCGTGAGGGGTCGTCCATATACCACGTGGACAGTTTATGGGGGAGGGGGGGTTCGCCAAAAATCCACGATTTTTCCACGAGGGGGGAGGGGGGGTCAATACAAATGTCCACGTGGACACAAAAGTTTAATTTTATATCTTTTTTTTCTTTATGTTCAACTTTATTATTAGATTATTATTAGATTGTGATCAGACAATATTTGTAATCCGAAATTTATTTAACTGTCAAAAAACGCCAAATTCTTTTTTAATTTATATTACAAAATCATTATCGTAAATGCACAAATATGAATATATGCAAATTTGACAATTAGGAATACAAAGCAACCTCTACAAACTCTTACAAATTCTAAAAAAAATAATTTCTATTATTGTTTATGTGAAGGCTCAAAGCTATTGGATTTTAGAAAATTTTTAGATTTGTTGCAGAAGAGATTAAGTATTTCTACTAATATAATAATTGAAGATATATTGCTGCCAAAGTCCTCTCTATAATACTAAAAATGGTATTTACCTATATTTAATAATATTTTAAGATAATTTAATCTTTATTGAATTTTAAAGAAGTTTGTTATAAAAAAATTTAAAGAATTTTTTAATTGTATTTCTTATTAAATATCTTTTTATTATTCACTATTTTAAAATAAAAAACCCGATTGTCCACGTGGACAATCAGGGGGGGAGGGAGGGGTTCGTCAAAAATCCACGATTGTCCACGAGGGGGGAGGGGGGTCAAAAAGTGTCTAAAAAGTGTCCACGTGGTATATGGACGACCCCTGAAAAATTTTATTATTTAAGAAAATAATTGAATTCTTGTAAAGAATTGAAGAATTTATAAATTATAAAAAAAAATAATTGAATTCTTGACAGGAATTTTATTTAATTCTTTTTAAATAATTGAATTCTTGTGAATGATTGAAAAAAGAATTGAAGAATTTGTCAATTTAATAAAAAAAATAATTAAATTCTTGCGAAAAATTTTATTAAATTCTTTGTCAATAATTGAATTCTTGTGAAGAATTGAAGAATTTATAAATTATAAAAAAAAATTGAATTCTTGCCAAGGATTTTATTTAATTCTTTTTAAATAATTGAATTCTCGTGAATAATTAAAAAAATAATTGAAGAATTTGTCAATTTAAAAAAAAATAATTGAATTCTTTCGAAGACTTTTATTTAATTCTTTTTTAATAATTGAATTTTTGTGAATGATTGAAAAAATAATTGAAGAATTTGTCAATTTAATAAAAAAATAATTGAATTCTTTCGAAGACTTTTATTTAATTCTTTTTCAATAATTGAATTCTCGTGAAAAATTTTATTATTTAAGGGCATTTGAACCTTGATGACGTTACAGATTGTGCAAAGCATGTGTGACGTCATCAAGGTTCAAATGCCCTTAAGAAAATAATTGAGTTCTTGTGAAGAATTTTATTAAAATTTTTAAAAGTAGGCTGTTAAATTTTTGAGAAGTATTATATTATTTTTGCGAAAATAATTGAATTTTTGTCTGGGAATTTTATTAAAATTCTTTAAATAATTGAATTTTTGTGAAAAATGTTATTGTTTATGAAAATAATTGACCTTCAATTGAATTATTGCGGTAGAATTTTATAAAAAGGTTTTAAATTGATTTTTTTTCGAAAAATTTTATGAAATTTAAATAATTCAGTTCCAGTGAAAATTTTATTACTCATAAGAAAAATAAATTTTTGCAAAAGAATTTTATTAAAAATCTTTTGTGGAATTTTTTTAATATTGTTTAGATATTTATAATCGTTACGCATCACTTAAATTAACTATTTAGTTATTATATTATAAACTAATTAATTATTAATTTCCATTATGAAGTAATTCAAGAAAGTAAATTAGAATTTCAAGCTTGAATTTGTTTTCCTCTAATTTTTTGTTTACAAAATCATCTTTAGCATGAGAGTTGAGAATTGTCGGTTTTTCCGGTAGGTTATCCGCCCATTTTCCGCGGACTACGCGGAAACACGATGGTTCCTAGATGCTCTTTGGTTAAAGTTGCATGTATATGTGAAGTATATTCCAAGGGGTGGGTTTTTCGAGAAGGGGGAGAGACGAAAGGGGTTTTTGGAAAGAGAGTGAAAGAGAGTGAGAGAGAGAGAGAGAGAATGGTTGAAGAGAGGACGAGCTGGAGATTTTGCGCTCAGAGTTATAGTGAAACTTTCAGGCATTTATTTCACGAATCTGCATACTACGTCCGCTCTCTCGGCTTGGCTTGCATAGGATGGAGAGTGGTGTGGGTTGAGAAAGAAGAAGGAGGAGAGGGAGAGAAAAGGGGGGTGGGAGTTAGAGTCACAGAAAGACAGAGAGTCCTCACGACATATATAAGTACGTACGAGGGTTGCTCTGGGATCTCCAAAGGGTTGGACACGCCATTTCTCCTGTAATTGTATCCTTGTTCTCTCAATTGTCTTTTCTCTATACTATACATATATATTTACATACCTATATATAAAATAAAATTATTTACAAGAAAAATTGTTTAAATTCAATTTGTTTTTGTAATTTTAGCTTAAAATAAAATAATAGTAGAATACATACTGAAATTTTTTTACTGACATATTCAAATATAAGTAGTAAAGGGAGATTATAGTCAGACAGTTTCAAATATAAGTAGTAAAGGGAGATTATAGTCAGACATTTTCAAATATAAGTAGTAAAGGTAAATTATAATCAGACAAAACGATTTATAATTTTAAAAAGTTTCTTGTAAGTAGTAAAATGTAGATAACTTGCCACTTTAGATTCTCATAATTTTAAAATCAGTGATACGGACCAATTTTAGTCAGACAAATTTTTTTTGTTCTATTATCAATAGTAAAATACAGATAGAGACAACGAAAATTTTTACTGACATGTTTTAATTCAAATAGAAGTAGTAAAGGCAGATTATAGTCAGACGAAACGATTTATAATTTTAATAAACTTGTTGTAAGTAGTAAAAGGCAGATATAGCCAGACATGCCACTTTGGATTATTATAATTTCAAATGTAGTGATAATGGTCAATTTTAGTCAGACGGGACACTACTCTTCTGTATCGTTTTTGTTTCAGTGAAAAATGTCTTTCGAATGCAGACATATTTTTACAGCAGGCAGACAGTGATAAAAGCTATTCTTAGTCAGACAAATTATTAAAGTAAAAAATCACTTCTCATTTTAAGTAGAACCAGCACGCTTTAGTCAGACAAGAATTATGTGCAAAACTTTAACTACAATTTGTAAGTAGTAAAAATGAATTATAGTCAGCCAAAAATATTTTCAGTAGAAAAGGTCAGAGGCGCTAAATTTTGTTTTCAGTAGTAGAAGCAAGTTAGTGTCAGACAAACTTTTAACTGGCGAATGAATACTACAAAAATCAGTAATAAACGTAATTTATGTTGAGAGAAAAAAACATTTTTAACATATTTTCAGTAGAGAAACACGAGTCGTGTCAGACAGAGTGTACCTGAAATATTTTCATTTTGGAATTAGTGATAAATGATCGTTTTAGTCAGACTGATGGATTAAGAAATTTTATCACTAGTGAACCGAATAAAAATGACAGACGGAATATTTACGAGTGTAGTATTAATCTATTAATTCAAGTAGTAAACGCCGTTATAGTCAGACGAAGCATTATTGACAATTTATAAACATATCAGTAGTAAAATGCATACGCAAGCAGTAGTAAATGTAGATTATAGTCAGACAATGCATTAAAATTTTATTTAGTGTTATAATTATAATTATAAATATACTATTACATTTACAATTATTATTTCAGTTATAATTATTATTATTATTTTTATTATTATTATTTTTATTATTATTATTTTTTTTATTTTTATTATTTTTTTTTATAATTTATACTATTTTTGTTATTTATTTATTTTTTCGGTGAATTTATAGTTGGTAATTTGGCGATAGTGATAAATGCATCGAGGGTGGTATTAAAAAAAAGTGCGTAATGAATTTACGGGATTTTCGTTTGACAGAAAGAGAAGTGCGAAATTACCGGCAGAAAATACATACGACCTAAAGCTAAATTAAGGGCAATTCGGACCATGAACACACGTTTATCGAGCCTCACCAAATGGGTAACTTGCCTGCCGATTACTGATGAATACTGACCGTAAATTTACAGATTTATCAGGTATTTACAAGGCGCACAATCGTAAATTTCCTATAAAACGTTCATACTGTTTCCTTTTTTTAAAATACTTCCTTAAAATTGAATTAGTTATTTTTGAAGATTATAAAAAGTAGAAAAATGTAAGAAAGAGAGAAAAATAGAAAAAGAAGAAAAAAAAGAAAAAGTGAAGAAAAAAAAAAAAATGAAAAGTGGAAAAAGAGGAAAAAATAAAAAAGTGAAAAGTGAGAAAAGGGGAAAAAATAAAAAAGAAGAAGAAATAGTTGTAAAAAGAAGAAGAAGAAGTAATAGAAGAGTCTTTATATGCGATATTGGTGACCATAATTGAGGCCATTTAAATATGCCATTATCGTTAAGAAGTTTAGCAAGAAAGTTTCATGGAGCACGAGGCGCACGAACTATTGATAGGAGATGGTAGAAAGATATGTGGCGGAGGCGTTTGTTCGCCCGCGGCCTTTAACTCGTTTCAGAGAAAATTTACTGCTGGGCCGAACTACCACCTTAAACTCCGCGAGACCAGCATCGCGAACTTTCAAAATGCAGACCATAAAACTTTTCGAGAAACGCCATTATGGCGCAATCGTTTGTGTGTGCCCGCCTTTACTTTATTCATTGCCGGTGCAAAACGTTAACCAATGGAATTTGCAAAATCCCCCCTCCTTTTATTCGCCCTCGAAAAACCTACCTGGTTAACCTATTTTCAAAATCGTTGATTATATCATAATAAATGTAGATACGTCCTATATTTACTAATATTATTATTTATCGAACGCAAAACGCTTAGAGCAAAATATTTTTGACTGTCAGGAAAACATGGAGTCGCTAAACTAAAATTTATCGAGAATTTTATAAAAAGACATTTTTTATATTATTTTTATAGAAATTCTACATCGCAAGTTACATTTTTTATATTATTTTTGTAGTAACTACTATCGCATGTTACAAAATTTATTAAATGTTTACAAATTACAATAGAAGTAAAATTGTTATTTTACACATTTTTTAAGAATGTATTTTACTCAGACTTTGGATCGACTTAAGTTTAAAAACACAAAAAAAAATCGTTTTAGTCGTTTAAACATACAAAAAAAAGTAAAAAAAAGTCGTTTACTTAATTCAGTGTTGCAACAAAAATTTTATCTTGTAACTAGAATTATTATCCATGTTTTTTTTTAAATTTATTAAGGTATAATATTTTTCAAATTATAATAAAGAAATTCTTAAAATTAATTTTTTTAAAATAGTTTTCAATAATTTTTTAAAGATGTCTTTCAATCACATATTACAATTAAAAAATTTCCAAACAATTGAATTTTGGTAAAATCTTTTTGAAATAATTGCAACTTGATGAAATCTTTTTAAAACAATTGAATTTTGGTAAAATCGTTTAAAAATAATTTAAATTTGGCAAAATATTTTAAAAATAATTGAATTTTTAAAAAATATAAAATAATTGAAATTTGACAAAATTTTTTAAAAGTAATTGAATTTAAAAAAAAAATGAAATAATAGAAATTTGACAAAATCGTTTATAAATAATTTAATTTTTGAAAAATATAAAATAATTGAAATTTGAGAAAATCTTCTAAAAATAATTGAATTTTTGAAAAATATAAAATAATTAAAATTTGACGAAATCTTTTAAAAATAATTGAATTTTTTAAAAATATAAAATAATCAAATTTTCAAAGAATTCTAATTATAAATATAAACATGATTTTTTAAAAATTTTAATAAGAATCTGAAAAAGTAAATTTAAAAAAAATTCATTGTACTTTGTTCGTTGATAAGTAAATCTTAAAAAATTATGATAAAACAATTCTAAGAATTAGTTTTTTAAAAATATTCTATTGTAATTTTTCGAAAATAATTGAATTTCTGAAAAGAATTTTTGGATAATTTAAAAAAAACTAAGTAATTTTTTAAAGAATTTTAATTAAATATTTTCAAAATTATTATTTTCTCCAAACTGATAAAAATAATTATAGAAATTTTTAATGTTTGTATTATTTTTTGCACCAATGTTTTTGAATTTTCAGTATTATAGTTTTGAAAATATTAAAAATAATTGAATTTTCAAAATTTATAGGTAATGAAAAAAATTCTAAGAATTACTTTTCTAAAAAAAATTTTTATTTTATTTTTTAGAAGCTAGTTTTTATTAATTTTCATTTTCATAAATTCATTAAATTTTTTTGAGAATTTACTTAATACTTGTAAAAAATCAATTATTTTCAATTAAATTTTACAAAATTTCGATTATTTTAAATCATTTTAATTGTATATTTCGAAAATTTGATTAGAAAAATTATTTTAAAAATAATTTACGAAAGATTTGTCTATAGTTATTTTTTAAAACTGGAAAAATCAAAATAATTTGCATTTGATAATAAAAATGTGGTATTTTGTTGCAATATTTGGAAGAAAAGTCGAAAAAAGTCGTAAAAGTCATAATATCAAAGACCTGTTTACAGTCTGTTGGAAAATGAATAAAAAACATTCTGTCTGACGAAACTGACTTTTACTACTGAAATTGCAATTGGAATATTTCGTTAAAAAAGAAATTGACTTTTAGGTACGTTTCTTAGTTTAATGGATTAAATAGAAAAAAGTCTTTATCCGTCAAACTAAAATTGACCTCTTTCACTGATACAGAAACTAAAAAAAAACCAAAGAGTCACGTCTGACCGTATCTATCTTTTACTACTCAAAACAGACTTATTAAAATTAGGAACTATTTTGTCTGACTATAATCTATGTTTACTACTGAAACGATTCCATTCTGACAAAAATTAATCTGACTATTTCTGCCCTTTACTACTGAATTTGCTAAAATAAAATTTTCTGTCTGACCAATTATGTCTTTTATCACTGATGTTTAAAATCTTTCGCTGGCCTTTGACTGTAATTTACTATTTAATACTGAAAATAGATTTATTAAAATTATAAAGTATTTTGTCTGACTATAATTTCTCTTTACTACTGAAACGATTTTATTCTGATAACAAAATTAGTCTGACTGCTTCTGCCTTTTACTACTGAATCTACTAAAATTAAATTTTCTGTCTGACCAAATCTGTCTTTTATCACTGATGTTTAAAATCTCTCTATTAATTAATTAACTTAATTCAAAAGTACAATACGAATTAGACAAATTTTCATAAAATTTGTCTGACTAGAAACGAATTTTACCACTAATAGATAAAAATTACATTAAATACTTTCTTGTTCGATCTAATCTTTAACTAAAATCCTTCTTTTGAGTTTATGAAAAAAATTTCCCATTTCCATAAAATGTTTAGTGTTAATAAACCACAATAAACACTCCGCGAGAGAATTTGTAATTTTCATCATTAGAGGGGAAAAAAAGTGGCAAGTGAAAAAATGTAAAATGAATTAAATCTGTTCACTCTGACACGACAACTGTGAGAGGGGTCCCTTGAAATAAAAGATCCTTCATTTCCCGCAGTGTAAACGACACATCGCGTCAACAGTGTGTTACCCTCGTTTTTCTGATACTTTGTAAAAGTGAAAATACGTCCTTTACTCGTTTTTATTACAGTCGCTTGTCCATTTGAGACCATGGGCTGTTCTTTAAAGTGTTACATATTTCAGAGACCAGGCGTAAAGTGTCTACTCCTTCCTTCTTTTTTTTTAAGTTCTCTCAGTGGAACGATTATATTACGAAGGGTTTGTCGAGCGACGAGGTGTTACACGTACATGTGAGACCATATCCGGTTTTATACATGCAAAATTATCTCTCTCACTCTCTCTCTGCTTCTCTGTTTCTCTCTTTCTCTCTTCTTTACCTAGAGAGAGAATTTTTTTTTTCTTTTTTTTCAGTTTCTGTCTCTCTTCTCTGCATAGAAAAAAGAAAAAAAAACAAAAAAAAAACAAAGAGAGAGGGAGAGAGAAACTTATCTGACTGTTTGTCTCTCTTTTCTACATAGAGAGAAGAAAAAGAAGAGAGAAAGAGAGACACAAAGTTCTCTCACTATCTGTCTCTTTTCTCGCTATATAGAGAGAAGAAAAAGACAGAGATAGAGAAAGTTCTCCCACTTTCTGTCTCTTTTCTCTTCATATGAAGAAGAAAAGGACGGAAGGAGGAAGCAAAGAGAGAGAGAGAGAGAGAGAGAGAGAGACAAAAATAGAAAGAGAGAGAAAGACAAAAAGAGAAAGAGAGAAACAAAAAGACAAAGAGAGAGAAAGACGAAAACAGAAAGAGAGATAGAGAGAGAGACAGTAGGACAAAAAGAGAGAGAAACAGAGAGAGAGAAGAAACTGGAGGATGAGAGGAGAAACATAAAGTTGAGTGTGAGTGTACCATCGCCGTAAGAGAGTCAGGGATGTGGGGGCTGTATCACTTGTTTATTACCCCACCGCAAAACCGCCGACAAAAACATTAATGTCGAATGTTACTTAAAACCTTTCTCCACTTACAACTTTACTTACCATTTTCGGTTATCTCTCGGTTTTTACTCGCGTGCTCTCGAGACAAAAAAAAAACCTCAACCTTTGCCAAGGCAGAGATTGAATTTATTCACAGTCAGAGATTAGAGGATTTAGAGATTACTTTATCTAACTTAGATTGATTTAATTTTTCAACTCCTACACGTTACTTTCCCTCTTTCATTAGAATATTCTTCCTTGGAATTTCAATTTCTTTTTTACATTCTTTTCACATTCTTCTCACATTCTTATTATCTTGAGACATATTTCAGTGGTAAACTGCAAACTATTAAATTATTTATTCAAAGAAAATTTTGTCTGAATGTAGTCCACTTTTACTACTGTAAAAAAATTATAATCTAATTATAATGTAACAATTACAAACAGAAATATCAGGAGTCTGACCGTATCTAACTTTTACTACTGAAAACTGTTTTTTAATCAGAAATCACTTTTTCTATTCCATTGGAAATATTCCTGTCTGACTATAAATTAATTTTACTAGTGATTTTTGTACTGAAAATATTCTTGTTTGACTATAATTTATTATTACTCCTGTTTTTCTATTAGGGAATTTGCAATTTATTTCTAGAGTTAATTGAGAGTCTGACCATTTCTACATTCTACTACTGAAAACTGTTTTTGAATCACAAATAGCTTTGTTTACTTAAAAATATTTCCGTCTGACTATAATTCATTTTTACTACTGATATTCTATTAGAAATTTTGTAATTAATATATTTATAAAACATTTCTTTTAAAAATAAATATCTTTAGGAAAAAAATCTTTATAATTTCTATTTGTTAATTACCACTTTAAACGAGATTATTCAAATTTTTTTTAAATTTCCACAATTTATATTTTTATCACAGTTACTATTTTTATAGCAGTTCTTCAATGAAATCTCCAGTATTCTTTTTAAAGAACTAAAAAAATTTTCATAAATTTTATTTTTAAATCATGTATTTATTTGATTTTCATTACAAAAATTGAATATTGTTAGAAACTTGTTTTGAAAATTACCCTTATTAGAAAAAGAAATTTTTAGAAAATGATCCTTATTAGAAAAAAGAAAAATAGAAAATCACCTTCATTAGAGAAAAGTTTTTTAGAAATTCACCTTTATTAGAAAAAAAAAGTTTTAGAAAATTGAAAATTAGAAAATATATTTTAGAAGAACTGCACCTCAACAAAATGATACAAATATTCTATGAAATTGTCATAAAAATTTTTTCAAAGGAATTTAATGGTCATAAAATAAAATCTCTCGGAAAACGGTTTTATTTGTTTTTTGTCTCAATTTGATTAGAAAAACTGGGAAGAAAAATGGATAGATTTTAAAATTAACTCGTAATGTTGTGAAAAACATGGTTTTATATCCAAAAAAATTGATTTTTACTATTTTTTAAGCGTTTGTTAAAAAAAATTATTTTTAGATTAAAAATTCAAAAAAAAATATTGTTACTAAATTTTTTGAATTGCACAATTTGTACAAATTTATCTCATTATTATTATAACTGATTTTAAGTCATAATTTTTAAAAATAAAAAATATGAAAAAGTTATTACGAAAACATGATTTTAATTTTTGCGAAAATAAAAAAATGAATTTCCAAACTCAAAAAATTGAATAATAATGGTATTTTTAGTAATTTTACATCTAAAAGCAATGTTTTTTTTTTAAATAATTTAAAAATGGTCAAAATAATTTTTTTTCGAGATTTTTTTGTATAAAAACATATTTTCTTCAAAATTACGGATGGATTACAAAATTTTCAATTTAAAAAAATGGAAATTCACAAAAGGTCACAATATATTTTGATCGATTTTATTTTATGAACAATGAAATTCCTCTCAAGAAATTAGTATAAAAACGATTTTATAGAATATTTAAGATTTTTAATCATATTTTTTTGAAATATAGTTAAAAGTGTAGACGAATCCTACCCTTGAAATTACAAGAATCTAAAGAGACATGTCTGACCGCATCTACCTCTTACTACTGACAGCAATCTTATTAATATTTTAAATCGTATTGTCTGACTATAATCTATCTTCACTACTTAAATTCAAGTTAGAATATTTCAGAAAATACTCTGACTGACTATAAATGTATTTAACTACTGCTAATTAAAAAAAATGTCTGCCTATAATCTACCTTCACTACTTAAATAGAAGTTAGGACATTTCAGACAAAATTCTGACCGACTATATTTATATTTAACTACTGACAACAGGAAAAAAATGTGTCTGACTATAATCTACCTTCACTACTTAAAATCAAATTAGAACATTCCAGTAAAAAATAGTCTGACATTATTAGTTTTTTAAAAAATTTTTCTATAATAAGTAATTTTATACTAATTAGTAGACGTTAAAAATTAGTATAAGTAATATAAATAGAAAATTCGTTATAATAAAATTTTGCTAGAATAAAAGCTGTATTTTTATAAATTTCTATAGACAATTTATTGACAGTCAAATTAAAACGTAGCAAAAATTTGATTCGTTTTTGTCTCAATTTGATATCGTTAGAAAAACTATATTTTCTTTTCTTTTTCTTTTTATTTTCTTTATTAAATTTTTTCATGATTTATAATAAAACAATATTTGAAATTAGAAAATATAAAAAAAATTATGATATACGAATAAATTTTGTTAATTATATGTTTTTTTTTTTTTTTTTTTTTCTCCTTATTATTTATAAAAAATAGAAAATTGTTAATTTTTATAAAAAATTGTAATTAAGAAATAGGAAATATTATATGCATAATTTTTATTTCTCAATAACAATATTGTTTAGAAACTCATTCTTTTTTTTTTGAAAAAGAAACATAACATATTCTATTCTATTCCTCAATTACAAATTTTAATTGAAAATGAAATTGAAATTTTAAAAATTTTAGAAAACAAAAAAAAATTTTACTCAAAAAAATCTTCTGTTACATTTATTTACAAATTTCTTCAATTGTAAAATTATTCGAAAACATTAGTATGAATAGTATAAATAGAAAATTCGTTAGAATAAAATTTTGCTGAATATTTTTTTATTATAATAAATATTTAAATATTATTTTTCCATAGTAATTAAAATTTTTCAAAACATTCAAATTTAAATATTTTTAAATTCAATAACTTATAAGAATATTTTTCTAAAACATGAAGTCATCGATTGCTCCGAGTCGAAGACTCGGAGTGATCGATTTCTTCATGTTTTATAATAATTAAAGATAACCGAGTGATAAAATAATTGTTTCACATTACAAGAATATTACAGTAACTTTTTCAAAATTATTTTGAAATTTCAAATCAATTATTATTTTCTACAATTTTTCAATTATTTTTTATGAAAATAATTTAAAAAATTTTATTATTTACAAAAATAATTGAATTCTTGCTAAGGAATTTATAAGAAATTTGTAAATAATTGAATTTCTGAGAAATTTTTATTATTTATGAAAATAATAAAACGTTTGCGTACTATTTTTGGGAATTTGAAATTGATTTGAAAATAATTGAACTTTGGGGTAATTTTGTTATTTATTACTACGACCGACTATATCTATATTTACCTACTGACAACAGGAAAAAAAATGTCTGACTATAATTAACCTTCACTACTTAAATTCAAATTAGAACATTCTAGTAAAATATTGTCTGACATCAGTGTTTTACTACTAGAAATTTTTTTCTGTAATTACTACTTAATGGAAGTTAGAAATTAGTATGAGTAGTAGTATCTTAAAAGTCATGTCTGACTATAATCAACCATCACTACTTAAATTTAAGTTAGAACATTCTATTATCAGTTTTTTATTAATAAAATTTTTCTTCTTCAATTACTAAATAGAAGTTAAAAATTAGTATAAGTATTACAAATAGAAAATTCGTTCTAATAAAATTTTGCTGTAATAAAAGTTGCATTTTTGTAAATTTCTATAGACTATTTATTTTTTTTTTTTATAAAAATACCTTAAATAAAATTCTATAAAGATTCAACAGCACAAAAAATTTATCTTTAACCTGAAAAATGTTCATGTCTTCCAAAAATTGCAGATTGCGAATAAAATATCGTTGTTTTTTTTTGCAACAAGATGAAAAAATAGAATGCCCTCATTCTGATTTTCGAATATTTTCCCCAAGCTAGAAAACTGAGTTTGCTAAACATATATACACACAGTTATGTTCTAAAGGTGTACATAGTAAATGTACTTCATTTCGAAACTACCCCTGTTTCGCGTCGCCTCGTCGCAGCAGTAACGAGCTTATGAAAAATGGTTCCCGCTGGAAAAGAGGGTGGCCGGGCGCTTCGAGAGAAAAGAGGGAGATGAGAAGGAGGAAAAAGTGGGGGAGGAAGGGGTGAGGAAGTGAGGTCTGACTATAGACTGAAGGGTTTGGTGTGGTAGAAAACGTTGGAGACGTAGTTTCGAAGGTGGGGCATAATTTCGAAGAGAATGCCCTCGTTTATCTGAAAATTCTCTACCTCCCAAACTCACCAATGCTTTTCAAATGGGGGGGGATTGAGGAGGGTCGCTTGGAAACTTTACCCATTTTTCCCCCAATCCCCCCCCCCTTTTCACCTTCAACTTCCCCAACTTACTACCCTCTCCCCCCCCCTTTCCATTGCCATCGAAGCACGAACCACTTTAACCAGTCTGACAGTGGGTACCGTATATATACGTACCTACATTCAACGCCTGAAGGCACTCGGAGCTGTTCCGGCCATCCATGAGACGAGATAAATATACAGAAAACGAGAGATGAGAAAGAGAAGGAAAAAAAAGAAAGAAAAAAAGAAAAAAGAATTTTAAGATATGAGAGGAGAAAATTAGAAAATTTAGATAGAGATGGAATGAAAAGATAAAGACAGATGTAGAAGTCGGAGGCAAAATTGCGAGAATGAGAAGAAAAAGAGAAAGAGACAGAGAGGGGGTGAGGGTTAAGCAAGATGATATTTTCTTATCTTCTCATTACTTAATTTTACGATTGCCCCTGATATAGCTCCGGGCGTTGCCATGGATACTCCTCTTAAGTACCCCATAAAAAGATGAAAGGCACGCCACCATATTTCCCCTTGCACTTCTTTAGCACTTTACCGGTGTTCTACTCTGGGCATAACGAGCTGGAGAGTGGGAGCGAGAGGGAAATAGAGAGACAACAGCAGAGGCCAATAGTTCCCGTCACAACTTATATTTTATATACAATCCCATTCATTTTATATTTGAAATTCTGTTTATTTTGCCTGATTCATTTTTATTGCTAACTGAACAACTGGTACTCAATATTACGAGAGAGCAAATCTCCTATACAAAACTAATATTTCACACACAATACATTTCCTTTTTCTGATTTTTCATTTTCAAATACACTGACGAACGTACATCATGAGTTCATTAATAAACGGATTTATTTTTTGCTTCATTATTTCATTCAGTGGAATAAATGAAGTATTTTTCCATTTATTTGAAAAATTTAACATAAATAAAGTATTTTTCTATTTATTTGGAAATTTTAACATAAATAAAGTATTTTTCTATTTATTTGGAAATTTTAACATAAATAAAGTATTTTTCCATTTATTTAATGGAAAAATTATTTAATTTAATTATTTAATTTATTTATTTTTTTTTTTACCAAAAATAAAGTATTTTTTTTCCATTTTCCATAAGAAATAAATAAAAAAATGTTCTTACTTAAAGTTTGATAATTTAATAATTAACCAAGTTAACAGTTATTCGCAAAAATTGTCTGACTTCAAATTGGTTTTACTACTTGAAAGCAGAAATTATTTTGTTTTAATAATCTGTCCGACCGAACATGGTCTTTGATCACTATTTTCTCGTCTGCTCGAGTCTGTATTTTAAAACTGAAAACTTAAGATAATATAAGAAGCTTTTTTCTGACTATAAACTATTTACACTACTTATAAACTACTTTTTTATATTTTTTACAAATCGTTTCATATTGAAGATTTTTTAACCAATTTTCTTACTTCTAGACAGGAAATTCGACGATTAAAAACTATACTAGCAACAATTTGCGCGCTAAAGCAGGCGGATAATTTTTTCGGTTAAAATTATCAATTTTAAAAATAATAGAATTTAAAAATTTTTAATTCAAATTTTAGTTGAAAACACTAAAAAAAAATCAAATTTTGGAAAAATTACAAATAATTGCAGACATTCAATTATTTTCAAGAGTGATAAAATTCTTCTCATAAAATTCAATTATCTTTCAAATTTAAAAAAAAAATTCTCGTCAAAATTCCAATTATCTTTATAAATAACAAAATTCCGCAAAGTTCAATTATTTTCAAACCAATTTCAAATTCCCAAAAATAGTACGCAAACGTTTAATTATTTTCATAAATAAAAAAATTTCTCAGGAATTCAATTATTTACAAATTTCTTATAAAGTCCTAAGCAATAATTTAATTATTTTTGTAAATAATAAAATTTGTTCAATTATTTTCATAAAAAATAATTAAAAATTGTAGAAAATAATAATTGATTTAAAATTTCAAAATAATTTTGAAAAAGTTACTGTAATATTCTTATAATATAAAACAATGATTTTATCACTTGATCTTTAATTATTATAATAAAACATAAAGAAATCGATCACTCCGAGTCTTCGACTCGGAGCAATCGATATCTTCATGTTTTATAGAAAAATATTCTTCTAAGTTATTGAATTTAAAAAGATTTGAATTTGAATGTTTTGAAAAGTTTTAATTCCTACGGAAAAATAATATTTGAATATTTATTTAGAAAAAATTTCTTGATGTTTTCGAATAATTTTTACAATTAAAGAAATTCGTAAATAAATGTAACAGAAGATTTTTTTGAGTGAAATTTTTTTTTTATTTTCTAAAAATTTAAAAAATTTTAATTTCATTTTCAATTAAAATTTGTAATTGAGGAATAGAATAGAATATGTTATGTTTTTTTTCCAAAAGAAAAGAATGAGTTTCTTATTAATATTGTTATTGAGAAATAAAAAATTATGCATATAATATTTCCTATTTCTTGATTATAATTTTTTAGCAATTAACAATTTTCTATTTTTTATAAATAAAAAGGAGAACAATTTGCATAATTTAGATCAGTCAAACGAAATTTGTTTTAGAAAAAAGCATATAATTAACAAAATTTATTTGTTAATCATAATTTTTTTTATATTTTCTAATTTCAAATTTTGTTTTATTATAAATCATGAAAAAATTTGTTAAAGAAAATAAAAAGAAAAAGAAAAAAAAATATAGTTTTTCTAACGATATAAAATTGAGACAAAAACGAATCAAAATTTTGGTACGTTTTGATTTGACTGTCAATAAATTGTCTATAGAAATTTATAAAAATACAGCTTTTATTCTAGCAAAATTTTATTATAACGAATTTTCTATTTATATTACTCATACTAATTTTTAACGTCTACTAATTAAGATAAAATTACTTATTATAGAAAATTTTTTTAAAAAACTACGAATGTCAGACAATATTTTACTGGAATGTTTTAATTTGATTTTAAGTAGTGAAGGTAGATTATAGTCAGACACATTTTTTTCCTGTTGTCAGTAGTTAAATATAAATATTGTCGGTCAGAGTTTTTTCTGAAATGAAAAATTTTAAATATTCTATAAAATCGTTTTAATACTAATTTCTTGAAAGGAATTTAATGTTCATAAAATAAAATCGATGAAAATATATTGTGACCCTTTTTAAATTTCCATTGTTTTGAAATTGTAAATTTTAAAATCTATCCGTAATTTTGAAGAAAATATGTTTTTTATACAAAAAATTCTGGAAAAAAAATTATTTTCACCACTTTTAAATCATTTTCTAAAAAAAACATTGTTTTTAGGTTTAAAATTACTAAAAATACAATTGATAGGTATTTAATTTTTTGAGTTTGGAAATTCATTTGTTTAAATTTGCAACTAATTTAAAATCATGTTTTCGTAATAACTTTTTTATATTTTTTATTTTTAAAATGACTTAAAATCATTTATAAAAAAACGAGATGAATTTCCAAACTTAAAAAATTGAATAACAATGGAACTTTTAATCTTTTTTTATTCTAAAAACAATATTTTTTTTAAATGCTTGAAAAATAGTATAAAAATCAATTTTTCATGAATATATAAACATGTTTTCCACAAAATTACAGGTGGATTTTAAAATCTATCATTTAATTGAATCAAATATAAAATTTTTTTTTTTTTTTTTGCAAAATATTCCAAACATGAGAGAATTTTGAATTCCCAATTTGGAAGATTTTTGGTGAAAATTAATCGTTGTACTTTTGAAATGATTCCAAATGATTAAGCCAACGTGTTGGAAATCTTCCGCGCGATCAAACCCTCTTCTAAGCTATTTCTTGCTGATCACTTCCCACATCCCCACCCCCCTCGCCTCCCCCTTTTACAATATACTTTCACCCCTTTTCCTCATTCCTCTCATCCTGGACTTGGTTCCTTCCTCGAGGCTCCTTTATCCTATAGTATCTATCTTCATTTTCTTAATCGCTCTATTCCCCCTTCCACCCACCCACCTACACCCGCACCACCCCCCCCCTCGACAATTCCACCAACCCCTTTTAAACAAAATGGCGACCGTTGACGAAGACATATTACCAACGCGATAATGCACAAGATCCTTGGGGTTAGGAAAAATAATTTTTAATCGTTCAATTTCCTGTCTAGATGTAAGAAAAGTTTTTTTTTAATCTGCTTGTATTATAATACGAAAAAAAAATTTTATTTAATTTTTTTTATTCGACATTCGATCCAATTTTCTGTTTAGAAATAAGAAAAGTGGTTTTTTTTTTTGGTATTATAATACAAACGATAAAAAAAGACACTTTTTTTACTTATATTTACCTCTTACTTTACTAACTGGTAATTAAAAATTATATTTTAAGAAAAAAAAATTATTTTTATGACTTTAAATTGATTTTACTACTGATTATGAATTAATTTGATTATTTTTAGTATCTTTGTCTGACTATTGAGGCTGTTACTACTTTCATTAGTAGTTAGTAAAAACGCTACTCATGAAAAATGTGACCTGTCTGACTAAAACTGTCTTCTACTACTGTAAAAAATTACATTAATACCAAAATCATGAATAGTCTTGTCTGACTATAATCCATTGTTACTACTGAATATATGTGGAACGAAATAAAAATAATAATACAAATAATAAAAATAATAATACTAATAATAATAAAAATAATAATAATAATTAATTATAAATAAAACCTTGATGTTAACGATCATTCCGAGTCAAAATGGAAATAATAAAAAAATATATTTTTCAACGTTTCTATAGTAATTAATAATGATAATTAATCTTAATACCTAATAATCTCTATAATAATCATAGACTAATTTAAATAACAAAATATTTCAGAACTTTGAATGACTATATAAACCGACTTGAACTGCTAATATCAAAATTAACATGAATTCAAGTTATTTAGTTCCGAGAGCAGTAAAACGTTAATTAAAAAAAATTCTTTTCAGAAATAATAATAATAATAATTAATAATAGAATAATTATTACACAATAATTTGTGAAATTACCAAACAATAATCAAAATAAAATAAAATAATGTTGATCAGAATTGTAATTATAAATGCTAATTATATTTGGAATTTTAACCAAAGATATGTTAAGGATTCACATATATTCACAAATATATATATGTATACATATAGAATGGCAAATGTATGTGTGTCACGTTGATTTCTGCACGCTCAACACACAAATACGTTTGCATATATCAGCGCGCCCTTACACAACAAACACATCTAACGTAATAGAGAGAATGTACGCACGTAAGCTTCTGCTCACTCATACATATTAGCTTTCAAAGAGGGATGAAGAGCAGGCCGAATGTGGGGCAAATTCGCCCCATTCGACTTGCCACTGTATACACACATTTACTCCACCGGAAGTCAAAGTTAAATTCAATCGCTATCACCGCTATTCTCAAATTTTTCCTCAAATCTTTTTTTCACATTTTTATTATTCTTTTTTTATTTTCTCACGCTGTTACTATCCCTACTATTACTACTATCACTATTCTATTCCTACTATTACTATTACTATTACTATTACTATTACTATTACTATTACTATTACTATTACTATTACTATTACTATTACTATTACTATTACTATTACTATTACTATTACTATTACTATTAATGTTCCTACTATTATTACTACTCTCCCTACTATTACTATTCTTACTATTACTACTAATACTTACTACTCCCTACTATTACTATTACTATTACTATTACTATTACTATTACTATTACTATTACTATTACTATTACTATTACTATTACTATTACTATTACTATTACTATTACTATTACTATTACTATTACTATTACTATTACTATTACTATTACTATTACTATTCCTACTACTATTATTATTACTACTCTCCCCACTATTACTATTCTTACTATTACTACTAATACTTTTCCTACTACTATTATTATTACTATTACCGTTCCTACTATTACTATTACTATTACTATTCCTACTATTGCTATTTTATTTCTGTTACTATAACGATGGTTTTTAATTTATTATTATTACGATTATTATTTTTATTGTTATTACTAAAACTATTATTACAACTATTACTGATACTGTTACTATTATTATTTATTACTATCTTCTTGATTGTTATAGACTTTAGATTTATTAGACTTTAATTCGATACTTTCAAGAAAATAAAAAATTAAATCAAATTAATTTAAAGTAAACGAAATATGAAAAGAAAGAAAAAAACAGAAAACTTAGTTTTTCTAAGTATATTATGAATTGAGAAAAAAAACGAATCAAAACGTTGCGACGTTTTGATATGTTTTTTGTCTCAATTTGATTTTCTTTTTCAATTTTCAAATACTGACAAACATACATTAGTTTATATTAATAAATGGATTCATTTTTTGATTAATTTCAGTGGCAAGAATAAATAAAGTATTTTACCCGTTTTTTTTGAAAATTTAATATAAATAATGTATTTTTTTTTCATTTTCCATAAGTTGAAAAATTGAAGAGAAATAAAAATATTATTAGGCGAAGTTTAATAAATTAGTAATTAATCGAATAAGTTAATGTGTCTGACCTCAAAGTGTTTTTACTACTAGAAAGCAAAATTATTTATTTTAATAATCTGTCTGACCAAACACTGTCTTTGATCACTATTTTCTAGTCTGCCCCCGTCTGTAGTTTACTACTGAAAACTTAAGGAAATCTAAAAAAATTTTGTCTGACTATAAACTATTTATACTACTTATAAACTACGTTTTTTTTTTTTTAATACAAAAATTAAATAAGAATTTGCAATTTTCTTGAAAGTATCAAATTGAAATTATAGTGTATCAATTATGATATCAAAATGTTGATCAAATAAAAAATTAATCAAAATTTTTCTTACTATTAAAATTTACTATTACTATTACTATCTCTACTATAACTATTCTTAGTATTACTGTTGCTACTAATAATCTTCCTACTACTATTATTATTACTATTCCTACTAATACTATTACTACTATTACTATTCCTACTAATACTATTACTACTATTACTATTCCTACGAATACTATTCCTATTTCTACTAATACTATTACTATTCCTACTAATACTGTTACTGTTATTACTATTCCTACTAATACTATTACTGCTATTACCACATTATTTCTGTTACTATAACGATGGTTTTTAATTTATTATTATTACGATTGTTATTTTTATTATTACTAAATCTATTATTATCAAAATTATTATTTTTACTACTGTTACTGTTACTGCTAATGTTACTATTATTATTACTTACTACTAATAACTATTATTACTATTAATTGTAGTAATATAACAATTGTTATTATTATTATTCTTAATATTTCATTTATTGTAAGCATTACTAATCTTACTATTGAAAAGAATAAACTAATTTTAATTTATATGTCTGACAAAAACAGTTTTGTTCCACTTATTCTGAACACATTACTCATTATATTACGTACTAAAAATACATCTAATTCTTAAAATAAGTACAGTTTGATTATGAATGTATTGTACTACTGACAAGTTTACAAAAAACTGTTAATATATCTGTCTGACTTAAATTTACCTACACTATTGGTAATGAAAATTGCAACACTCTAGTAAAAAATTAGCTTTTAAAAGAAAAAACTGTTTTCACTGAAAAACCAAAATATTACAGAAAAAAGTAAGAATCTCTATTCCTACTATTACTCTTCCTACTATTACTAATCTTACTATTACTACTGCTATTATTGTTCCAACTATTACTACTAGTACTATTCCTACTATTACTACTATTACTCTCCCTACTATTACTAATCTTACTATTACTACTGCTATTTTTCTTCTTACTATTATTATTACTACAACTACTACTATTCCTACTATTATCACTATTACTATTACTCTCCCTACTATTACTAATCTTACTGTTACTATTGCTACTGCTACTGTTATTTTTGCTACTATTATTTTTGCTACTATTATTATTACTACTGTTACTATAACTTTTGCTACTGTTACTATTTTTACTATCACTCTTCCTACTAATATTACTACTATTATTACTGTTCCTACTATTACTATTGTTACTATTTTATTTCTGCTACTATAACGATGGTTTTTAATTTATTCTTATTATTACGATTATTATTTTTATTACTATTACTAAATTTATTATTATAATTATTACTTTTACTATCATTATTATTTATTACTAATAACTATTCTTACTATTAATTGTAGTAATATTACAAATGTTATTATTAGTCTTAATATTTAATTTACTGTTAGCGATACTAATTTTACTATTAAAAAGAATAAGTTAATTTTAATTAATCTGTCTCACAAAAACAGTTTTGTTTCACTTATTCCGAAAATCCGAACATTTTACTCATTATATTACGTACTAAAAATACATCTAATTCTAAAAATAAGTATACTGTTTGATTTTAAATATATTGTACTACTGACAAGTTTACAAAAAAACCGTTAATTTTCCTGTCTGACTATAATTTACCTACACTACTGGCTATGGAAATTGCAACACTTCAGTAAAAAATTATTTGTAACATTTTTCTTTGACTGTAACTTTTAATATTTTTTTATTTTCTATTCCAAAGATTACAATTTTGCAACGAAATTCCCCTATTAGTCACTTGAAATTTATTTAAAAATATAAAATCGTATCCTGACTGAAACAAAGTTAGGTTAGAAGCGACGTTGGAAGAGAGGACCAGAGAAAAGATGGTGGGTGGGTAGGTGGGGGGGGGGGGGGGTAGGGAGGTTAGGTTTGAAAAGAGGATGAGAGAGAAAACGAGTTGCTGGCCTGAAAGTCTGGCGTACTCACCTCTTCCTCTTTTTCCTCTCATCCTCTCTCTTTCTCTCTGATTCTCCTTCATCCTATAGAAGCGTCGTAGTCGGAACTCTCACCTACCCCTGGACCCTCAGCATCACCCCCTTTGCCCAGCGCGCGAGGTGTGGTCCGGGTATGGGGTTAGGTTGGCGGCACTGGCGGCAGAGAGCTTTTCCTTAGCTCGCGCTTGGGTGGGGCGGCCATTTTCCCGAGTTCTTAATATTTTCATGATGGCGGCCGGCGCGTTCGTTGGAGCAGTAAGAAGAAAGGGGATGAGATGGTTGTGAAGTATAAAAGGGGGGCAGGGGCTTGCACTCGAGAAAAGCAGAGGGTGGCAAGTGGGGGGGGGGAGAAATTAGAAAAGGGGAGATTTAAATATCAGCCCCCGAGGGGCGGACCGCTCTCGCTTCCCGGCATTACCATCCCTGCCGCCCGTCCTTCACCCTTACTTACACATACATACACACACACACACACACTCACACTCACACATACAAGTGTATATAAGTATAGAATTTTACACACTAACGTTACACACAGATATATCGATCCTTGGCCAGAGAAAAGGCGTCTTAAGACCCGTCGGTGGACTCGGCCGTGTCGCCGGGCGCGAGGAGTTACGTCCGCCTGGAGTTGTACCTCCCCTCCCCTCACCCACCCCCCACCTTCACCTCACCCACCCCCTTCACCTGAATACACCGTCTCACTTCAGATTTCAACCCTCACACCTCTCGCGCGCCTTACCCACCCACCATCACCCTATTACCCGAGGAGAAACTCGGCACTCACACTTTATCGTCGTTTTCTCGACGTCAGGACATCGAACCTTATAAATTGTTGTACCACTTGAGACTTTTTTTTGCCTCAATTCTCAACATTTTCCACTGAAAAATACTATAAATTATAATAATAAATTAAAAACGAGATTAATTGTTACTGTAGTAACAATTAATCTCATTTTTAATTTATTATTATAATTTATAGTATTTTTCAGTGAAGTATAGAGTAGTATAATATGAAGTTTAATTTTTCTTCTATTTTCTTCTATTTTTCTTCTATTTACTGAAAAATTTATTTATTAACTACTTATATTTACTATTTAAATTTTTCGAATTTAAAAGTAACTGATTTTGAAGCGAAAAATCAGTCACTAATTCAAATAGAAATAATTCTACTCATCATTTTCAAAACAATTTTGTTTTGTCTGACCAAAAACTGACTTTTAGTAGTAAAATGAAAAAATAAATTGCAAAGAAATTTATTCTAGTTATAGACAGAATTAAAAGAAAGATTGTTACATTCAGTCTGACTAAAAACTGTCATTTGCTACTCATATACAACAATTTTATTTTGTCTGACCAAAAACGACTTTTACTACTAAAATAAAAAAATACTAATTAAAAGAAAATTTATCATATTTATAGACAAAATTAAAAGAAAGATTGTTGTTTTTAGTCTGACTAAAAACTGATATTCGCTGCGTATTGATAACAATTTCGTGTTGTCTGACCAAAAATGACTCTTACTACTAAAATAGAAAAATAAATTGCAAAGAAATCTATTGTATTTATAGACAGAATTAAAAGAAAGATTGTTACTTTTAGTCTGACTAAAATCTGACATTTGCTACTTATAGATAACAATTTCGTGTTGTCTAACTAAAAACGACTCTTACTACTAAAATAAAAAAAAATACGAAATGCAAAGAAATTTATTATATATTTATAGACAGAATTTAAAGAAAGATTGTTACTTTTAGTCTGACTAAAAATTGATATTCGCTACTTATAGACAACAATTTTTGTTTTGTCTGACTTAGACTGATATTACCTACTGATATAGAACAATTAAAAAGCACTTCTACAACTATTATTAGAATTTAAAGTGATTCGTCAAACGAGAAAATCTCTAAAAAAAAACTCTCTAAATTTAAATAAGTTTAAAATAATTAATTTTAAAGCAAAAAGTCAGTCACTAATTCAAATGTAAATATTACTACTCATTATTTAGTTAAAAATAACTGATTGTCAGTTAAAAATAGTGATGCATAACGATACGAATTTTTTAATCATCTTACTTCATATTAAAAATTTGTTTGAAAAATTTTTTCTAAAAATATAAAATTGAGACAAAACCGTAGGTATAAAAATTGTTGTAATGTAAAGTTTTTATATGACTTTTACCCCAATTTAATATGCTTAGAAAAACAGTACAATTTTAAAAAGTTTTAAAAAAATTTAAAGGAAATTTAAAAAAATCTGAAACTTAAAAATAACTGATGTTTTAGTAGATTTTTTTAACTGATTCAATTGAGGCTCCGGATCTTAAAAGGGCACTTTTCGCATAGACTTTACATGGTTAAAGTGCCCTTTTAAGATCCGGAGCCTCAATTAGTCAAGTTTAATTAATTTTTCAGTTGTGTTTTACTGAAATTTAGTCATTTTTTAACTGCCAATCAGTTATTTTTAACTGATTTAGAAACAAAAAGCCTGTCTCTGATTGTTTGCTAAAACATATGTTAAAACAATGTTTTTAACTAATTCAAATTTAGAGAGCAGTTTAAAAAAAAATTTTAAATTGAATTAAAAAAATTGAAACTATTTAAACCGCATACTTTTATTACTATTTTTGTAATTACTTAGTTCTTTTATTTTCTCCTTATTCTATTATTTTTATTAATTTTTTTTATTTAGATACTTTATGAAAATACAAAGTAAATTTTTTTTTTCAATCTGTAGGGAAAAAAAATTAATTAAGATAAAAGAGTAACTATGGTAGCAAGTAGAAGAAAACGTATTTAGTCAGACGTGATAGAAATATGTTATCATTTTAAAACCATAGTTGAAAAACAGTATTAAAATATAGAGTTGTTTAAATATGTGATAGAAGTAGAAGAAAATAAAATCTCTGTATGGAACAAGTAGAAAAAAACGTATTTAGTCAGACACGAATATAAATTTGGATTAGTGTGGCACATTGACGTTAAGTTGGCAAACAATCGTTTTCTGGTAAAGTGTATTATTTTGCTTGAAATAAATTTACAAAAAAAAAAAATTTTTTGTGGATAAGTAGAAGCTGCTATATGTAGTCAGACATGATTATAATTTTCAGTTGGAGGTAAAAAATCTAAAATTTTACATTTTAAATTATCATTTTTCACTAAGAAAATAAATGTAATCAAAGTAACATTTGTTACTTCAGTAAGCTTAGTAGTAAATGTCATATTTAGTCAGACGCCTAAGTGAAAGAAAGAAATAGATAGTTCCTAACCCTATTCTCTAAATTTGAATTAGTAAAATTGTTTGCTAATTTGAATTAGTGACTGATTTTTTTGCTTTTGAATTAGTAAATTTTAGTAATAAATTAGTATAAAAATAAACTAATTCAAATTTAGAAATATCTTATTATTAAAATATTTAGAATTTGATTTAGAAATAAATACAAAAACTGTATGAAAATAAGTAGTAAAATCGATATAAAGTCAGACAAAAGAGATAAATTGTCAAGTACAAAATTTTTAGTTAAGCGTATGTTTTATACTTTTTACTAATGCAATTATTTTATCAAAAGTAAAAAATTATCGTTACAAACGAAAAAATATTATTAAAAAGATTTCTCTAAATAAGTGGAAAATTCTCTACATTGTCAGACATAATTTTATAAAACGTAATTTCAACTTTTTAATTTTATATTGACTCTGATTAACACTTTCGTAAATCGTCCCTTTATTGAAAGATATAAAATCAAAAATACGCTTTAAAATTAAATTAGAAAGTTATTTAAAATTAGTGAATAGTTCCACTTATAGTCAGACACTAATATCTAAATTCAAATTTTTAATCGAATAATACAACGTTTAACTACAGAATCATAGCTTTATAATTAAAAATTAATTCAAGTTTAAAAAAGGCCATTTTTTCAAATAACTATTAATTATTGATTAGAAAAAAATTGCTTAATTGATATTTTAATGTAAAGTAATAAATGAAATTATTACCGTAAACATGGTAATAGGAGTGAGGACAATAATAATATTGTATAATACGTATTTATTATCCCACTCCTTGACATTGTCTCTTGAACTGTTCTATTGTTCGAGGTGATGGCACTTCAGGTATGTGTGTTTACAGTTCCGTGGGCAACTCTCAAGATCACATGAGCCAGACAGTTGTTTCAAACTTTCTAACTGAAATGTTGGCAATCAGCCTGCTGTAAATTTATACATAATACACTTTCCATTCTCAATTATAAATATAAAGAAATAAAAAATTATATTACATTTTACATTTTCAAATAATTTTACAATTATTTTACATTTTTCTTTAGATATTTATATTTATTTACTGTTTTTTACGCAGTTGTTTTCATAATTTACTTACTAATCAGTACTGAAAGTAAAATTTTACTACTGTAAAAAAAATTAAATCAACTTTACTATTTATACTAGTGAAAATCGAATCGAAATTAATGTATTCCTCTATTTAAATTACAGATATTTTGTCTGACAAAAAACTGACTTATACTACTGATATGAAAAAAATACTAATTGCATAGAAATTTATTCCATTAAACACAATTAAAAGAAAGATTGTTGTTTTTAGTCTGACTAAAAACTGATATTTGCTACTTATAGATAACAAATTTCGTTTTGTCTGACCAAAAACGACTTTTACTACTAAGATGAAAAATACTAATTGCAAAGAAATTTATTCTATTTATAGACAGAAATTAATGAAAGATTTCTACTTTTAGTCTGACTAATTACTGACATTTGCTACTTATAAATAACAATTTCATTTTGTCTGGCTTAGACTGTTATTACCTACTAAGATAGAACAATTAAAGAGCACTTCTACAACTATTATTAGAATTTAAAGTGATTCGTCAAAGGAGAAAATGGAACTCCCTACATAGTTTTTCAGTTTTTGTCTGACTGAAAACTGATTTTTACTACTGAAACCAAAAATCAGAACGAAAACTGAACTTATTCGTTGGTTACTTAAATTAGAAAAAGTTCGTCTGACTGTTAATGAATTTTACTACTTATTGACAAAAAATAAAAGAAGGATTCTGAATTTTATTCTGTCTGACTATGAATGAATTTTTCTACTCACTGACAAAAAATATAAAAAGGATTCTGACTTTTAGTCTGTCTGACTTAGACTTTCTTATACTGCTGAAAAAGGACATCTAAAAATTTTTCACTACAATTTTTCTTTAAATCAATTAATTTTCAAAAAAGTTCTTCTACAATTTTCAAAATACATTTATGTAAATAAATATTGTAAATATTCAATTTTACAAATTTCAATTATTGGTAAATTCTTCAATTAAATGTATATTATAAAATAAAAACTTCAAATAATCTAAAAAAAAAATTCAATTACATTTAAAAAAAAATTAATTTCAAAATTCAATTATTTCTAAAAATTCACGCTATATTGCTTTCAATATTCAATTATTATCTAAAATTTTAACTGAAATTCATTTTTATGAAATGAAAATCAATTTTTATTAAAAAATTTTACGAGAATTCAATTATTTAAATATAAAAATAACTAATTTATTGAACAGTTGAATGTTTTTTTAAAATTGAAATTCTCATAAAGAATTTTATCAATAAATTTTTAAATAATTAAATTCTTTTAATGAATTCTAATAAAATTTTTAAAAATAATTACATTTTTCGAGAAATTCGATTAAAATTGTATTAAAAATAATTGACATTCTGCATTGAGTTTTATTATTTCTGAAAATAATTGAATTCCTTAAAAGAATTTTACTATTTTTTAACATAATTAAATTTCTGCGAAGGATTTTATTACTCTTGAAAACAATTGAATTTCTTCAATAATTTTTTAACAATTTTTTAACTTCTCCAGAATTAAATATTTTTTTTTAGTGTTAACTAAAATTTTTCTATAAATCCATCATTTTTCAAATTTTTGAACCAGTTTTTTGAGAATTTTCAAATTCATTTGTTTTTAAATAAAATTCATTTTGAAATTAATTTTTATTATAAAATTCTACTAGAATTCAATTATTTAAATACACTATAAAAAAAATCGGCAGAATGTGCTTTTTACTCAAGCAATTTTTGCCTAAGAACAAAAGCAATACACGTAAAGCAATTGTTTCTTTTAAAAAAAGGCAATTTTTGCTTTTAAAAAAAGGCAAAAATTTTAACTAAGGCAATTTTTACCTTTTTAAAAGGCAAAAATTGCCTTTTTTAAAAGAAACAATTGCTTTACGTGTATTGCTTTTGTTCTTAGGCAAAAATTGCCTGAGTAAAAAGCACATTCTGCCGAATTTTTTTTTCAGTGTACAAAAAATAATTGAATTATACTGCGAAAAAATTTATAAAAAATTTTGTAAATAATTGAATTCCTGTAAAATTTTTATAATTTTATGTGAAAATAATAGATATTGAAAATGATTATATTGAGAAAAATTTTTGAAAATCATTGAAATTTTGCCAAGAATTTTATTAAAAAATTTTGAAAATTTAGAATTTTTTTGAAATTTATAAAAATAATTGAATTATTGAGAAGAATTTTTTTTTCTAAATAATATTTAAAAGAATGTATTAAATCTAAGGAATTTTGCTATTTATGAAAAAAATTGAATTCTTTCGTCAAATTTTAATAAAATTTTTCAGAATAATTACATTTTTCGGGGAATTTGATTAAAATTGTATTAAAAATAATTGAAATTCTGCGATGACTTTAACTATTTATGAAAGTAATTGAATATATTGAGAAGAAATTTTTAAGAATAAAATTATAATTACGGTGACTAAATTATTATTTTCGAAAAATTTAAATAAATTTCTTTAAAAAAATTTAATTATTTTTAATATAATCTAAAGAAATTTCAATTATGTCAACAATTTTCAATTTTTTGCTTATTAAAATTCAATTACCTCGAAACAATAGAATTAAGAAAATTTCAAAAAATTTATTTTTTAGAATTTTCATAAAAACTTTGGGAAAATTTAAGTTTATTAAAAAATTTTAAGTGTGTACCTTTTTTAAATTAACTAATAAAAATTTTAATTATTAATCCTCGCACTAAAAAAGATTAATACATTAGAATGTGACTCTTTATAAAATTCAATTATTTATCAATTATTAAATTTAAATACTTTGAAAATTTTATTTGTTAAAAAGTTTTTAATGAAATTCTTTAACAAATTTAATTATTTTCAGTGGAATTTCACAAAATTTCTATTAATTCGAAAATTTTTTTTTAATTTTAAATTTATTGACATACTATTATACGACAGTTATTCAAATTAGAGACAGTTCTCGTCTGACTATAAATGAATTTTTCTACTTACAGACAAAAAATTGAAAAATGATTCTAAATTTTATTTTTGTCTGACTATAAATTAATTTTTCTACTCACTAACAAAAAATATAAGAAGGTTTATAACTTTTAGTCTGTCTGACTTAGTCTGTCTTGTACTACTGAAAAAAGTGTCTTAAAACATTTTTGTTAGTAGTTTCAAAATTAGAAGCAGTTCGTCTGGCTAAAAGTGACTTACTACTAAGATAAAAAATAAACCCATACTATTATTGTAAAAATTAGAAGCATTTTCATTAGTAATTTCTGTCTGACTAAAATTTTCTCTTTCCACTTAGAAACAAAAGTGTAAAAAATATATCAAAATTCTTTTTGGTATTTTTTTTAATTTCTTTCCATTTTTTTGGACAATTGTGCAATATTTCCTTTGATGGAAAGTTGTAGAGAACAAAAGGAAAGCGTAAAATAGCATTTGTTATATATTTGCGTTTATAGAAATGCAAAGGAATCGAATATGGAGAAATGAGAGGAAAGTCTGGAGAAAAGGGAATTTCTGGGCGTTCTTTGAAATAAAAGGGGGGCAACAGAAGGCGCGAAGGGAATGACAGCCTCGCGGCGAAGGAAGCGCCAGGAAAATGTCGTGGAAACAACAAAGTCTTACCCCTCAAACCCCAGTTTGTTCAAAGAGAGAGAGAGTAAGAGAGAGAGAGAGAGAGAGAGAGAATCACCCAACCCGCCCTATATTTTCCGTATCTGAAATAAGTGTACAGGCGCTGTGTTCCGCCCCCTTCTTTAATTACGTTCACTTCTCTCCCTTCCACTTCTATGCGGCTTCTCCCTCTCTCTCTCTCTCTTTCTTTCTCTCTCGACTTGAAGTCAAACCACCCTCACCCGTTCTTAGTCCGTTAAAGCCCATTCCACCCACTTCGTTTCATCCATTCATCCTCGGGCAGGCTCTTTTGTTTTTAGGAGAAGAAAATTTTAATTGGAATCTAGAGACGCTTGTACCTTGCCTCCTCTTTGTCACCCCCTTTTCGTTTCTCTTATACTCACAAAACGTTGTGTCGGCTCTTTAAGGGATGGGACCAATAATCCAATTGTCCTCCACATTCTCTTTTGTCTTTTCCATACATCTCTCGAATTCTCTTGACCGTGTGCTAGAGAGAGAGAGAGAGAGACCTTTAACTGCCAGTGTGACCTTAACGCAATTATCTTATGAACATGTATTTTTCACTCTACCTTTCATCATTTCAAAATGGGATCTTGAATATTTTGTAGACAAGAAAATGGAAAATTCCTAAAACGTCAAGTATTTTCAATTTTTAGTTTATTATTCCTTAGAAACGAATCCTATTAAAATAGAAATAATATTTTACTTTCAAATTAGTAACAGGTTTCGTACTAGATAATTAATTGTAAAAAAGTAGCAAAAAGTGTCTTTAAAACTGTAAAAAAAAGTAGTAAAAAAAGTGTGACTAACGAAAAAATAAACCGGACGACTCAATTTTTTAAAAATATTTTCTAAATTTAAATTACAAATTTCCAAACAGAATAATTTTTTCCAAATAAATATTTAAGGTGAGACTTAGACTAAATTTTTAACAAAATCATAAAAATGACTTAATTTTTCCTTAAAATTATTTTTATAGTAATTTTTTGAGAAGAAATCAATGGTCAGAAAATATTCTGACCCTTTTTAAATTTTCATTTTTCTTAAAAATTCATATATTTTAAAATCCGTTTGTAATTTTGTAGAAAATATGTTTTTGTATCTACAAAAAAATTTACTTAGTGAAAGAATTGATTTTTAAAATTTTTGAATTATTTTCTTATTTAAAAAGACATTGTTTTTAAATAAATTTTTTTCATCACGTTTTTTGTGGACTTAAAGGATTCTTTTTTATTTCATAAAAAAGAAAAAAGAATTCGAAGAAATGAAAAAATAATAATAGGTATTTAATCAAAAAGATGGAAAGAGGAAAATAATTATTTTTTGATTTTTTCCTCATTTTTTTTATGAAATAAAAAAGAATCAAGTCCACAAAAAAGGTCAATAAAAAAATTTATGTAAATTATAGCGATGGACATAAAAAACATTGGTTTTATGTTGAAAATTATGAAAAATATCATTGTTTAAATAATTTTACGTTTGTTATTAAATATTTTGTCAAATTAATTTTACGTATTAGTTTAAAGGCCTCGTAAAATTAATTTGACAAAAAAATATGATTGCTATTCAATTTTTGTACATATAGAAAATCATGTGTTTATTTCCTAACTGCTTTCAAATTATAATTTTATCAAATCATAATTTTTTTCTATTTTATTTTTTCTACTTTAAAAAATTATGATTTGACGTTAGTTAGAAAAATCAACAAGTGAATTTTCATATAAAAGAATTGAATAACAATGGTATTTTTTAGCAGTTTCAACCTAAAAACATTGTTTATTTTTCAAAAAAAATTATTATCTAAAATTTTAGCTGAAATTTTAATATAAATCAAATTTTCTTAAAAAGTACTACGAGAATTAAATTATTTAAATAGAAAAATTAATAATTTATTGAATAATTAAAAAATTTCTAAAAATTAAATTCTTATAAAGAGTTTTATTAAAATTCTTTAAAATAATTGAATTATTACGAAGAATTTTATTAAAATTTTTTTTAAATAATTAAATTCTTTTCAAAAATTTGAATAAAAGTGTTTTGGAAATTATTATTAAATTCCAATAAACAAATTACATCAAAATTTTCTAAAACTATATGATTGTTACTAAGAATTTTAATAAAGTCTTTAAAAATAATTTCATTTTTTCGAGGAATTCATTTCAAATTGTATTAAAAATAATTGAAATTCTGTAGTTAGTTTTATTATTTATGAAGAATAATTGAATTCTAGAAACGAATTTAATTGAAATTTATAAAAATAATTGAATTCTCGCAAATAGCTTTATTCAATTGGTTTTGAATAATTGAATTCTTGCGAAGAATTTAATAAAAATATTTTTAAATAACTGATTTTTTTCGAAAAATTTTATGAAAATTTTATTGGAAATTTAGATTAATTTTTTATTTAATTCACATTCTGTTATTAAATTAATACATTTTAATATCAATTTCATACTTTCATGAAAACTGTTAAAAAAAACATTATTCTTAGCAAATAATGATTTTTGAAAAAAAAAAAATATTTCTTAAAAAAAGAGAACTTATATAAGAAAAGCCACATTATAATTTTGCTTGTGGAAAATAATTAAACACACGTGTGTTTATTGAGGCGAGCATTTGAAATTATTTTCCAGCTAATTACAAAATCGATATAACATAGCTTGCCTGAGGAAAAGCACTCACAAAAGATCTAAAATGCCGTTAAGACTGTGTCTACATATATATAAAGTACCAGGGTAAGTTTCTTTAGAACTAAAGAAGAAGAAGAAGTAGAAGAAAAAAAAATTCCCTCGCAAAATTAGAGAGAAGGAAATGCTTAATTAAAGACGCAACGACACGGTGAGCCTCTCCCCCCTCCCGCACCTAAAAAACCTACATATATATATAATAAGCAAGCCTTCCGTTTGCTTCCAAAATAACCGATGGCTGATTACCCGCGCTTTCAGTTGGATGATTTTAAATGAAACCGTTTTCGCCGTAAGACTCGACTTCTTTTTTTTACACGCGAAACACAATTTACTAATTTTTTTTTTTATAGGAAAAAAATAATAAGTTTCATTTTTTTTAAAATTTGAAAAAAATTAAACTCGACCTTTGATTGAAAATGAAAAAGTGTCAATTTTTTAATATTTTTAATTCAATTTCTTTGGAAAATAAAGAAAAGAAGGAGAGTTTAATTTTTGAGTACAGAAGTTGAATCATTTAGGATTTGATTAATTAATTTATTATTTTTAGCTTTGGGGATTGTTGTTATTGTATAATTACGATTTTTCACTTATAACTTAGAGAATTTCTTGTTATTCCATAATTACGCTTTCTTACTCGAATGTAAAAGGAGATTCAAAAAGCTGAAAGGCATAAAATTACAGTTCTGGAAAAAATTTGTAACTGCTTGTCTGACTAAAAATGTCATTTACTACTGGGACTAAGTTTATCACTATTTTCTATTGAAATTAATACTTTTTAATACTGTCAATAGAAGTAGTAAAAGCAGTAGTTAAAAGCAATAAACGAAATATTAAAAAAATTTTATTGTCAAAAATTTCTAACGTCTTGTCTGACTAAAAATGACATTTTCTACTAAATCTAGAATATTGTAGAATTTTTTTACTACCGTCAATAGTGGTAGTAAAATTAATAGTTAAAAGTAGTAAAAAAAACTGTTGTTACAAATTTTCCATTAGCAAAAATTCACAGAAAATCTTGTCTGTCTAAAAATGGCATTTACTACTAAATTTAGAATATTGAAGTATTTTTTTTACTACTATTAATAGTAGTAGTAAAATTAAAAGTTAAAAGCAGTAAAAAAAATTTTTGTTACAAATTTTCTATTAGCAAAAATTTACAGAAAATCTTGTCTGTCTAAAAAATGGTATTTACTACTAATCCTAGAGTTGTTTTTTAATGCCTTAAACTATTAATTTTTACTACTACTATTGATAGTAGTAAAAAAATACTTTAATATTCCGAATTTAGTAGTAAATGTCATTTTTAGACAGACAAGATTTTCTGTAAATTTTTGCTAATGGAAAATTTTTAATGTTGTTACAAATTTTCCATTAGCAAAAATTCACAGAAAATCTTGTCTGTCTAGAAATGGCATTTACTACTAATTCTAGAATATTGAAGGATAATAATTTGTTTTGAAGTAAATATAATCGAAATAATAATAAACAAGAAATAATTAACAATTAAAAATAAAATTGACTGACATTTGAAGTGAAATTCTAAAGGGCAGTTATTAAAAAAGACAGCTTTTCAATTTCACATTTTAAAGTTGGCATATAATTTCATAATCCTTCATTCCACTGTGGGGGCGATTTCAACGACTCTTCTTTTAAAAACGAAACCAAACAATTTTTCTCTACATAATCCAACCGCATCCCAGCTCGAGCTTCTGAAATCGAGAAAAAGCTCTGTTATAACGAGTATAAGCGAGAACGTTAAGAAGGGTTAGAAATAAAGGGTGGGAGAGCAGAGAGAAAATCCGTATGACGTTCTATCTCAAATCTCGTCTCCCTTGACTCGATTTATTTCTTCCTCTTCATCCCTTCCTTCTTCTTTTCGCCCTTTTTCTTTTTTATTCCTTTTCTTTCTCTTTTCTTCATTTCTTCTTCATTTACCTTTTCTTCTTTTTTCCTTCCTTTCATCTCCATTTCTTCTTCCTTTTTTTATTTCTCTTTTTTTCTGTTTTTTTCTTCTTCTTTTGCTTCTTTTTTCGTCTTTTTCTCTTTCTATTTCTTTTCTTCTATTCTTTTTCTTCTTCTTGTTTTTTTCCTTCTCTTATTTTTTCTTCTTTTCTTCTTCCTTTTTTTCTTTCTCTTTTTTTTCTGTTTTTCTTCTTCTCCTTTCGCTTCTTTTATTTATTTTTTCTTTTTCCTTCTACTTCTTTTCTCCTATTCTTTTTCTTCTTCTATTTTTTTTCCTTTCTCTTATTTTTTTCTTCTTTTTTTCGGTTTTTCTTCTTCTCCTTTCGCTTCTTTTATTTATCCTTCTTTCTCTCCTTCTACTTCTTTTCTCCTATTCTTTTTCTTCTTCTATTTTTTTTCCTTCTCTTATTTTTTTCTTCTTTTATTTTTCCTTTTTTCTTTCTCTCCTTTTCTTCTTCTTCTTTTTTTCTTCTTTTATTTTTCCTCGGTTTTTCTTTCTCTTCTTTTCTCCTATTCTTTTTCTTCTTTTTGTTTTTTTCCTTCCCTTATTTTTTTCTTCTCCTTTTCTTCTTCCTTTATTTCTTTCTCTTCTATTTTTCTTCTTCCCCTTTTCCCTAATTTTTATATACAAAATATAAGTCTCGAGTTTAGATTTAATTTCTAAAATTTTATTTTCCATTTTCTTGAAGCATTAAAAGTGAAGTGTACAATGATTTAGAAAAAATTGAGAAGAAGAAAGAAGAATAAGTTAGCTTAGAAAAAAATAAAGGTGAAAGAAAAAAGAAAGATTGTGAAGGAGAAGGAATAAAAAGAATTTGGCGAATGAGGAGAATAAAGGAAGGATTAAGAAAGAGATAAAATGAATTGAAATGGAGAATGTGGGTAGAAGGAAGAGGAAGAGGATAGAAGTCCTCGATTGAGTCCACTGAAGCAGTTTGTGTCTGCGGTCCACCGAAATTGATCCGGCAACACCGCGGCAACTGTCTACGACACTCTCCTCCCCTCTCTCTCTCTCTCTCTCTCTCTTTCACTCCAAGCATGCATTTCATCCCCATCTTCCTGAATGCATTAACCCTGAAACTCTTTACATGAACACCTGTTTCTACCTCTCACATATACACAAATGTCAACTCTGAAATTTCTACCTAATCATTCACGGGGATCTTCATTTCCTCCTTTGATAAGAAAGAAGAAAAGAAAAATTTGCCAACTGACTAAAAACCTAAAATTTAAATTTATGTTTCTTTTTTTATTGTTTTTTTTTAAATTAAATTCTTTGACGTTCCATTTTTAAAAAAAAGTTAGGTCTCAGGAGTGTAAATAATAAGAAGAGTGGTAAGAGTATGTAAAAGGTAGTAAAAATATGTAAAAAGATGGTAAAAGTATGTAAAAAGATAGTAAAAGTATGTAAAAAGATAGTAAAAGGATGTAAAAAGTAGTAAAAGACAGTTAGTGTCAGACAAGACGAGACGAATTTAGTGTTAGTAGTAACAGACAGTTTTGAACAGACGAAAAGTCGGAATTTAAAGGAGTGAGTGTCAGTAGTAAAAGACAGTTAAAGACAGACGTGACTTTCTAAATGTTTACACAATATACTATCAGTAGAAACAAACGATTAGGGTCAGACATAATGTAAAAACTATTTTAAAAAAGTGTAAGCAAAACAGACATGAATTTTTTTTTTTTTCCTACAATCGTCAGTAGTAGAAGACAAAGAGAAAAATAGAGTCCTGTCAAAAAAAAGGTCTCGTCTGACCTAAAATGACTTCTACTACTGATTCGAATACCGATGCAAGTTGCAAATTTAGAATCAGTAGTAAAAAGCAATTTTGGTCAGACAAGCTAATTATAGTCATAAAATTAAATTATAGAAAAATTGCCGAAAATCCCGGTAAGGTGAAAGTAAATAATAGTCATTACACAATAACAAAATTTTCTTTAAGCTAAGAATAAAAATTCGTAAAAACAGAATAAAAATAAATTTTTTTACCTTGAAAATATTTTAATTTTTGAAAAAAAATCGATTGCAATTTATAAATTATTAACTCCATAGGGCAAGAAGGATGAATTTCGTAATTTCTTGATCTCGATTTGGTTCCAGTTGGAGTCACGCAGCGAGTGCAAATGCTGTTTTACGTGTACGTGCTCACATACTGATCATACCACTCTCGCGTTTACGTACTTAAGGATGTGGAATAAGCGAAGGCTTTTGCTAAGTCTCTTCAAGTATTTAAATTACTTTAAGATTTGGTTACTTAGAGGAGGTTAATGTTTTCACTTTCTCTCCATAGAATTTCACGCAGATTATCATTACATATTAAAAAAAAATACTAAAAAGTGGATATAAATTGAATCATTCATTTAGTCTCAAACTATTTTCCCGTTTCTTTTTTTTTCGAAAAAGGAATTATTTTACCCAAAAAGGTATTCTTTTCCCCAAAAAGGTATTCTCTTCCCCAAAAAGGTATTATTTTCTCCAAAAAGTATCCTTTTTCCCTAAAAGTATTCTTTTTTCCCCAAAAAACAAAAAATATTGTTTTCCCAAAAGAAAGAAAACAAGTATTCTTTAAAGAGAAATGTAAAAATTTCTTTAATGAAAATGATTGAAATGATTTTTAGATTGTGGTTTTAGATATTGTCTTTGTATGTGAGTGAGAGAGAAAGAGAGAGAGAGTAGAGAGTGGAGAATGAAAAGATGGAAAGAGAGAAGAAGGTGGAAGAGTGAGAGAGGTCCAGAAGCTGAGTCCACCAGGCGTGCTTCTCCTCGAGCGGTGGCTCCTGTGAATCAATAAGAACTGTTTCCCCGCGACACCCCCCTCACACCTAGGGAGCGATCCACCTTCAGCTCGCTTCTCAGTTTTCTCCCCTTTTTCCTTTTATTACCGTCGAGGGGTTGGGCAGACCCGGAGGCAAGAGCGGCCATCTTTATTTCTCTCCTTTCGTCTTGCACCCTCGACCTCTCGTTCCATCCACCACCGCCACCCCCCCTTGCCCCCCTCCATTCGTCTTGCCCCTCTATACCCATCGTATACTCGACCTTTAGAAACCTTCTCTCCTTTCCACTTCCTCTCCGACCCCCTTTCTTCCTCCGCTTTTTCTTCTCCTTTCCTCCTTTTTCTTCTCCTTTGCCCCTTTCATTTCATTTTCTTCTACTCCCTCTCTTTTTGCTTCTTTTCTTTATTCTTCTCCTTTTTTTTACTTCTTCTTTCTATTCTTCTTCTTATTGTCCGTCTTTTCTTTTTACTTTTCCTTCTTTTTTCTTTTTTTTCCATTTACTTCTTATTTTTGTTCTTCTTTTTCTCCTATTTCTTTTTCTGTTCTTGTCCTTCTTCTTATGTTTGTTCTTCTTTTTCTCCTTCTACTTCTTTTTCTGTTCTTCTCCTTCTTCTGATTGTTCATCTTCTATTTTTACTTTTCCTCCTTCTACTTCTTTTTCTGTTCTTATCTTTCTTCTTATTTTTGTTCTTCTCTTTCTCCTTCTACTTCATTTTCTGCTCTTCTCCTTCTCCTTTTGCTTTTTTTATTTATTCTTCTTTTTCACCTTCTACTTCTTATTTTTGATCTTCTCCTTTCTATTTTCATCAAAAAATTACTTCCACGAAATAAATTTAAAGTAATTTCTAACTATTTCCAGAGTAATTTACTACGTTTGAAAGTAAATTTTAGTAATTTTTACTATTTTCAAAGTAACTTTTATAACTTTTGTTTACTTTTCGAAGTAAATTTTAGTAAATTTCACTTTTACCAAAATTTACTTTACAAGAAAAATATTTAAAGTAATTTTTACTATTTCCAAAGTTAGCTTTTACTATGTTCAAAATTAATTCCAGTAATTTTTACTATTTTCACAGTAAATTTTGTTACGTTCAAAGTAAATTTTAGTAATTTTTATTTTTACCAAAAATTACTTCCACAAAAAGAATTTAAAGTAATTTTTACTATTTCTAAAGTAATTTTCACTACGTTAAAAGTACGTTTTAGTAATTTTTACTATTTCCATAGTAGCTTTTACTATGTTTAAAATTAATTCCAGTAATTTTTACTAATTCCAGTATCAAAGTAAATTATAGTAATTTTTATTTTCACCAAAAAATAACTTCCACGAAATAAATGTAAAGCAATTTTTACTATTTCTAGTGTCATTTACTACGTTTGAAGTAATGTTGAGTAATTTTTACTGTTTTTAGCATATTTCTAGCATAAATTTTGTTACGTTCAAAACAAATTTTAGTAAGTTTTATTTTTACCAAAAATTACCTTCACGAAAAGAATTTAAAGTAATTTTTACTTTTTCTATAGTAACTTTTAGTACGTGAAAAATAAATTTCAGTAATTTTTACTATTTCCCGAGTAAATTTTATAACGTTCAAAGTAAATTTTAGTAATTTTCACTTTTACCAAAATTTACTTACAAGAAAAATATTGAAAGTAACTTTTATTATTTCCAGAGTAGCTTTTACTATGTTCAAAATTAATTTCAGTAATTTTTACTATTTCCAGCGTAAATTTTGATACGTTCAAACTAAATTTTAGTAATTTTTATTTTTACCAAAAATTACCTCTACGAAAAGAATTTAAAGTTGTTTTTACTATTTCTAATGTAATTTTTACTTCGTTAAAAGTACGTTTTAGTAATTTTTACTTCGTTAAAAGTACGTTTTAGTAATTTTTACTATTTTCAGAGTAAATTTTGCTACGTTCCAAGTAAAATTTAGTACCTAATTTTTATGTTTACCAAAAAATTACTTCCACGAAATAAATTTAAAGTAATTTTACTATTTTAAGAGTAAGTTAGAGTAATTTTTATTTTTACCAAAAAATTACTTCCACGAAAAGAATTTAATGCAATTTTTTACTATTTCTAGAGTAATTTTTACTAAGTTAGAAGTAAATTTCAGTAATTTTTGTTCTTCTCCTTCTCCTTTTATTCTCTTTCTACTTTTTCTTTTTTTTTCTCCTTCTTTTGATTCAGCTTTCTATTCTCTTTCTCATCGCGAGCCCCTTTCTCTTTCCCTCCTATTCAAGATGTTTGCCACCTTCTCTGACCGATTTTCCCTTCCCTAAGAAAGAGGAAGTTTCCGTGATGAGGAAAATAAACTCGGGTTACGTGCCAGAAATTTCTCAAAGTCTGTCTTCTTTGTAAAAATAAATATCGAGTCTTCAGCACAAAAATAGCAATTTTTTGCTAAAAAATCATTTTTTACTAAAAAAGAATCGAAAATAATATTTTACTTCTAAGAAAGAATAAAAAAAGATCAGTTTCTGTCAAAGAAGAAAAAAGAAAAAAATTTGTATTTGCTAAAAAAATCCATAAAGAGCTTTTGTTAAAATAATTTTTGTTTGTTAAAAAAATCATTCATTTGAATTCGTAGGGATCAAAAATTATTTTTGATAAGTTCAATATTTAAAGAGGGTGCGCTTACTTCCCTTCAAGAGTAGATTTAGTCGGAAAGAAGGAGGAAGAGGATTACGTAATGCGCTTCAAGAATATCTTTTTTATTCAGATTCAAGAAAATATTTTTTCCAAACGGGATTAAATTTTGGTAGATTTATTTTTAATTTTTCTTTAGTTTCATTAAAAACACTAATTTAGTTTATATTTTATTTTTAAACACTAATTTCTTTAGTTCCTTTTCTTTTTCTTTAGTTTCTTTAGTTTCCATAAATTCTATTATTAATTGTTTGACGTTGACTTTCATTTTCACTTTGATTTTCACTTGACTCTCAAAGTCAAAATTAAAATCAGCCACAATTTTTTTACGAATATCAAATTGAGACAAAAAACGTACCAAATTTTGCGAAGAAACATTTTGATACGTTTTTTGTCTCAATTTGAGAAAATCATTAAGAAAAAACTGTGAAAGTAAAAATAAAAATTAAAGATACAGTCAAAGAAAAAAAGATAAAAAGATGAAAATGAAAAACATAAAAAAGGAAAAAATAAATGAAAAATATAAAAAATGAAAAAAGAAATAAAAAAGAGACGGAGAAAAAAAGAAAAGTGGAGAGAGAGAGAGAGAAGAAACTAAAAATAGCCTGAATGAAAGAGAATGTCAAATAAGGTTGACGGGATTGGTATACATATACATGTATACAGAAACGTGGAAACGCACCGTCGTAATTTTACAGGACTTTTCCAACGTAGTTTTCATCCTCTATCCTCACTTCTCATTTCCGCTCTATCTTCCTTTCTCGTTTTCTCTTTTCTCCTTCTCTCTCTTTTTCTCTCTCTCTCGGCTCTCTCTAGGCAAATTGACTTTTCCTAATAAACCAACTCGCGAAGCAACTTCGGCGAAAATCATTTAAAACTTTGCTAGACTCGAATTTGCCTCTCGTTTTAATGCGGAGGCCCGCAGCCACCCTCCCTGTACCTTCTAGCCTTCACCTTTTCTCTCACTCGCTCTCTTTCCTCTTTCTATTCCGGTAAAACCTAGCCGAACCGTCTTTTCCTTTGTACAATAATGGATCTCTATTCTTCATCGTCAAACATCTTTTTCTCCTTTTGTGCGAAAATTCATTTTTCCTCTTTTGAGTATTTTTATCATTTTTAATTCATTCGAATTTTAAGATTACTTTTTTCCACTTGTTTTCTATTTATTCTATTTTTTCCACTAGTTTTTCTATTTCTTATTTTTTTTCTTTGTTTCTTCCTTTTTTCCTTCTGTTTTCTTCTTCTATTTTTTATACTATTTTTCTTCTGTCTCTTACTTTTCTATTCTTCTACTATTTTTTTATTTTCCTACTATTTTTTCTACGTCTTTAGTATTTTCTTTTTTTTCTTCTTTGTTTCTTCCTTTCTACTATTTTTTCTAGATTTTAATTATTTTCCTTTTCTTCTTTGTTTCTTCCTTTCTTCCTTCTTTTTTGTCTTCTTTTTTCTTCTTTTATTTTTTCTACTATTTTTCCACTATTCTTTTTATTTTCCTACTATTTTTTTTATTTTTTTTCTATTTTTTTATTTTCCTACAATTTTTTTTATTTTTCTACTATTTTTCCTACAATTTAATTATTTTCTTTTTTTTTTTTTGTTTCTTCCTTTCTTCCTTCTTTTTTGTCTTCTTTTTTCTTCTTTTATTTTTTCTACTTTTATTTTTTCTACTATTTTTCTTCTATTTTTATTTTTCTATTCTTCTACTATCTTTTTTTATTTTTCTACTATTTTTTTTTATTTTCCAACTATTTTTTTTTATTTTCCTACTATTTTTTTATTTTCCTACTATTTTTTTATTTTTCTACGTTTTTATTATTTTTCTTTTCTTCTTCTTTCTTTATTCCTTTCTTCCTTCTTTTTTATCTTCTTTTTTCTTCTTCTATTTTTTCTACTATTTTTCCACTATTTTTTTTTTATTTTCCTACTATTTTTTTTTATTTCTCTACTATTTTTTTTATTTTCCTACTTTTTTTTTATTTTTCTACTATTTTTTTCGACGTTTTTATTCATTTTTCTTTTTTTCCACTATTGTTTCTACATTTTTATTATTTTCCTTCTTTTCTACTATTTTTCTACCATTTTTTTTCTTCTCCAAAAAAAAATACATTTTTATTGCTTTTATCATTGATTAATTATTCCGTTGACAAAGATTTTTGAAATTGTTTAAAAAAAAATATAAAATAAAAAATGCCAAAATTTTAAAAAGTCGAATTAAAAAGAAAAAATATTTTTACAATATCTGTTAAATTTATTATTTATCGAGGTATGGGAAAAATGTTTGAAAAATAATCCACGAGCTGTGGGTATTATTTTATGCTTGTAAAAAATTTACCATTTCTGTTTTTCAATTTTTTTTCCCTCTTCTTCTTCTTCTTCTTCTTCTTCTTCTTCTTCTTCTTCTTCTTTTTTTAATGAAAAATATTCCCTCGCGAGTGTGTATATGATAGTAATAATATACTCTTGCAGTTGAAAACTATCTTTCTCAACAGAATTTAATAATGCCAGATGCAAAAGGGAATGCAACACGTTATGGTTTTATTTTCTTGAATATCTTGCACGCGAAGCTTTCTGGAAAAGCGAGCAACGAAGCATCTCAAAAAGCTAAAATCCTCATCGTTGAGCGATTTTCCTCTTGGCAGACCTTGGCAGGAGAGTCGCCTTCATTAGTAAACTTTCATTTAAAATTTCTCCCGCTGAATCACTGTGTTTGTATAGATATAGATATATACACGCACAAGAATATTATAAATATATATATGTATATATGTTGAAGGGAAAAAAAGATGATGGAGAGTATAGAGAGGAAAAAAGTAGTAGGAGAAAAGTTTTTTTAATACACTCCAAGGGATGTGTAACAAAAATTAAAATTTATCAACTTTTACCCGTATAATTAATTTTTCCAGTGGAAATTTTATTTCCTTCTTAAACTCCTCTTTTTGGGGGAAATTTCTTTTTTATTATTTTCTAAAAGTCGAAAATTAGAAAATCAAATAAAATTTCCTTGAAACATAGTAAAATTTACTCTGGAAATAGTAAAAATAACTTTAAATTCTTTTCGTGGAGGTAATTTTTGGTAAAAATAAAAATTACTGAAATTTGCTTTGAACGTAGTAAAATTTACTTTAAATTCGTTTAGTACAAGTAATTTTTGGTAAAAATAAAAATTACCAAAAGTCACTCTGTAAACAGTAAAAATTACTATAATTTACTTTGAACATAGCAAACAATACTTTAGAAATAGTAAAAATCACTAAAATTTATTTAAAACGTTTAGTAAATTTCTCTGGAATTAGTTCAAATTTACTGAAAATTTATTTCGTGTAAGTAATTTTTTGTTGAAAATATAAATTACGAAAATTTACTTTGAACGTAACAAAATTTACTCTGGAAACCGTAAAAATTACTGTAAATATTTTTCTTGGAAGTAAATTTTAGTAAAAGTGAAAATTACTAAAATTTACTTTGAACGTAACAAAATTTACTCTGGAAACAGTAAAAATTACTGTAAATATTTTTCTTGGAAGTAAATTTTAGTAAAAGTGAAAATTACTAAAATTTACTTCGAAAAGTAAACAAAAGTTATAAAAGTTACTTTGAAAATAGTAAAAATTACCAAAATTTACTTTGAACGTAGTAAAAGCTACTCTGGAAATAGTACAAATTACTTTAAATTCTTTTCGTAAAAGTAATTTTTGGTAAAAATAAAAGTTACCAAAAGTTACTCTGAAAATTGTAAAAATTACTAAAATTTACTTTGAACGTAGCAAAAATTACTTTAGATGTATTTTGAAAAATATTATTAAGAATGAATATTAAGAATATTAAGAAAGAAAAGAGAGAATAAGTTTAAACTCCGATTTCACCCCCCCCCCCCAAATTTGTGATTATGAAATGAAGAGAAAAATGAAAAAGTTCGTATATTCATACTTATATTTCATTTGAGTGATTAATCAAAAGACAGAAAATTTCATAAATTTTTCATCAAACTCATAAATATTGACCATCTACGGCTGAGAGGAGCTTTACTGCTCTCGAGGCATATGTTGCATACACACCGGAGACTGCCCACCTGCGGGTTTCTCGTATCTCGCCTTATTATTCTTGGTTTATGGAACGTTGCAACATTAGAGCGTGAGTGCGCGGTTGCTTGGGATTTCGTTACTATTTATTTCATGGCCCACGCCTTCCACCCCCCTCGCAGAACACAAAAGGTCGTCTTTCGCGAAGGGTGAAATACTACAAGGGTGAAAATCACTCCCCCAGTTTCTTCGTCCTCTTACATTCGACACGTAACTTTTTTTTAATTATTTAACAAAACTTTATTGCTAATTTAATGCTATTTTATTATTTTATTTACTATTATTTATTAATATTAATTACTATTATTAATATTATTATTAATTTTTACTAATAATTATTTGACGATTAATTAGCTCGGGTTTAAAAAATTTCCGAATTACTCATTTAAAAGAAAAATGTAATATTTCTCTGTAGAAAAAATTACTATTTCTAGAGGAAACAAAAATTTTCGAAATTCAATTAAATTTCAAGTAATTATAATAATTTATAAAATAAACAAGTAATAAATTTGAAGTAATTTTGTACTATTTCCAAAGTAAATTTTGTTACGTTCAAAGTAAATTTTAGTAATTTTTACTATTTCCAAAGTAACTATTGCTACGTTCAAAGTAAATTTTAGTAATTTTTATTTTTACCAAAAATTAACTCCACAAAAAGAATTTTAAATAATTTTTATTATTTTTAAAGTAATTTTTACTATTTTCAGAGTAAATTTTGTTACGTTCAAAGTAAATTTTAGTGATTTTGTATTTTTACAAAAAAAATTACTTCTACGAAATAAATTTAAAGTAATTTTTACTATTTCCAGAGTAACTTTTAGTAATTTTTATTTTTACCAAAAATTACCTCCACGAAAAGAATTTAAAGTAATTTTTTATATTTCTGAAGTAACTTTTACTGCATGAAAAGTAAATTTTAGTAATTTTTTCAATTTCAGAGTAACTTTTATTACGTTCAAAGTAAATTTTTTTTGGTATTTTTACCGAAAATTAACTCTACGAAAAGAATTTAAAGTAAATTTCAGTAATTTTTACTATTTCCAGAGTAACTTTTGATAATTTTTATTTTTACCAAAAATTACTTTTACGAAAAGAATTTAATGTAATTTTCACTATTTCCAGAATAACATTTACTACGTTTCAAGTAAATTTTAGTAATTTTCACATTTACGAAATTTTACTTCCAAGAAAAAATGTAAACTATGTTGAAAATTAATTTCAGTAATTTTTAATATTTCCAGAGTAAATTTTGATACGTACAAAGTAAATTTTTGTAATTTTTACTATTTCTACAGTATAACTTTTATTACGTTAAAAGTAAACTTTAGTAATTTTTACTACGTTAAAAGTAAGCTTTAGTAATTTTTACTATTTCCAAAGTAACTTTTATTAGATTCGAAGTAAATTTTAGTAATTTTTATTTTCACCAAAAAATTTTTCCATGAAATAAATTTAAAGTCATTTTTACTCTTTCTAGAGTAATTTACTATGTTTTAATTTTAAGTACATTTTAGTAGTTTTTACTTATTCTAGTGTATCTTTTGATACGTTCAAAGTAAATTTTAGTAATAATCACTTTTACCAAAATTTACTTCCAAGAAAAATATTGAAAGTAATTTTTACTATTTCCAAAGTAATTTACTACGTTTCAAATAAATTTTAGTAATTTTTACTATTTCCTGACTAATTTTTGCTACGTTCAAAGTAAATTTTAGTAATTTTTACTATTTCCAAAGTAACTTTTACTACGTTCAAAGTAAATTTTAGTAATTTTTATTTTTACCAAATATTACCTCCACGAAAAGAATTTAAAGTAATTTTCACTATTTCCAGAGTAAATTTTACTATCCTTCAAGGAAATTTTAGTAATTGTCACATTTACGAAAATTTACTTTCAAGAAAAATGTAAACCGTGTTTTTTAAATTCCGTAGAAATTTTTCTTATGTTTTTTGTAAAGCCTACTAATTTCTATTGATACTAAAATTTACTTTCACTGAAAAAAAAATTGTCACGTAAATTTAAGTGAATTTAAGTAAATTTCCTAAAAGTCATTTTACCATAAAAACTTTTTTTCAGAAATAAATAAAAAAAATAAAAAAATTCTCAAGTCCTAAATATTGAAATAAACAAATTTTCCATAAAATTTCTATTAAATTACAATGCATTGCGGATATCGGAAAAAGGTATCATGTTGATTAGATTAAAAAATAAACCGGAACATTGAGAGGGTGTCTCTGTGTGTGATGAAGAGAAGAAAAATTGAATAATGACAAGATTTCGAGAATTATTGGAAACGTTAAGGGGGAATTCCAACGACGATTCACGTCCTTTTTCTCATCAAAATTTCATTCAATTAAATCTTGAGCATTACTTCCATGTTTTAAAATATTCAAAGAAACATTTCGTACGGCAGTCTTCTGTTTAATTATAGAACAATGGCGAACATTTTCCCTAACGCTTTTCCCTAATCGAACAAGTATTCCGTTACAAGCCGAACATTTATTATATATCTATATGTATATTTATTATTACGTTAGAAAATCCTGTCATTAATTTAATTCTCAGCCTCACTGTGTGAAATTGAATAACGTTCAAAACTAATATATCTCAATATTCAATCCTTCAGAAAATTTACCGCACGATCACAAAAACCTTTTCTCGATATAATGATGAGGGGGGATGAAAATCAATTCCCAATCAGTTATAAAATTATTTCTAAGAAGAATTCTTTTATTTTTTCTAATTTCTTTTGACGAAAAAGTTTTCTGTTCTCTAAAGACTCTTGTCTTATTTTTTCTTTTTCTTTTCTTTTATTATTTTTCTTTTAATTTTCTTTATATTTTCGTTTCTCTAAAGACACTTGTCTTTTAAAAAAAAATCATTTTTAAGAAACTCTTGTCTAACGAGAAGAGTTTTCAGAGAAAAAAAAAAATTTCAAACGCAAAGAAAATGGTAAATTAAAAAAAAATGTTGCGGAAAAAATTTTTTTCCGCAACATTTTTTTTTAATTTACCATTTTCTTTCCTATTTTTTATTCATATTTTTTTTTGGTGAATAATGAATGTAATCATTTCAGAGCGTGTTAATTGAAATTGAAATTCCGTAATGTGAAAATTCGACTTAAACTCTTGAAACGAGATTAATGCCGAGCTTGGAAGTAGCAAATAAGAATCGAGGGTATTCTTTAGTGAGGGGGCGGGGGAGGGGGGTGCAAGGGATTTCGAAAGCGAGGGGTAGTTCGTATAATAGAAAGAGATCCCTCCATTTTGCCAGCCATCTTTCGCGCAGGCTGCCTCCGTACCTCCCACCCCCTTTTGACATAGCAAGCTAACCCCCCCCCGCGTTGCGTCGCTTCGGTAGCACACCGACGACGACTAAAAGCTGCGAGGGCGAAAGGAACGAGAGCCGCAAGGGTTCTCTCTACGAAAAGTAAGGGCTTAAAAATCCCAAACCCTTACTTGAGCTCGCCGAAACGAGAAAGGGTTCATTCGCTCAGTTCCTGGCAACCCCCAAAAATCATTAAAACCATCCTTCTCAAACGGGGGGGGGGGTACCATCCCACGCATCACTGCCTTGTAACTCTCTCTCTCTCTCTCTCAATCTTTTTTAAGCGAATAAAATTTTCTACATCGAATTATCTTTCAGAAAATTTTCTAAGAGAAATTCAGTGTCTTTGAATTTTCTAAGAGAAATTCACTGTCTTTTAATTTTCTAAGAGAAATTTACTGTCTTTAAATTTTCTAAGAGAAATTTACTGTCTTTAAATTTTTTAAAAGAAATTTTCTGTCTTCAATTTCTCAATAGAAAAAAATTTATATTTAATACACGGAAAAAAATATTCACCTGGAACAGCTACAAATTTCACAAGATTAGTCTAATTTTTAGTTTATCACAAAGTTTCTACTAATTTCAATAGTTTTTCAACAACAATTTAGTTAAACGACTTTTAAAAAAAGAAAAAATATTTTGAAGGGAAAAATACTAGACAAAAAAGAATACTGAAAAAATACTAAAAAGAAAATGCTGGAGGAGAAAAAATACTGAAAAGAAAGTCGTGATAAAAAGAAACAAGAAAAGAAAAAATTTTTAAAGGAAAAAGTAGCAAGAAAGAAAAATAACTATGGCAGAAAAATTAATAATAAAAAAATACTAAAAAGAAAATAATTAAAAAATACAAGAAAATAAAAAATAGAAAAAATTCGAAAAATAAAAATACTATACAAAAAATACTAAAAAAGAAAAGATACTGAAAAAACAAAAAAGGAAAAGTACTTAAAAGAAGGAAGACTTGAAAAATACAAAAAGAAAATACTAGAAAAGAAAAAATACTAAAAAAGTACTGAAAAAAATATTGAAAATAAAAATAAAAAAAGATAGTGAGAAATAATACAAAAAAGAAAATACTAAAAAAATACTAGAGAAGAAAGAATACTAAAAAAGTATTGAAAAAAAATAGTGAAAATAAAAATAAAAAAAGAGGTGAGAAATAATACAAAAAAGAAAATACTAGAGAAGAAAGAATACTAAAAAAGTATTAAAAAGAAAATAAAAAACACTAGAAAAGTACTAAGAAAAAATTAATAGAATAAAAAATACTTAAAAAGTACTAGGAAAAAATAAATAGAAAAGAAAAAATGAAAAAGAAGCTGAAGAAAAAAAAATATTTAAAAAGTAAGACTAGAAAATAAACAAAAAAGAAACATAAGGGAAGAGACAAGATACTAAAAAAGTACGATATGAAAATAATTGATAAATAAAATTCATAAAATATTGGAAGAGATAAAAAATTAGAATATAGAGAAATAATATTTTTAAAAAATAATAATAAAAATACTAGAAAAGAAAAAATGCTAAAAAATTACTAGGAAAAAATTAATAGAACAAAAATGTCCCAAAAAAGTACTTAGAAAGTACTAGGAAAAAATAATTAGAAAAGAAAGATTACAAAAAATACTGAAGAAGAATAAATATTTAAAAAGTAGGGGAACATAGTCTAGGTCGGCCACCTTTTTGACTTTTGTTTATAACTTTTTTTTAAAAATGAATTTGGACAATTGAAGTATATGGTTGGAAAGTCCTGTTTAATAGGAACATTTTTTCTGTACAAAGTAAATTGACAGGTTTAAAAATGAAAAAGTTATAAAGATTTAAAAAAAAAAAAATTTGTAGTCCAGGTTGGCCATTACAGTCAAGGTCGGCCATGTTTAAAATTCAAAGGGCATTAATCGTTAAAAAATAAAATGACATGTTTAGAGTTACGGAAAATTGATTCTTTATTGTTTACAGTTTGTAACTTAATGAAATAACAAAATAATAACAATAAACAATATAAAAAAATAAATATAAATAAAAAAAATTTTTGCACTAAAATATTAATAAAATTAAATAAAAATATTAATAAGATGATCAAATATATTATGAGTTATACAGAATTGCAGTTTTTGCAAATGAAGTAGCTCGTCCTCAACTTTGCGCATTTTAAACACATAGTGGCCGACCTTGACAGTAAGTAACATTACCGAATTGTTGTAACCATAAAGAAATACGTTTCGGGATTCGATTTTTTACTTTGTTTTCCTTTCAACCATGAGTCCCACAAATTTTCTGCATACTTGCCTTGACGATTCAATTTGTTTTTTATCTTTTATTAATGGTTTTTCACATTATGCACAAAACTTTTTTTGAGCTTTTTTTGTACCGACGTCACAGAAAATACAATTTTCGATTTTCCGAAAATGTAATTGAACAAAAAGTTAGGTTTCACTAAGACAAGCTTCGACAAAAATGCGCGTTGGTGGCGCTAGTGAACTTGACAAAAAAACGCGAGTGGCCTACCTAGACAGTAGGCCAACCTTGACTACATTCCCCTACTAGAAAAGAAAAATAAGGGAAGAGACAAGATACCAAAAAAATAGGAAATGAAAATAATTAATAAATAAAATTCAAAAAATACTGGAAGAAAAAAAACTAAAATATAATAGAGAAATAATATTTTAAAAAATTGTAAAAAAAATACTTGAAAAGAAGGAATACTAAAAAAGTATTAAAAAATACTAGAAAATACAAAAATTAATAGAAAATAAAAAAAAAACAATACTGAAAAAGGAAAAATATTTAAAAAATACTAGAAATAAATAATAAAAAAGAAAAAGAAAAAAAATAATGTAAGACAAAAAAAATACTAAAAAATACTAAAAGAAAGTAATTGATAAGCAAAACTCACAAAATTATGGAAGAGAAAAAAAACTAGAAAGAAACAATTGAAAATCAATATTCAAAAAACTACTGGAATAGAAAAAATACTAAAAAAGTAATTAAATGAAAATACTAGAAAATACAATACACTAGAAAAGTACTAGGAAAAAATTTTAAAATAAAAAATACTTAAAAAGTACTAAAAAAATATAAATAGAAAAGAAAGATTAAAAAAGATGCAGAAGAAGAAAAAATATTTAAAAAGTACTAGAAAAGAAAAAGAATAAAAACAAGAGAAGAAACAGGATACTAAAAAAATACTAAATGAAAATATTTGATAAACAAAATTAAAAAAATACGGGAAGAAAAGAAACTGAAATGTAAAGAAATAATATTTTTTAAAAATTGTAAAAAAAAATACTGGAAAAGAAAGTATACTAAAAAATTACTAAAAAAATATTGGAAAATACAAAAATTAAGAGAAAAAAAAATTAAAAACAATATTGAAAAAGAAAGAATACTTAAAAAGTACTATAACTAAAAGAAATGATTTGATAATCAAAATTAAAAAAATATTGGAAGAGAAAAAAACTTAAAAATAATTAAAAAAATAATAGAAAATAAATATCCAAAAATTACTGAAAGAGAAAAAAAATAAAAAAGTACTAGAAAAAAATAATAGACAATAAAAGTCCAAAAAAAGATACTAAAACAATACAAGAAAAAAGTAATTGATAAGCAAAATTTAAAAAATACTGGAAGAGAAAAAAAACCAAAAAAATTGATAGAATAAATAATTGAAAATAAAAATCCAAGTACTGGAAGAGAAAAAAACTAAAAAAGTACTAGAAAAAAAATAGAAAATAAAAATCCAAAAAATACTGCAAGAGAAAAAAACTAAAAAAGTACGAAAAGAAAACAGTAGAAAAGCAAAAGTCAAAAAGATACTGGAAAAGAAAAATACTAAAAAAGTACTAAAAAGGGAGAACAATAGAAGGAAATAATAGGAAAAAAGTACTACAAAAAAATACTGGAAAAAAATTCTGAAATAGGAAAAATAGTAAAAAATACTATAAATAATTATTGGAGTCAATTTTTCACTAATTGTAATTTAAGAAAAAAATTGTGAACCATTTTTCTGAAGTGGAGATAATTTTTTTCTATTTGAAAGAAAAACGAGATTCGATTTATAATTTCGCGTACTTCATATGTGAAAATTTTTTTGACGAACACATTTTTCATGTATAATTGATTTACACTTATTTTTCGTAAATCTCAAGGGTGAATTTAACACATTATAGAGTTTCTGAAGTGGGTGCGAGAAATGTGACAGACAACTGACACGAAAATTCATCATTCCCGAAATTTGATACACCAGATAACCCTTTTATTCTAAAATTGAAAACACATTTTTGCCAACACTTATTTTACAATATTTCATTTGCAATTTTTTTAACTCAAAGATTTTCCTTTTAATATTTTCTAAATCGTAATTTTTGAAAATTTTTCAACTATAATTCTGTTAATAATTTACCACTAAATTTTTTGGGAGAAAATTTTAATTATTTTCATTTATAATTATAACTCTCTAAATGAGAATTTCTGAAAAATTTCTACTAATATCTGTTTAAAATTTTTCAGCTATTTTTTTCAGGTAAAAATTATTGTTTAGATATGAAAAATTAAAGAGATTTAAATCAGAAGTTTTGTAAGAAAATTTTTGTATAATTTTTATAAAAATTATACGAAAATGTTCTTACAAAACTTCTGATTTAAATCTCTTTTTTATTTTTATATATAAAAGAATATTATATTTATATAATATTTTTATATATGCTTACAAAAAAATGAAATTCGGAACCTTTTTTCTGGTTGAGAATCTTTAGTTAAAAAAATATAGCCGACTCACAATTTTTCTATAATCTTTATAGTTCCGAACAATAATTTTTGTGTTTCTTTTTCGATTCTTTAATTTGCTTTTTCGATTTTAATTTCAAAGGGGATTTCAAAAGCGTTAATAATTCTAAATGTAATTCCCTGTCGCATTTAATAGAATACAAAAGAGTTTTTTTTTACAAAATCTTTAGTAACTTTTTTCTCCTTTTTTTTGCAGAGTTTCGAAAGATTCGTCGAACTTGCAAATGGAGGAAAAGGCGTCGCGTCGACTAGGCAAAATAAGGTAACGTTTAAAATATTCTCCTATTTTATCAAAAAAGAAAAAAAAATGGAAAAAAAATTTTTTAAATAAAAAAAAAAATTAAAAAAAAAAAATGTTTCAAATTTTAAAGAAAATTCAAAAACTTTATAATAATTATTTAGAATTGAAACGAAAAGGTGAGCCATTAAAATCGATAGGCTCGCCATTATAAGAACGTTGAAAAGGGGTGGTTCTAGCACCGACACGATGAATACAAGGTTCCACCCCCTCAGAAAATTGTCGAGCGTTTCTATCGTGACTTATTTACATCGTTTGTGGGAGAAACGACACGTGATGTCTGAGTGGCCTCCACTTTCTTAAGACCCTCTTTTACATTTAAATGGGTTAAAAAATTCCCCCCACTCTCTCTTTTTAAAAAGGAAAAAAAATTCAAAAAAAAAAAAAAAATTTTGATAAAAATAAAAAAAGAAAAAATTGGAAAAAAAATCAACGTTTCCATATGTCATAAACACGCTTCGTCTATCACTAGAGGCACGAAACTCATTCTTTGGAACAGAAAATGGCCACCCTGACCTGCCCTGTCATCACGCATGAAAGAAGAGAGGTTGAAACTTTGTTATAACTGCCTTCAGGATAGTGATTACCTCATGCGTGTCGCAATCACGCTGAATTCTTCCATGTTATTATCCTGGTCGTTGAGGGCAACTTATTTAAAATTTTTTCTTCACCACACACATATATAGATACAAAAAGAGTGATATAATATCTATTATTTCAAACTTCTAGTTCAATAATAAACCGCACACTGTTTCGTTAATAATAAATTAAATCCTCATTTACTTTTTGAACACGCAATTGATTTTTCTTTTTCTAACATTTTTTTAAAATGTATCTAAACAATTTAAAAATGTGATCGGAAAAAAAAATCTCTATAGGGATTTTTTTTCCGAATACATTTTTTTTATCGTTTATAAACGATAAAATTCAATTTGACACGATATAAAAAACGATTGATATTTGTTCTAATATTATGTCAAAAAAAAAAAAAAAAAATTTGAGTATAAGTCTTTCGTTTTTCGAACGACATTATCGTTATTCGAGCAAGAGTATACCGAAATTAACGGCATTTTTTATTTGGACATTAATTTTAAAACAAGAACAAAATTCTTGACCAAATACATTCAAATAAATAATTGTTTCTTGATTCGAAGTTTGTTGATGTTTAATAAAAAAGTTGATAACATTTTTTAGTTTCAAGAATTTTCAACTAAAATTCTTCTTTAAATTGATTATTTTTAATAATTTTCGAAATAGATTAAAAAATAAAATAGAGAAAAGATACTAAAAAAAAAGTAATTGATAAGCAAAATTCAAAAAAAAATTTTACATTATAAGATAATTATCTTTTTGTCAGTAAAATTAAAGATTTTTTTAGATAATTGATTAATTAAAATTATAACAAACATAGTATTTTATGACTCTTTGTATTAAAAAATGCAATTATTCTTAAATTCTTCAATTAAATATATATTAGAACATAAAAACTTAAAAGTAAAACTTAAAAGTAAAAGAAAAATTCAATGAAACTTTTTCAAAAAAATTAATTTCAAAATTCAATTATTTCTAAAAATTTAGGCTATATATTGCTTTTAATTTTTAATTATTATCTAAAATTTTAACTGAAATTCATTTTTTTATCAATTTTTATTAGAAAAGTTTACTAGAATTAAATTAAATACAATTTAATATTTAAATACAAAAATAAAAAGTTTATTAAATAATTAAATTCCTTCGACAAATTTTAATAGAATTTTTAAGAATAATTACATTTTTCGAGAAATTTGATTAAAATTGTATTAGAAATAATTAAAATAAATTCTGCGATGAGTTTTATTATTATTATTATTACTTTTGACTAAAATTGAATTCCAGCAATAATTTCTAATTTTTCCAAAATTAAATTATTGTTTCGTATTTTTAACTAAAATTCTTCTATACCTAAATGTATTATTTTTAATAATTTTTGAAAAAGTTCTTTGAGAATTTTCAAATTACATTTGTTTACAATTTAATTTTAGAAAATTTCAATTATTCGCAAATTTTTCAATTAAATATTATATTAGAATATAAAAACTTAAAATAATTTTAAAAAAATAAATCCGCAAAGAAACTTTTGCAAAAAAATTAATTTGACAGAATTGTTAGTTAAAAATATGAAAAATTCAATTTTCAAGGATTTTAATTTGAAACCTTTTCAAAATTCAATTATATCTAAAAATCCACACTCTAATGCCTTTTAATATTTAATATTATTTTCTAAAATTTTAACTGAAATCCATTTTTAAATCAATTTTTAGTAGAAAATTCTATCTAGAATTCAATTAAAAATTTTTAAGAATAATTACATTTTTCGAGGAATTTGATTAAAATTGTATTAAAAAGAATTGAAATTCTGCAATGAGTTTTAATATTTTAGAAAATAATTGAATCCCTGTAAAAATGTTATTACTTATCAAAATAATTGAATGATGGCGAAGAAATTTTTTAAAAATTTGTAAATAATTGAATTCTTGGGAGATTTTTATTATTTTATGAAAATAATTGAATGATTGCGAAGAAATATTTTTAAAAAATTTGTAAATAATTGAATTCTTGGGAAATTTTTATTATTTTATGAAAATAATTGAATGATTGCGAAGAAATATTTTTAAAATTTGTAAATAATTGAATTCTTATGGAATTTTTATTATTTTATGAAAATAATTGTAAATAATTGAATTCTTGTGAAATTTCTATTATTTTATGAATATAATTGAATGATTGCGAAGAAATTTTTTAAAACTTTATAAATAATTGAATTCTTGTAAAATTTTTGTTATTTTATGAAAATAATTCAATGATTGCGAAGAAATTTTTAAAAAATTTGTAAATAATTGAATTCTTTTGGAAAATTTTATTAAAAAAGTAGATATTAAAAATCATTCAATTGAGGAAAATTTTTTGAAAATAGTTGAAATTTTGCAAAGAATTTTATTATAATTTTTTAAAAATAATTGAATTTCTGAGAAGAATTTTGTTATTTCTAAATTCTATAAAGATAATTGAAATTTTTACGAGAATTTAAAAAAATGTTTGAACATAATTGAATTTTTGCGAAGAATTTTATTACTTTTGAAAATAATCGAATTTCTGCAATCATTTGTAAATTTCTCTAAAATTCTCCAAAATTATATCGTACAATTTACGAACTTTTCGACTTTTCTCAATCAAATTACGGACTTTACGGGTCCTTCTTTTAAAAAAAACTGACTTTTACATATGAAAAACAAGTGAATGAACGATATTTACTTTTTTTTAACATTCTTTTAAAAACGATCAATATGAAGTGAGATAAATTGAAAATCTCGTTGTTATGTATTACAAATTTAAAAAAAATTATGTTATTTTTTTTTTAAAACCAACTTTTGAAAAATCTAAACTAAAGACAGAATTTATTTGACAAACTTAGAAAAACTGTAATTATCGAGCGAGGAAAAAAATAAGAAAAAAGAACAGTAATTAACATAATTCGGATCTGAATCAAAAATTTATTTAAATCCCAAATTGAGTCTAAAGAAAAAAAGTAAAAAAAAAACTCTAAAAAAAAGTGAATAAAAATCGTGAAGGTATTAAATAAAATTTGATCTAATCTAAATCGGGAAGCTTAAATTTTGAATCTTGTCTCTTTTCCTCCCCCCTCCCCAACGGTCGTGTAACTTGTCAGACACCATTCACCCCCCCCCATCGTCTGAATTCGAGACGGAACTATACTCCTTTTGGTTCCTAGAGAATTCAGATGCCTTTGCCTAAGACGCGTTCCGACCACAGAGTAAAGTATGGCCCCATACTTCACCCGCGGCTTCTCTCCTCTCTTTCTCTGTCTCTCTCTCTCTCGGGTGTCTAATGAAACTTTGAAAAATCACCGGAATTAACCGAATTTGAATTACATTCGAGACCCGCTGTGTATAAGAGCGAAACTTCCACCCATTTCCTTGAACATCGTCCTCCCTTGAGCGAGCGAATTCACTTGAAAAAGAAAACCATTTATCTTGATTCTTAATTAACATTATAAACGAGACACGATTGGAAATTTTCGAGAAGGGAATTTTTTTTCTTTAATTTTTGAAAAAAAAGGAGAAAATTACTGTTAATTACAAAATACTAGAAAAAAATAGAAAAAACTTACAAACTACTAAAAAAAAAATAGAAAAAAAGTAAAAAGAAAATACTAAAAACCAAAAGACACTAGAAAAAAAATACTAGAAAGAAAAAAAATAGTAAAGAAAAAATAGTAAAAAAATATTGAAAAGGAAAAAAATAGAAAAGAAAAAAAATAATAGAAAAGTGGAAATACTAGAAAGAAATAAAATAGTAAAGAAAAAATACTAAAAAAATATTGTAAAGGAGAAAATAATAGAAAAGAAAAACAATAGATAAGTAGAAATACTAGAAACAAAAAAATAGTAAAGAAAAAATACTAGAAAATTATTAAAAAAAAGAGAAAATAAGAGAGAAGAAAAAAATATTAGAAAAGAAAATAGAATATTGTAGGGAAATTTCAAGAAATTACAAAAAAATTTTTTGGGAGTCTTTCCACGAAATTTCTCGAGAATATTTTCGCTTAAGAAAATTCTAGAAGAGAAAAAACACTGGAAAAAGAATACTATCGAAAAGAAAAACTACTAGTGAAAAGAAAAGCATACTAAAAAAAAAATAATAAAAGTTTCCTGTTTCTACAAACTTTTTGAAAATGTTTTTTTAAATAATTTTTATTAAAAATTTGGAAAATAATTTGATTAAACAAAAAATTTTTTCAATTTTTTAAAATAATCTTATGTTTTCATAATTATAATTGAAAATTTGATTAATTCAATTTTATTAAAATAAAAATAATGGATTCCTTCCAAAGAACGTTATTATTTATGAAAATAATTGTTTGTCAAGAATTTTATTAAAATTTTGTGAAAATAATTGAATTTCGGAGAAGAATTTAATTATTTCTAAAGATAATTGAAATTTTGACAAAAATTAAAAAAAATTTTTAAACATAATTGAATTTCTCCGACGAATTTTATTGCTTTTGAAAATAATTGAATTGTTTTTTTAAAATTTTATGGATATTTATAAAAATAATTGAATTCTTGTAAAGAATTTCTTTTGAAAAATAATATTTAAAAGAATGTAGTAAATCTAAAGAATTTTGCTATTTATAAAAATAATTGAATTCTTGAGAAGAATTTTTTTTACAGTTTCTATAGAAATAATTCAATTCTTTCGACGAATTTTAATAAAATTTTTCAGAATAATTACATTTTCCGACGAATTTGATTAAAATTGTATTGAAAATAATTGAAATTCTGCAATGACTTTTACTATTTATGAAAATAATTCGATTGCGAAGAAATTTTTAAAAATACAATTATAATTACGGTGACTAACTTCTCTTGATTATTTTCGAAAAATTTAAATAAAATTCTTTTGAAACAATTTAATTATTTTTAATATAATGTAAAGAAATTTCAAAAATTTTCAATTATTTCTTTATAAAAATTCAATTATCTTGAAACAATACAATTGAAAAATTTCAAAAATCTTATTTTTCAGAATTTTCCAAAAAACTGTGAAAATTCAATTTTATTAAAAAATTTGAAGTGTGTATCTTTTTTTAAATTAACTAATAAAAATTTTAATTATTAATCTTCGCACTAAGAAACATGAATACATTAGAATTTGACTCTTTATAAAATTCAATTATTTATCAATTTTTAAGTTAAAATACTTTGAACATTCGATTTGTTAAAAAGTTTTTAATAAAATTCTTTAAGAAATTGAATTATTTTCAGTTGAATTTCACAAAATTTCTATTAATTCGATAATTTTTTTAAAATTTATATATATATTTAAATCAGTGACTTATTTTTTACTATCACATTAATTATTTTTAACTAATTCACATTTAGAGAACAGTATAAATATCTATAAAAATGGAAATAAAAAGCGATTTTTTAAAAACAAATTAAAATAATAAAACTTTTTTTAATATTTGTTAAAAAAAATTTCCGGTTTGGCATGAAAATCCTGGCTTATTCCCTATTTTTCCCGGTCAAATTAAATTCCCGGCTATTTCCCGGTTTTTCCGGAAAACACTAGAAAGATACTAAAATGCAAATATTAAAAAAGAAAAAAATACATAAAAAATACTAAAAAGAAAATAGTAGAGAAAATTGTTAAAAATAGTAAAAAAAAAATGCTAAACAAAATAGTAAAAAATACCAAAAAAATTGTAAAAGTACCAAATAAAATAGTAAAAAAATACTTCAAAATACAAAAAAATACTAAAAGAAATAAAGAAAACACTAGAAATGTACTAAAAGGCAAATATTAGAAAAGGAAAAAATAAATAGAAAAAATACTAAAAAAAACTAGAAAAAATACTAAAAAATATGCTAAACAAAATAGTAAAAAAATGCTAAACAAATTAGTAAAAAAAATGCTAAACAATTTAGTAAAAAATTCAAAAAAAAAATAGTAAAAGTACCAAATAAAATAGTAAAAAAAATACTACAAAATGCAAAAAAATACAAAAAGAAATAAAGAATACCAAACAAATACTAAAAGTCACAAAAAATGGAAAAACAGTAGATAAGCAAAAACCACCAGAATTCTCCAAAAAATAATCACAGTTAAGAACTTTTTCTTCAGGGAATTTTTTCTCGATGAAATCAGAAGAGAATTCGCACGAAACACGGAAATGAGATTAAATTTTGTTTTTGATTTTTCAGAAAAAGCCACGAGTTGTTGTGTTATTCGTGGACCCAGTGGGCACTGACTGGGCCCAATCGAAAAATGACCGACGAATTCCCTTTAGCTTTCTCGTCGCTTAACTTTCTCGTTGCCTCCCCCCACCCGACACCCCAAATCACCCTTTTCGCCGCTGGTCATACCAAAAACCACTTCATACAGGAGGAAGGAAAGAACAGACGAAGGAATGAATAAAAGGAGAAACTGGACAAACCAGTTTACCGTTTTGGAAATTAGGCTCCCCCGGTCACCAGGCCGCTGCCCGTTGTCCAGTTTAAGGGGGTTGAATGCAATGTGTTGCACGTTCTCTCTACAATACTTTCTCTCATTCTCTTTTTCTCTCTTTTCTCTCTTTTTCTCTCCTTCTTTATTTCTCTACTCGCGTCTCGAATACACCAATGTCCAGTTTTACATTATGTAAATATCGTTAATGTTTCAATATTGTTAGAATATGGGTCAATTCTCTAGATTTTATAGTTAATCTACTATTTCTACTAGAAAAATCTACTATTTCGAGTCTGTGCAATTTTTTTTTCACTTATTTTAGTCATTTTTCAAATTAGCAAATAAGTAAATTTTCTAAATTCTTATTAGTAGAAACAAAGAAATAATCGAAAATTTATAACTTCTGTATAGTTAATTTTTTGGAAAATTTTATTCCGACTGTTTGGACCACATTTCTAAAAAAAATGCTAAACATTTTTGAATTTTTTTTTCTCTGGAAGTTAGTAAATTTTTTTGGAAGTTAGAAATTTTTTAGCAATGTTCCAAAAAGTCGAAAGTGTTTATACTTCCACTCAATAATTTTAGCAGAGATTACATTTTTTTTACAGTCAGCAATTTTTTAGCAAAGCAAATTGTTTTTCCTATAATCGATAATTTCTCGAACTTAATTAATTTTAACAAAGATTTAGAAAATTGCAAAGATTATAATTTTTCATTTGTTTATCATTTTTTTAGCAATTGTTCAAGAAAATGAAAATTTCAAAATAATTTTAGAAAAGATTTTTTCTATAATTTCTAAATTTTGGAAAAAAGAGAGAAATTTTTTAATAAAATTTAAATTTTAAAAAAATTTTTAGCAATGTTTCAAAAAAGCTGAAAGTTTTTATGCGTCTACTCAATTAATTTTAACAAAGATTGAATTTTTTCCTAATACTGTCAAAAAAAAAATTGCAGAGATTAGAACTTTTCCGTCGTTTAGGAATTTTTTTTATCAATGCGATCCAAATAGTCGGAAATTTATAGATTTCTACTTATTTATTTTTTGCAATCTGTTAAAAATTTGGAAATTTTTTAGCAAAACTCCAAAGAAACGAAAATTTCTAAATAATTTTACAAAAGATAATATTTTTTTTCAAAAGTTAGAAATTTTTTAACAATGTTTCGAAACAGTCAAAAGTTTTTAAATTTCCACTTAATTAATTTTAGTAAATTTTTAATATTTTCCAAAGTTTATCAATTTTTTTTTCAATGCTTCATACAATCGAATATTTCTAGAACATGATTTTTGCAAAGATTTAGAAAATTGCAGAAATTAAAATTTTTCCGACGTCTAGCAATTTCTTTTTAGTAATTTAGTCCAAAAAGTCGGAAATTTATAGATTTCTACGTATTTACATTTTACAAGAATTGAAATCTTTCCGAAGTTTAGAAATTAGCAATAATCCAAGGAAAAGAAAATTTCCAAATAATTTTTTTACAGGTTATAAATTTTTACTAACGGTCGAAACATTAAAAAAAATTTTAGATTTCAAAAAAAAAAAATTTTTTGTGATTAACAATAATTTAGCAATATAAAAAAAAAAAAATTTCTCGACTTCTATTTAATTAATTTTAGCAAATTTTCAACAATATTGTAGAGTGTAGAATTTTTCCGACGGTTAGCAAATTTTTTTTTTATCAGTATTCCAAACAATGGGAAAATTCTAGATTTATATTTAATTTTTTTTTCAAATATTAAAATCTATTCTAAAGGTTAGAAATTTCTTTGGCACTGGTCCAAAGTTACGAACATTTCTGAATAATTTTAGCAAAAAATAAATTTTTTTCTACTGTTAAAAATTTATTGGCAATTGTCCAAAACAATGAAAAAATTTCTAGATTTTTTTTTGGCAATTTTTCCGACGGTTTGCAATTTTTTTCCAGTATTTACAAATATTTTGGAAATTTCTAGATTTCAATTTAATTATTTTTGGCAAATATGAAAATCTTTTCTAAAAGGTGAGAAAATTTTCTAGCAATCCTCCGAAGAAAGGAATATTTCTTAATAATTCTAGAAAATATTTAAAATTTTTTTACAGTTAGAAAAATATCTTTTTTCTTAATTTCACCAAAAATATTTTTGTAAAGAATTTTTTTTAAATTTGTTGAAAATAATTGTATATTTCATTGAATAATTGTTTTAAAAATTTTTCTAGGGTAATTGAAAATTTTCTAGAAATTTTTTTTATTTATGAAGATAATTTGGATTTTTCTAGAAATTTTTTCAATTAATGAAAATAATTGAATTTTTCTGTAGAATTTTTTTTTTTACGTAAATAATTAAAATTCTGCGATTCTAACATGAACCTTTTTAAATTCCGATTTTATAGCGTAAAAAGTATTAAGAACCTCGTTTTTTCACATGTTTCATTATTTATTTTAGACGTTTTTATTTATTTTTGATTTTTTGCCATTGGAAGATTTTCTTTATTTTGAATTTTTTGTTCTTTGGACGTTTTTATTTATTTTGGATTTTTTTACTTTGGACGTTTTTATTTATTTTGAATTTTTTGTATTTTGGATGTTTTTATTTATTTTTGAATTTTTGTTCTTTGGACATTTTTATTTTGGATTTTTTGTACTTTTGACGTTTTTATTTATTTTGAATTTTTTTTTTTAAGTACATTGGACATTTTTATTTTGGATTTTTTGTTTTTTCGACTTTTTTTCTTGTATTTATCGCTCTGGATTTTTTTTGGATTGGATTTTTTGTTTTTTTCGACTTTTTTTCTTGCATTTTTCGCTCTGGATTTTTTTGGATTTTTTTGGATTTGGATTTTTTGTCCTGTAATCGAATTTTTCCGACGGTTTGCAATTTTTTAGAAATGTGGTCTAAACAATTGGACTGTAGATTTAAATTTATTTTTATTCTAATCCGGCTGAGAACTTTAATTTTTAAATTTTGGAAAAATTCAATTTTTCCTTAGAATTTTATGAAAAAAATTTTTTTAAATAATTGAATTCTCGTGAAAAAATTTTATTATTTGAGATAATAATTGAATTCTTGTGAAGAATTTTATTAAAATTTTTCAAAGTAGGTAGTTGACTTTGGAAGTTTTGATTTATTTTGGATTTTTTTGTACTTTGGCCATTTTTATTTATTTTGGATTTTTTGACATTGAACATTTTTATTTATTTTGCATTTTTTGTACTTTGGCCATTTTTATTTATTTTTGATTTTTTGTACTTTGGACGTTTTTATTTATTTCGAATTTTTTGAACTTTGGACATTTATATTTTGCATTTTTTGTACTTTGGACTTTTTTTTCTTAAATTTTTCGCTCTGAATTTTTTAGATTTGGATTTTTTGTCCCGTAATCGAATTTTTTCGACAGTTTGCAATTCTTTAGAAATGTACTCCAAAAATTGGACTGGAAATTGTAATTTTTCCGTTAGATTAGCAAAATTATCTTTTTAAATTTAAATAAAAAATTCTGAACCAAAATTCGCCTTTGGATTCAAGAGAGGACGAGAAAAAGAAGAAGAGAAGGGAGAGGAAGAGAAGAAGAGGACGAGCCGTTGGAGAAATTATTACATTCTCAAAATCACGTAAGAACCTCAATTTAGATATGAAGATAAGAGACCCAAGGCAAATGGAAAGCAACGAAGAAAGATAGAGTGGAAGGAAGAATAGAGGGACGTGAAGAGAAAAACGAGATGAGACTGAAGAAGGATGAGAAGGAACCGAGTGCTCCTGATGATGCAAAAAGACGCATCTCTCTTTCTCTTTCTCTCGTCTACTATGCACTCTCTGGTCTTCCTGGGCTTGGTTTTGAAGTGAAGTCAAGAGAGAGAGAGAGAAAGCGCTCGTAGCTCGTAAACAGCGACAGAGTCTCTTGTTTTCTTATCTCCGGAGCAACAATGGGGCCAAGAAACAAAAGACAAAAGGCGGGCTATTTATTTCGGTCCATTGTTTCAACCGCGAGTATGAAGCCGAGAATCTAGTGGCGCGCGCTATGTCTTCAGCGAGATGGCTGTTCAGCCGCACACCATAAACTCTCTAAACGCTAAGCACACTCACTCCCACAATGTATGCTGCTTATATATATATTATATATTTGATAGACACTAACTTATCCTCGATTGCACAATTGTACAAGAAACTTAAAGTCATGGATTTTTCTTTTTTTCAAAAATCTTTTTTTCTTTCTCTTCTCTTCAATATTCATGAAATCTCTTTTCTTCAATTCTTGAAGAAATCAGATTTGAGTATAAAAATTCGCCAAAACAACTTTCAGCAATTTTTATGTAATTCTTTTCTTGCTTAATCGATTTATTAAATTCAAATTAGTTTAAAAAAATTTAAATTCAAACATTTTTTAAATTAAACAACTTATAAAAATAAATATTTGTTATAAAACATGAAGAAACCGATTGATCCGAGTCGAAGACTCGGAGTGATCGATTTCTTCATGTTTTATTACAATTAAAGATAACCTAATGATCAGATCATTATTTTCTTCAATAAAAAAAAATTTTTATTGTAACTTCTTCAAAATTATTTTCATCATTTCAATTCAATTATTATTTTCTAGAATTTTAAATTATTTTTTACGAAAATAATAATTTAATTTCTTAAAAAAATTTTATTATTTAGGAAAATAATTTAATTACACAAAAGAATTTTATTATTTAGGAAAATAATTTAATTACACAAAAGAATTTTATTATTTAGGAAAATAAATTAATTTCTTAAAAAGATTTTATTATTTATGAAAATAATTTAATTACACAAAAGAATTTTATTATTTAGGAAAATAATTGAATTTCCATGAAATTTTTTATTATTTATGAAAATAATTAAATGATTGCATACAATTTTATTAAAATTGAATTCATTTTGAAAAATTTTATTAAAGATATTGAAAATCATTGAAATTAGAAAAGTTTTTGAAAATAATTGAAATCAGGATTGATTTTCATTGAATTTTTTTAAAATAAAATTTTGAAAATTTTTATTAACGACAGCAAGATTGGGAAAAAAAAATTAATTAGTGGTTTTTTTTCTAATTTATTAACCTTTTGGGTGGAATAATTTCTTTCCACTTTTAAAAATAATTAATGTCTATGTATATTAGAGTTTTGAAAAGACATTTTGAAAACTTGTTCGATTTTCTATCCTCGAAAATTAATGAAGTTCATTATAACGTCCCTTGGAGTTCTATATACATACAACTAATCTTTACAACCTCATAAAGTTTCCTGCTATTCTAGCAAAGTCCTAGTGTATAGAGTTCCTTAAAGTTTCTAAGTTTCACTTACGAAACCGAATTTCTTACGAAAATTTGTTTCAAAACTAGTGTGACACTTCTGATTCAACATTTTTTTTTTCATTTTTCTTTCATTTTTTTTATTTTTTCTATAATTTTTTAAAAAATTTTATTTTATTTTTTAATTATTATTTTTTCTCGAGTTTTTTCTGTATTTTTTTATTTTTTTTAGTATTTTTTATGAGTTTTTAAATAATTGATCAATTAAAGTAATAAAAAACATAGTATTTTGACCTTTTGCATTAAAAAATAAAAGGTATTTAAAAGTATTTAAAAATACGGAAATTACAAACCAAAAATTAAAAATTACTGACAAAAATATAACCAGTCAATTCAATTATTCAGATTCAGATCAATTTTCAATCATTATTTTTAAGAATTTTTAACTAAAATTCTTCTTTAAATCGATTGTTTTTAATAATTTTCAAAATAGATTGAAAAATAAAATAGAGAAAAGATACTAAAAAAAGAATTGATAAACAAAATTAAAAAAAAAATTTACATTATAAGATAAATATCTTTTTGTCAGTAACATTAAAGATTTTTTAAAAATAATTGATTAATTAAAATTATAACAAACATAGTATTTTATGACTTTTTGTATTAAAAAATACAAATATTCTTAAATTCTTTAATTAAATTTATATTAGAACATAAAAACTTAAAATAATATAAGAAAAATTCAATTAAACTTTTTCGAAAAAATTAATTTCAAAATTCAATTATTTCTAAAAATTCAGGCTTTATATTGCTTTTAATATTTAATTATTATTATTATCTAAAGTTTTCACTGAAATTTATTTTCATATTAATTTTTATTAGAAAATTCTACTAGAATTAAATTCTTTAAATACAAAAATAAAAAGTTTCTTGAAGAACTGAACGTTTTTAAAAATTCAATTCCCATAAAGAGTTTTATAAACAAATTTTTAAATAATTGAATTCTTTCGACAATTTTTATTAAAATTTTTAAGAATAATTATTTTTTTCGAGAAATTTGATTAAAATTATATTAAAAATAATTGAAATTCTGCGATGAGTTTTATTATTATTATTATTATTACTTTTAAAAATAATTGAATTCCTGCAGTAAATTGTAATTTTTCGAAATTAAAATTTTTGTTTCTTGTTTTTAACTAAAATTCTTCTATAAATTCATTATTTTTAAGAATTTTTGAAAAAGTTCTTTGATAGTTTTAAAATTACATTTTTGAAGTAACTCGATAAAAGTTGTATTAAAAATAATTTCAATTCTGCAATTAGTTTTATAATTTATGAAAATAATTGAATTTCTAAAAAAAAAATTTATTATTAATGAAAATAATTGAATATCTGTAAAAAATTTTATTATTAATGAAAGTAATTGAATTTTTGCGAAGAAATTTATATAAAAAATTTGTCAATAATTGAAATACTGTGAAATTTTTATTATTTATGAAAATAATTAAATGTTTGCGTAGAAATTTATTAAATTTTTTTCTTAAATAATTGAATTCGTTTGGAAATTTTTACTAAAATGGTAGAAATTGAAAATCATTGAATTGAGGAAAATTTTTTAAAATAATTGTGACCAATTAATTAAAAAAATTTTGAAAATAATTGAATTTCACGATTTATAAAAATAATTGAAATTTTGAGAAGAAATATTTAAAATTTGTAGAAGTAATTGAAATTTTGCGAGGAGGTTTATTATTTTTGAAAAATAATTAAATTCCTAAAAAGAATTTTATTTGTTTATGAAAAATAATTGAATTCCTGTGAAGAAAATTAATTTTTTCTATGAAAATTCATGTGAAATTTTTATTATTTATGAAAATAGCTAAATGTTTGCGTAGAATTTTATTAATTGTTTTTTTTAATAATTGAATTCTTTTGAAAATATTCAAATTAAGTTAATTAAATACACCGAGAAAAAATTTCGAATATTGCCACATTTTATTCAATATTCATTCGATATTTATTATTTTCCTCATTTAAAATAAACTCCGGAGCCAAATGTTTGCAAATTGCGATTTTTTCCCCTAAATTTTCGATTTTGCACACTGGCAAAAATGTATATCCACTCGTCCGGACTGCGATGCAAGACGATGAGAATCTAATGTTCAAAAGTAAATCTGTAAGCTCTCCATTGTTTCAGAATCTCGCTCCGGTGTATATATGGAGGCAAAAGGAAGAAGGGGTTTTTGTTTCGAATTAATTAAAATTTTGGTAGTCACACCGTCGGCAGCCGCTGGGCAGAAGGGAGACGATGGCGTCGGAGAAACTTTACAGGCGGGGGAGGAGAGAGAGAGAGTTGAAGCAACTTACAACATATATATATATATAGAGAGAGAGAGAGTAGTAGACGATGGTGGGCCTGGCCAATTTTCCAGCAAGAAAATTCTGATTCTAATTTCATGCAAATGGCCGCCCAACGGGGGTGTATAAAGGGTTCAGTTAAAGAGAGAGGGTGGGTCGAGGGTGGCGCGCTCCCTCTCTCCAGAGAACGGGGTAAGAAGAGCGACAAAACAATGGAACGAAATTTAAATTATGCCCAGCAAAATGGCGATCGTATGCAAAGCGATTCTTATCCAAGTTCTATAGGTGGAGGTAGAGAAATGATAGAGAGAGAGTTCTCTCTCTCTCTCTTTCATTCTCTCTTTTTCTCTCATTCTTTCTTTCTTTATTATTCTCTCTTTCTTTCTCTCATTCTTTCTTTATCATTCTCTCTCTCTCTCTTTTTCTCTGATTCTCTTTTTCATTCTCTCTTTTTCTCTCATTCTTTCTTTATCATTCTCTCCTTCTTTCTCTTTTTATATTTCTCTCTCTCTCTCTTTTTCTCTCATTCTTTCTTTATCATTCTCTCTTTCATTCTCTCTTTCTTTCTCTCATTCTTTTTTTATCATTCTCTCTTTCATTCTCTCTTTCTTTCTCTCATTCTTTCTTTATCATTCTCTCTCTCTTTTTCTCTCATTCTTTCTTTATCATTCTCTCTTTCTTTCTCTCATTCTTTCTTCATCATTCTCTAGAGAAAAAGGAAAAAAATAAAAATAAATAAAAAAGTAAAAATAATAAATGAGACAAAAAAAGAGAAAATTAGAAAGAGAAAGAAAGGGAGAAAATGAGACAAAGAAAGAAGGAGAGAAAAAGAGAGAATGAGAGATAGAGAAAGAGAAATCTATGAGTCCTTCGAAAGCCGTGTCTCGTTGACCAAAATAAACGAGTCTGATTCCGATGAAATTCACCGATTGTGGAACCCTTGACTAAAAGTCTTATTTCCAGGACAAAAGACGCCGATTGCATAATAAGAAAAAGGGAATAAGAATTGCCGTATAATCGACAGATGCCAGGATATACATGTGTTACAATCGGGGTGGTCGGTCACAACATGAAATTTTATACTTTTAAATTTTCATTCTTTTTATTTTATTATTTGTTGTTCATTCAATGCTTTTTGCAAATCCTTTTTTTTCTGTAACTTATACCATGAAAACAAGAATATGATAACAAATCATTTATATTTCATTTCCTATAGATTCATTTATTGGTTATTGTAAATAAACAATAACCCACCTTCGTACCAAAGTGGTACGGATCTAAAAAGAATTTTTAATTATCAGTAGTAATTACAATCAACTTAATTTTCTTTAAAAGATTCACTGAATTCGTATATTATCAGTAAAGCTTGTTTGTAAGTATTTTCTATTTTTTATATATTTTTGAAAATTTTAACTATTTTTCAGAATTAAATGGTCAAATGGGGTTTTTTTTAAAAATAGGTTTTGTTTGTAATAGAAGGAGAAAAATTTAAAACGTCATTCTCAATTTCGTGCTGTTGTCTAAGGTGGTTTTCTCTCACAAGGGAGGATACATTTATCTTTAGCGTAGATCTGGCTTATATTTCACCGCCTCACCCCTTTATTTCAGGCAGATACAAAGACGGATGGTTCCTTGAGCAGATCTCACAAAACAGTCTTGTGCCCCTGAATCCTCTCCCACGACACCCACGACTCTAACCTTCTTCTGGTACTCTAAACTTGATGTTAAAACAAGGAAGAGGCAAACTCCCTGAATAATTTACCAGACGCATGGATTTTCGGTAGGAAAAAAAGAAAAAAGAAAATTAAATCCATTAATTATTTTCAAATATAGTTTTTTAATTTATTTCAATATTTTATTATTAAACTTTAGAGGGCCGATAAATTTGCACAAATTTTAGTTCAATTTCTTCATGTTTTATAATAAATTAAAGATAACCGAGTGATACGATCATTATTTTATATAATAGAAATATTTTTACTGTCATTTTTTCAAAATTATTTTCATCATTTTAATTCAATTATTATTTTCTAGAATTTTTAAAGAAAATTCTTCTTTAAATCAATTGTTTTTTAATAATTTTTGAATAAGTTTTTTTTGAGAATTTTTAAATCCATTTGTTTGAAATTAAATTTTACGTAAAATTTCAATTATTCAGAAATTCATCACTTGAATACGTGTTCAAAAATAAACACTTCAAAAAATTTCAGAAAAAAATTCAATTAAACTTTTTCAAAATAATTAATTCTACAGAATTGTTGGTTATAAGCATGAAAAATTAAGATTTTCAAAAAATTTAATTTGAAACCTTTTCAAAATTCAGTTATTTCCTAAAATCCATGCTATAATGGTTTTAATATTTAAATAATATTTGAATATTTTATTTTATTTATAAAAAATAGAAAATTTTAAAAAATTATGATTAAGAAATAGGAAATATACCCATTTTGTGCCTAATTTTTATTTTCCAATAACAATATTGTTTTCAAACTGATCCTTCTCTTTGGCGGAGAAAACCTTACATATATTCCCGTTTCTTAATATTTTTATAAAAAATTCTAAATTTTCAGAAGGAAATAATTTGCATAATTTCTATTTTTTAATTACTTTACAATTGCTTCAATAAAATTCAGTTTTTTGCAAATAAAGGAAAAAAATGTTTATAAATTCAATTTGTCAATGATTTTAATTGAAAACGAAATTGAAACTTTTTAAATTTTTAGAAAATAAAGGGAAAAATTTTACTCCAAAAAATAATTGTATTCTATGATCAATTTTATTATAATTTTTCAATTTATAAATCATTTTATCAAAATTTCATAAAATAATTATGAATTTTTGAGAAAAATGTTATTATTTATGAAAATAATTGATTTCTAGCGAAAAATTTCATTCAAATTTCTTTAAACAATTAAATTCCTATTAAAAATGTATTTTATTTGTGAAAATAATTGAATTCTTAAGGAGAATTGTATTGGAAATAATTGAATTGTATAGGAAAATTTTATTAGAATTGCAATTTTATTAACTAAATCTTGTAAAGAATTTTGTCAACATTTTTTTTTAGTTATAGAATTTTTAAAAGAATTTTATTTACATTTTTCGAAATTATTGAGTTTTTCAGAACTATGTTTTTCAATTCTCTGAATACGTATTTGAAATTTCTCTAGAAACTTCATTAAAAAATTAAAAATAATTGAATTGGTTGGAAAGAAATTTATAAAAAAAAATTGGTAAGTAATTGAATTCCTGTGAAAATTTTATTAAAATTTTGTTTAAATAATTGAATTCTTTTGGGAAATTTTATTGAAATAGTAGATATTGAAAATCATTGAAATGAGACAAATTTTTTGAAAATAATTAAATTTCGGAGAAGAATTGAATTATTTCTAAAGATGATTAAAATTTTGACGAGAATTTTTAAAAATTTTGAATATAATTAAATTTTATTATTTTTGAATATAATTGAATTTTATTATTTTTGAAAATAATTGAATTTCTGTCAATTATTTGTAATTTCACGAAAATTGAATTTTTTTAGTGTTTTTAACAAAAATATGAAACAAAAAAAATTTTTAATTCTATTATTTTTAAAATTGCTCATTTTATTTAAAAAAAAATAAGTAACAAGTTAGCGACGCAAATTTATTGTTGCTAGTTTCACTTTTTATTTTAAATCAACTTCTTTTTAAACTAAACTAACTTTTTAAACAAATGGAATATTATTTAAAAAAAAACCAATGGAATGAAATTAAATTTCCTTGTTTCACTAGGTATTTTCTATTTTTTCTTTTCATTTCTCGAAAACAATTTATGAAATTGCATCGAGTTAATATATTCGCAAATTAATATTTGTCATAGTTTATCGAGTCCACGGCAATTGAATCTGAAACTCGATTGTCAAAATTTGAATTTCGCGCCATTATATCGACGGACAAATATTCCTTCAGGCCAACTGACCTTTGAATAGCAATGCGGTAGTAATACATATACATTATTTAATATATTGCTTCTCTGAAATGAAATATATAGGTTAAATCAAACATCAATTCGAAGCAATTTGGAAATTTCTTTTAATTCCCTGTAATTTAAAATCGGGCACAAAAAAGTAATTTTACTATCATTTACTTACTATAATTTATTTTTTAGATTTTATTTATTTCCCATAATTTATTCTTTATTTATTACTATTATTATTACTATTCTTATTGTTCTTATTATTATTTTTTTATTATTATTATTATTCTTTTTATTGTTGTTGTTGTTGTTGTTGTTGTTGTTGTTGTTGTTGTTGTTGTTGTTGTTGTTGTTGTTGTTGTTGTTGTTGTTGTTGTTGTTGTTGTTGTTGTTGTTGTTATTCTTTTATTATTTCTTTTGGTTCTTACACTTTATTCATTTTATTTATATTTTATTTACTTTATTATATTTTATTACTATTATCATTACTTGGTTAATTTATTATAAATGTTTAGTTTTTATTATTTTTTATCATTGATTTACAGTAATTGTAGTCGCACTGTGATTATAATTGCAACAGCACGGTAATTACAGTTGTGATTAATTACGAATTATAGCTATAATTCAAAAGTAATAAATAGCTCAGTGGAAAAGTAGTCAACTTGTTAATTGATAGGTCCTGGGGTTCGATCCCCAGCAGAGCTAGACCCAAATTTTTTTACACTTTTAATTTTTGAAAAATAATAAAACTAATAGTATTTTTATTACGTAATAAATTTTTCTTACAAATTTTCAAAAGTTCTGTTCAAATATTCAACAGAGTAGAATTTCCGAAAAGCAAATGCTCCACAAATTTCAATGTAAGAGAATAAACGAAAAGCAAACGATATGAGATGGAACACGGAGACAAAAGTTGTTTCATATTTTCTAAATGAAAAACAACATCGCATCTATATATATATGAGGGATTCGTCAATGAATATGTGAATGGAGAAAGAAAAAATATTGAAATAAAGATAGAAAGGGGAAGTTACGAATTGACCTAAAACCCGGGTGGCCAGGAAGTGACCACCTGGACAAGGGCTGACCGGTCAGACGAGTTCGCGATAAAAATTTCGCTCTAAAGATTCAACGAGAACGCCAAAAACCGGTTTTCTAGAGCTTAAAAAGGTTCGCTGACCGTTGGTCGACCCTGAGGGTTGTCACGCGCGAAGAGGGTCGCAAGAAAGGGTCACACTTCGATAAGTGACCCTGAATCACTGTCGTAATATTTTTCCCACGTGCTTATAAAATTTCCGTCAAAAAAAAATTTTGTAATATATTTTTATTTTTAACTCTAATGCTGAGCGTCAAGAAATTGTATCCTACATATTATAAAAAGAAAGAATGTGTAATATTCACTCTTTCTGCTGCGCTTATCATTTTCATCCCTTAGAAATTTAGAATCTTATTTCTAAAAGAAAAAAGATTCTTTATTTCAAAGAACTGTCAAGCGTTCTTAATGGGTTTGTTTTCGAAATTTTTTCGAAATCTCGAAATATTTTTAAGACTTATAATTTCAAATTTTTAACCCCCCAAAAAAAAATCAGTGAAAAAGAACCTAAAAAGAGAATTTCTAAAATTAAATATTCAAAAAAAATGTATTGAAAATTAAAATTATTTTAATTAAAATTAAAATAAAAATTTCAATTATCTTTATAAATAATAAAATTCTTCTCTGAAATTCAATTATTTTCAAAAAATTTTTAATTATTTGGTAAAATTTCAATTATTTTCAAAAAATTTTCCTCAATTCAATGATTTTCAATATCTGCCATTTTAGTTAAATTTTCCAAAAGAATTCAATTATTTTCAAAATTTTTTTAATTATTTGGTAAAATTTCAATTATTTTCAAAAAATTTTCCTTAATTCAATGATTTTCAATATCTGCCATTTTAGTAAAATTTTCCAAAAGAATTTAATTATTTAAAAAAAATTTAATAAATTTCTACGCAAACATTTAATTATTTTCATAAATGATAAAAATTCCACATGTTTTCATAAAAAAATTAATTTTTTTTACAGGAATTCAATTATTTTTCATAAACAAATAAAATTCTTTTTAGGAATTTAATTATTTATCAAAAATAATAAACCTCCTCGCAAAATTTCAATTATTTTTACAAATTTTAAATAATTCTTCTCAAAATTTCAATTATCTTTATAAATCGTGAAATTCAATTATTTTATTTTCAAAATTTTTTTAATTATTTGGTCAAATTTCAATTATTTTCAAAAAATTTTCCTCAATTTAATGATTTTCAATATCTGCCATTTTAGTAAAATTTTCTAAAAGAATTTAATTATTTAAAAAAAAAAATTAATAAATTTCTACGCAAACATTTAATTATTTTCATAAATGATAAAAATTCCACATGAGTTTTCATAAAAAAATTAATTTTTTTTACAGGAATTCAATTATTTTTCATAAACAATAAAATTCTTTTTAGGGATTTAATTATTTATCAAAAATAATAAACCTCCTTGCAAAATTTCAATTATTTTTGAAACAATTTTAATCGAGTTTCTTGAAAAATGTAATTATTCATAAAAATATTATTAAACATCGTCAAAAAAATTCAATTATTTGAAAATTTGTTGATAACAATTTTTTATAGGAATTAAATTTTTTCATCTTTATAAATAGCAAAATTCTTCGCCGAAACTCAATTATTTTCAAAAAAATGTTCTTAATTCCTCTCCGAAATTTAATTATTTATGAAAATTTTAATAAAATTCTTGGCGAACTTCAATTATTTTCAAAAATTTTCCTCAATTCAATGATTTTCAATGTTTACCATTTTAGTAAAATTTTCCAAAAGAAATCAATTACCTATTTAAAAAAAATGTACATAAAATTCTTCGCAAATATTTAATTATTTTCATAAATAATAAAAATTCGACTGAGGAATTTTTATAACAAATTCATTTTTTTACAGGAATTCAATTGTTTTTCATTAACAATAAAATTCTTTTTAGAAATTCAATTATTTATCACAGAATTTCAATTGTTTTTATTAATAAAATTTTATTCGAATTTTTAATGTTAATTAATTAAATTTATAATTTAATTTATTAAAAATTAATTTAAATTAATTAATTTTTGTAAATATTAAGTACAACGATTGTGGAGAAAAAAATTAAAATGAATGTTGAGTATGAAATTAATTTTTAATTCAAGATGTTATTTGAAAGAAAAATTTCTATTTTTAAAATAAGGAATGACGAGGGCGTTTCTTTGTTTTCGTACTTATAGTCTTAGTCTTTTTGGCATGCGCATAGGAAAGAACGGAACAAGAGAGAGAGAGAGAGAGGATGATGAGAGTGAAGGAAAAGTCGAGTGGGAGAACTTTCCTTTTATTTTCCTTCAATTTCCTTCCTTTCAAGTTTCCATCAGCCTTTCCATTAATATTAAAACGGGAGCGTAGCCTCGCAAGGGCTGTTTAAAAGGGAGGACCAGGCAGGTGGTAGTCGGGGGTGGCTAGAGGAGAGAGAAGGCGGGCCATAGTGTTTGGCTCGTTTTTCATCTTGATCTTCTAGAGTTACCAATTTGAACACAGTCTTCTCTTTCTCCCCCCAACCCCCCCTCCCTTCTCTCTCTCACTCTCTTTCTCTCTTTCTCATTCTAACCTCTTTTACTCCTTACCACCCCTTTTCATCCATTTACCCCATATTTCACCCCCTTCCTACTCTTCTAACTTCTTCTCTGCCGCAGTGAGATGAAATATAAATTTCATTTTTCAATAAAAAAAAAAATTCCATCTTGATTTTTTAAAAGCGAAATAAAAAATAATTTTTTTTTTATTTTTCTAAAAATTGTTATGTTCTAACTTTGCAATATAATTTTTAGAGATTTTTTCTATATATATACATAGTAGAACCTGACAGATAACTAAAATTAACAACCTAATAATAATAACAACAGATTTTCAAAAATTTTAATTTAGTCTTTTCAAAATTCAATTACTTTTTAAAAACTCAAGCTGCCTGTTTTTAATATTCAATTTTTCTAAAATTTGAACTAAATTTCATTTTCAAGTAAATTTTTATTAGAAAATTCTACAAGAGATCAATAACTAAAATACAGAAATAAATATTTTATTCAATAATTGAATGTTTCTTAAAATTGAATTCTCGTAATGATTCTCGTAAAGATCCTCGTAATTTATCAACAAATTTTTAAATAATTAAATTCTTTTGACGATTATTTTTAATAATTTTCTAACAAGTTCTTTGACAATTTTCAAATCCATTTGTTTACAATATTCAATTTTACCAAATTTCAATTATTCGTATAACTTCTTCAATTAAATATTATATTGAAAATAAAAACTTAAAATAATTAAAAAAATAAAATTAGGAACAAATTTAAAAAAAAAAAATTAATTCCACAAAATTGTTATTTAAAAATATGAAAAATTCAGATTTTCAATTATTTTAATTCGAAACCTTTTTGAAATTTAATTATTTCTAAAAATTCACGCTCTAATGCTTTTAAATTCAATTATTATCTGAAATTTCAACTGAAATCCATTTTTTAATCAATTTTTATTAGAAGATTCTACTAGAATCCAATAAAAAAAATGTAAGAATAATTTCTTTTTTCGAGGGATTCAATTAACATTGTATTAAAAATAATTGAAATTCTGCAATGAGTTTTATAATTTAAGAAAATAATTGAATTCCTAAAAAGAATTTTAATATTTACGAAAATAATTGAATCCCTGTAAAAATTTTATTATTTATGAAAATAATTGAATCATTGCGAGGAAATTTATAAAAAATTTGTAAATAATTGAATAATAATAATAATAATATAAATAATAATAATAAATAATAATAAATAATAATAATAATAATAATAATAATAATAATAATAATAATAATAATAATAATAATAATTGAATTCTTTTTCGGAAATTTTATTTTTAAAAAGAATTGAATTCTTGAGAAGAATTTTATCAAAATTTTTTAAATAATTGAATTGCTTCGGAGAATTTTATGTTTTTCGAAAATAATTGTATTCTATGATCAATTTTATTATAATTTTTCAAATTTATAAATCATTTTATCAAAATTTTCGAAAGTAATTGAATACTCGAGAAAAATATTATTTATGAAAATATTTGATTTCTTGCGAAAAATTGCATTCAAATTTTTTTAACCAATTAAATTCCCATAAAAAAGTGGATATCATTATTTGTAAAAATAATTTAATTCTTAAGCAGAAATGTATTGAAAATAATTGAATTGTATAGGAAAATTTTATTAAAATTGCAATTTTATTAACTAAACCTGGTAATGAATTTTGTCAAAATTTTTTTTTTAATTATAGAATTTTTAAAAGAATTTCATTTAAATTTTTCGAAACTATTAAATTTTTCAAAACTATTTTTTTCAATTCTCTGAATACGTATTTGAATTCTTTCGAGAAACTTCATTAAAAAATTAAAAATAATTGAATTAGTTCGAAGAAATTAATAAAAAAAATTGATAAGTAATTGAATTTCAGCGAAATTTTTATTAAAATTTTGTTTAAATAATTTTTTTTGGAAAATTTTATTAAAATAGGTAGTAGATATCAATCAATTTTTATTAGAAAATTCTACTGGAATTCATTTAAAAATTTTTAAGAATAATTAGGTACATTTTTCGTGGAATTCGATTAAAATTGTATTAAAAATAATTGAAATTATGCAATGGGTTTTATAATTCATAAAAATAATTCAATTCCTAAAAACAATTTTATTATTTACGAAAATAATTGAATCCCTGTAAAAATTTTATTATTTATGAAAATAATTGAATGATTGGGACGAAATTTAAAAAAAAAAAATGAAAATAATTAAGTTCTTGTGAAAATTTTATTATTTTATTATTATTTTTGAAAATAATTAAAGTTTTGCGTACAATGTTATTAAAATTTTTTTTTAATAATTGAATTCTTTTGTAAAATTTTATTAAAACATTCGATATGAAAAAACCATTGAATTTGACGAAAATGTTTGAAAATAATTGCAACTTTGCCAAAAATTTTATTAAAATTTTTGAAAATAATTGAATTTCGTAGAAGAATTTAATTGCGTCTGAAGATAGTTGAAATTTTGACAAGATTAAAAAATTCGAAACATAATTGAATTTCTGCTAAGAATTTTATTACTTTTGAAAATAATCAAATTTCTGCAATCATTTGTAAATTTCTCTAAAATTCTCCAAAATTATATCGTACAATTTACGCACTTTTCGTCTTATCTCAATCAAATTACGGACTTTACGGACCTTTTTTCAAAAAAAAAAAAACTAACTCTCTTAAAATTATAAACAATTTTCATAGTAAAGTAGAAATTAATTTTGCGTAACTTAAATTTTTGCATACATTTATTATTACATTTATTATTTATTATTTTTACATAATAAAGTAGTTTTAATAAAAATAAAACCATATAATTTAAAAATATTATTAAATTATTTGAAATTTCGGAAATTTATGATTCGACTAATAAGAAAAGCGAACACGATGAATATCAGTCATCGCCCTAAAGTATAAAATACGTGTATGACGATTATTAGAAGAGAAGATGTTTTGATTTCTCCTGAAAATGGATGGCAATATAGACAATAAGAAAGAGAGAGAGAGGGAGAAAGAGAGATATGGTGAAAATGAGAATTGAGAGAGAAAGTATTTTAACGCTATTTGTTTGAAGAAGAGCCATCTGTTTAGTCAAGTAATTCCGGATGGAAGAAGGAGGACAGGAGGCTGAAGTTCCTATGTTCCCATGGTAACCGGATGTGATTGATAACACGCTATATAATTAATTTCAAACGCGCCAGACCAAATAAGTTTCGTTCTAACGAGCCACAAGATCGTCGTTTCAGCCCAAAGCATCATATAGTTTAATTCTCAAAATTAATTTCATTTTTTCCGCGCATATAACTTGAAACTTAAAAATCATCGTTTACACGTACATATAACAAAATATCCAAATATTTGTTAATAGTTTAATTTTCAAATAATTTTCAAATAATTTTCACATAATACCTTAACAATATCGTATTTAAACAATTTATACGAATAATAATAATAGATGAGATTAAATTGTACATTTTAGAATTAATTTGGGAAATAATTCGAAAGCTCCCTTTTGCAAACTTAATAGCACGTGAAAATCGTTTCGATACTATTATTCCCAATTGTCTCAATTTAGTAATAATGATTTTATAAATTCTAATGTTTATTTTCTAATATTAAATAAGGGTAGTTTTTAATTATTTTTTAAAAATTGATTTTTTTAAAAATGAATTTTTTTAAAAATGAATTTTTTTAAAAATAAATTTTTTTATTTCCGAAATAAAATTCTTTCTTTTATCGATATTATCATCAATATAATGGATATAATATTATGGAAATAAAAAAATAGTTAATGAATACATTTTGTATAGGTTACTGAACAAATAACTAATGTAAAGTTTAAAGCTAATTTAAACGCTATTATCATCTCATTTCACATTCATATTCATTTACATTTGTCCATTTGTAAATAATAGTCATTTTCCTATTATTGGGGTAATTATTATTAATTACACTATTGTTAAACTTAATATACATAGACCATTTGCAGAATTCTCATTTTTTTGATAATTTTAACTTCATGGTGAAGCTAATTTAATATTTGAATAAGTAAATAATTATTGAATATGCTATATGTTTTCGACTTTCATGAATCCGATTGGAAAATTGAAAAAATAATTCCAAAAGAAAAGAAAATCGTATAGAAATATAGACTAACTTTTACTATTTACGAAGTAGATAAAAAATTGAAAAAAAATAATTAAAAAAAAGGAAAATCGTATAGAAATACAGACCAACTTTTACTATTTAAAAAGAAAAAAATAAATAAATAAAAATATAATATAAAAAAAATTGAAAAAATAATTAAAAAAAAAAAATCGTATAGAAATATAGACCAAATTTTACTATTTGCGAAGTAAAATCTAAATCAACTGGTAATTCTGCGCATTTCTTCCGAAAAAAAAATTTATTCAAATTAAACAATCAATTATTTGTGGATTATCAAATTATCATATAATCATATAAATATTTAGTTACTAAAATCATTTTTATTGGAAGTAATTTTTTAAAATCAATTAAATACTTTAATTAAAAAAAAATATCTCAAAACGAAAGAAAATTGACCAAGATTTCTACAAAATTTTCTTATTTTACTAAAAATTACTAAAAATTTACTAAAAATTCTTATTTTTACTAGAAAAGGAAAAAAGGTGAAAAAATTTTCAAAAATTGAAAAAAAATAATAATTAGAAAAAAAAGAAGTGGGGGAAAAGTATTTTTTTTTTTAATGTTCGAGTCGACGTCTCCAGGAGAGCGACTTTCGTCTTTTCATCCGCAGGAACTGCAGGCCATCCTCTCGCGCCGGGCAAGCCGGGCGTCTTGGAGAGCGGGCGTCTCCTGGACGACGCCTCGGATCAATACCAGACGCCCAGCGTCTCATTGGCCCCTTCTCTTAGGTGCTGTGGAAAATCGCCCCGGAGATGACGGCCAGGGTAGGAGATGTAGAGGGTGAGCTCGGCGGACCTTCCTTCCTTCCATTATTTTTCCTCCTCCGCCATCCACTCCAGATGCAGCCATTTCTTTCCTCATTATTCAATTTTCTATTTTTAGCTTCGAAAATTAGAAAAAAAATTTTGAAAAAAAATTTTTTTTGTATTTTTTTCTTTTCTTTTTTTTTATTTATTTCTTTTGATTATTTCAATATTAAATCATTTTCTTTCGTCTATAATCAAATAAATACTATTTTTTTATTTATTATTTGTATCAAATAATTTTTATTTGTGTCAAACAATTTTTTATTTGCGCCAAACAATTTTCATTTGTGCCAAACAATTTTCATTTGTGCCAAATAATTTTTATTTGTATCGAACAATTTTTATTCATTCCAATCATAATTGTTTTTGCTTTAAATACTAAAATATTATTTATTCGAATATACAATTTATTTGATTGAAAGAAAAATTATTTGATTCACGTAAATATTTCATTGAAGATTAAACAAATAATTGCTTATTTCGATGAAATAAATTTTTTTCTGTCTATTTTATTATACATTTAATATACTTTTATAAAATTTGCAAATATATTTTAAATTTTTCTTTAGCATCTAATTTCTATATTTTACAATTAACATTTATTAATCTACATTTTGTAAAAAAATTATTTAAAAATCTAAAATGGCGAAGATACACGCATTCCAGTGGAGCAGTACATTCCTTGATGGTGGACACGATTGGCATTTCAATTTTAATCTGAAACAAGTAAAAAAAACATTTTTTTTAACTTCTATTTGTCAATTACAAATTTTAATTGAAAATTGAAATTGAAACTTAATAAATTTTTGGAAAATAAAGGAAAAAATGTTCTTTTTTATTTACGAATTTTTTTGATTGGAAATTTTTCGAAAACATCAATAACTTCTTTTCTTAAATAAATATTCAATTATAATTATTTTTCCACAGGAATTAAGATTTTTAAAAAATTTCAAATTCAAACCTTTTTGAAAATAAAACAACGCATAAAAGTATTTTTATAAAACATGAAGAAATCTATCACTCCGAGTCTTTGACTTGGAATGATCGATTTCTTCATGTTTTACAATAATAATTCAAAATTATTTTCATCATTTCAATTCAATTATTGTTTCTAGAATTTTCAATTATTTTCATAAAAAATAATTGAATTCCTTAAAAAAATTTTATTATTCATGAAAATAATTGAATTATTGAGAAGAAATGTATGAAAATTTGTAAATAATTGAATTTCTGTGGGATTTTTAATATTTATAAAATTAATTAAATGTTTCCGTACAATTTAATTCCTGTAAAGAATTTTATTTGTGAAAATAATGGAATTCCAGAGAAAAATATTTTTATTTATGAAAATAATTAATTTCTTATGAAGAATTTTATTCAAATTGTTTTAAATAATTGAATCTCTAAAAATTTTTAAAAACTTTTTGAAAATAATTAAATTCCATCGAGAAATTTCATTAAAAATTTGAAAATAATTGAAATATGACGAAGAATTTTATTAAATTTTTTTTTAAATAATTGAAAATGACTGATTTCTTGCGAAGAATTTTATTCAAATTCTTTTAAAATAATTAAATTCCCATAAAAAAATGTATTATTTGTGAAAATAATTGAATTCTTAATAAGGAGAATTGTATTGAAAATAATTGAATTGTATAGGAAAATTTGATTAAAATTCCAATTTTATTAACTAAATATTGTAAAGAATTTTGTCATGATTTTTTAAAATAATTTAAAATTAATTTTCAAATTAATTTTTTAGTAGAATTTTATTTAAATTCTTCGAAATAATTAAATATCTCAGAACTGTTTTTTTTTCGATTCTCTGAATAATATTTGATTTCTTTTGAGAAACTTTATTAAAAAATTAAAAATAATTGAATTGGTTCGAAGAAATTTATAAAAAAAAATTGGTAACTAATTGAATTCCTGTGAAATTTTTATTAAAATTTATTTTAAGGAAATAAATTCTTTTTGGGGAATTTTATTAAAATAATAGATATTGAAAATCATTAAAATGAGAAAAATTTTTGTAAACAATTGAAATTTTGCCAAGAATTTTATTAAAATTTTTGAAAATAATTGAATTTCAGAGAAGAATTTTATTATTTATAAAGATAATTGAAATTTTGACCAGAATTTTTTAAAATTTTCGAACATAATTGAATTTCATCGAAGAATTTTATTATTTTTGAAAATAATTGAATTTATACAATCTTTTGTAACTTTTCACCAAAATTCAATAATTTTAGTGTTTTTAACTAAAATTAATATTTAAATCAACTTTTATTAAAAAATTTTATTAGAATGAAATGATTTAGTAACAAAAATATTTTATTCAACAATTGAAATTTTATTTTAAAAATATATATTTTAAAATTCAATTCTCCCATAGAATTTTACCAACAAATTATTAAATAATTGAAAATCATTGAAATGAGAAAATTTTTTTGAAAATAATTGATGCCAAGAATTTTGACAGTTTTTAAAAAAATGGAACTTTGGGGAAGAATTCAAGAATTTAATTTCTGCAATTATTTGAATTTTTTTAGTGCTTTCAACAAAAATTTGAAATTAAAATAAATAATGAAAAAAGTGAACTGAAATAATTTATATAAAGAATTGAATGAAGAAAAATTAAAATATAATTAAATGAATAGAAATTAAAGTAAATAAAAAAGAAGAAAAAATAGAAAATAAAGTAAAATAAAAGAATAAAATATTAAAATAATAAAATAAAATATTAAAAATAATAAAATAAAGTAATATTAAGAAATTAAGATAAAATGACAATTTTTACTTTTCTGTTATCTAGGGAAGATACTCTGACCAAAAATATAAGATTAACCCTCACAGGCTCGAGTTCGATTTTTGAAATGCGCGCACAAGGTGGGTCCGAGGGACCCGGATGTTTCAATGCAATAAAAAATAAAATTTAATAGCAAAGTGCTTCATATTTTCCATATTTAATACAGTTTTAATGATATAATTGCATAAAAAATTTTAAATATTAAAAAATAATCAAGATATAACTAAAATTTGTTTAATAAATTTAATGAGTCATTTTGAATAAATCGAACTACATACTTATTAAGCAAGATTTTTTTAATGTGTATTTTTTGTTCTATTAAATTTACCGATGTATTAAGCATATGTTATCACTTATTATGGCAGTTGCTGATAAAAATACCATAAATAAATCCAATATTGCATAAAAATTGCAAATTTTTAAATTCTTTTTCACAGCCCGGGTCCCTCGGACCCGGCTTGAGCCCTTACGTATGTTCGTCTTAAAAGGTAATTTTTCCAAAATATTTTATAAATAAAGAATTGTTTATATTGATGAAAAATGTGTGTTTTTACGTCCCCAAGCCTAATGTGAAGTTGATTTTCCAATAATATTATTTTAACCGGAAGTAGATCAAAAAAACTTTCCTCCGGGTCCGAGGGACCCGGCTCGAGCCCGTGAGGGTTAAAAAAAATTGAAAATTAAATTTTGTTCTCAACTTTAAGGGGTTGAAATTAGTCAATTTTTCAGTCGCTCCTTTAGAATAAAAATTTAGACCAAAAATAAATAATTCAAAAAAATTGAAATTCAAAATTTGCTCTTAACTTTAAGAGGTAGAAATTAGTCAATTTTTTAGTCGCTCCTTTAGGAAAAAATTCTAAAAAGGCGTTTAAAAAAAAAGTAGAAGAAAATAAAAACAAGTGTTTTTGTAGAATGTAGACTCTTTGAGTCCTAATTTGCTTCGGGATACGAATTTTTTTTTTGTGGTCGGTCGTGTTGATTGAGAGTTGATCGTGCGGTTAAAGTAGGAGGGACGGTGAAGAAGAAAAAAAATATACACACACATTGGGTCGCGTGCCGAAACTATTTTTTGTCTTCACTTTTTTTTACCTTTTTTACCCTTTCGTCTCTTTCACCTATCTTGTTCTGTTACTAACACCAACCCCAAATGGTTTATTCTCTTCTTTTTTGCCCTCATCCACCTTTCTCTCTCTCTCTCATTCTCCTCTTCATTCCTAGCTGGCTGACATTAATCCCTTCCCTTTCTTTCTTTTTTTTTCTCTCTCTCTTTTTTTTCACCCTCTTGTCTCTCTCAGTCGTTTTTTCTTTCCTTCGTTGAGCAGCCACACCAGGACGGGACACATTATTAGCTTAATAACTTCAGGGGACCTTTTTTTTCTTCTCTTTTTTTTAATCCTAACCGGAGTAGGAACTTGGGTGCGGAAGACTTTAATTAAAAAATAAACAAGCGAACCAAGCCGGTAAACGTGCGAGAGATTTAAACAGCCCTCCAGGGGAACAGGTAGCTGCTGCTGGACATTTGCATTTCGATTTTAAGGCAAAAAAGGTTGAAGGGAAAAGTCGGATTTCACTAATGACTGGATCATACTGGATGCAAATTTATCAAAACAAGATTTTATGAATATGAATTTTATCTCGTTTAAAAAAATTTACTTTATATCATGTATGAGTTTACACTTACAATTTATAATGAATCACACCTTTCTTTTTTCTTTGTTTTTCTTTGTATTTTTAAACATTTCCCTTTTTATTTTTTTATTTCTATTTTCATTTCTAATATAGTATTCTTTTTTTTAATATTTACCGAATCTCTATATTTTCACTAAATATTTAAATTTTTTGTTCTTATTTGCATTTTTTTTATTTCTAATATAGAATTCTTTTTTTTTAATATTTACTGAATTTCTATATTCTCTCTAAATATTAAAATTTTTGTTCTTATTTGTATTCTTCTTGTTCCAATTTGTATTTTTTTTTTATTTACAGTTTGTTTTGATTTTTTTTTTAATTCTTCACTTCAGTAATTTTTAATTATCTTTGACATTGAAGGAGAGAATTTATCAAACATTTTAGAATATTAAAATAATTTTAAACAGCCATACAAATAAAGAGAAAAAGGAATTAGTAAAAAGGCAATACTAATTTAATTAATTAATAACTTTCAAAATCTGAATTAATAAAAAGTCGTCCACTAATTTAAATTCGCAAAAATTCCCACTAATTGTTTGTAACTTATCATTGAAATTTTAGTAAATTCAAATTTAGAGAGAATTTGCACTAATTAGTACAAATTTTTACTAGTTCTTAGTAATTTTCTACTAAAATTTCAAAAAAAAATTCAAACTACTAAAAGATAGTAAAATTTTATTTAGTTATTAATTACTTAATTACTAATAATTTGATTATTATTAATATTTTACATAATTTTTAAAAAATAAAAATTTTTACTAATTTGAATTCGTAGACTTTTTACAAATTCAAATTTGAAAAGTTTATAATTTTTACAATTACAGTTGCTTTTTACTTTACAATTTACTGTCTTTTTACTTTTATCATTTTTTTTACCTTTATTTATTTTTATTTATTTTTATTTATTTTTATTTATTTTTATTTATTTTTATTAATTAATATTCATTTAATTATTTTAGATTTTAGCAGTTATTGTTTTATTGATTAATATAATCGTACACATTTTTTTCTTTGTTTTGTGATTGTTAGAATATTTTTTAATGTTTAAAAATTATAAATAAACTTTCATTATTAATATGAATTATTAATTATTTTTGTATAAATATGTAAGATAAATTTAAAATTATGTTGGTTTTAAAATAATTTTTCTTTGTAAATATTTTAAATTTTAAAAATAATGTATTGAACATCATTGAATTCTTGCAATGATTTTTATCAAAAAAAATTTGAGAATAATTGAATTTATTAAAAGAATTTTATTATTTATAAAAATAATTGAATTCTTTAAAGAAGAATTTTACTAAAATTTTTAAAAATCATAATTAAATTCTTTTGAAGAATTTCATTGGAGTTTTTTAAAATAATGGAATTTCTTTAATAATTTTAATCGACAATTTAGAAAGTTATTAAATTTTATGAAAATAATAAAATTGTTCTAAAAAATTTTATTAAAAATTCTAAAAAAAAAATTGAATTGTTTCGAAGGATTTCTTAAAATTTTAGAAAATAATTGAATTTTTTCCAAAGATATTATTAAAAATTTTTTTTAAAATTGAATTCTTTGGTAAAATATTATTAAAATTGTATTAATATATTAATAATAATTGAATTTTTGGAAAAAAAATTTACAATTTGAAAAATAACTGAATTATTTCGAAAGATTATTAAAATTTTAGAAATTAATTGAATTAATGCAAAAAAAAATGTTACTATTTAGAAGCAGAATTGAATTTTTTGGAAAAAAAATTTTACTACTTGAAAAAATAATTGAGATGTTTCAAAAAATTATTAAAATTTTAGAAAATAATTGAATTTTTGCAAAAAAAAGTTTACTATTTAGAAGCAGAATTGAAATTTTGCAAAAAATTTTACTATTTGAAAAATAATTGAATTGTTTCTAAAGATTATTAAAATTTTAGAAAATAATTGAATTTTTGCAAAAAAATTTTACTATTTGAAAAAATAATTTAATTGTTTCTGAAGATTATTAAAATTTTATAAAAATAATTGAATTTATGCAAAAGATTTTTTTATTAAAAAGAATAATTGAATTGTATATTAAGATTATTAAAATGTTAGAAAATAATTGAATTTTTGCAAAAAAAATTTACTATTTATAAAAATAATTAAACTTTTGAAAAAATAAGCAAAAATAATTAATTATCTACTTAATAAGTTGATTAAAAAAATTGTTAAACTGATTTTATTCAAGAATTGAAGTTTATATTTGAAAATAAAAAATTTTGCATTTTGGATAACAATAGTAATAATAAAATAAGAAAAACAAGAGGAGAAAATAATGAAAAAAAGAAAGAAGAAATGGAAGCAAAGAAAAAAAAAATAAGAAAAGGAAAAAAATGAAAGTACCTATAATAAAAACAGAAAAAATAATAACAAAGAATAAAAAAAAGATAATAAAAAAAGTGAAATAGTTATTTATAATTATATAAATACAGAGTTAAAATAATAAATACATTGAAATATATATCAAAAAGAATTAAAACTAAATTAAAATATAAGAAGATTTCTCGCCAAAAAAAAGTGTTTACGGGACAATATGTTTTTTATCGTCACGTGAATAAAAATCATGGGCACGCTTCAGGGGATCGGAAAAAAATCACATCCCCTGAATGTCGAGGGTAACCCTCTTTTTCTCTTGTTTTGACACCCCATCACTTTTTATATTCGTTTTCGAGAGGGTGACTCTGCCGATAATGATGACCCACTGTGGTATTTTACGCCACTTTTTGCTTACCCCTTTTTTTTCCTGTTACATATACGCTCTATACATATATTCAACCCCCTTTTTTTTACCTCCAGTTATATGAAACCCGCAAAGAGAGAGAGAGAGAGAGAGAGAGAAAGAGAGAAAGAAAATTGATTAAAAAAAAGAGTGAGAGTGAGGGAGAAATATATACGCAATTGTACGGTGCATGAAAAATTGCTTGATCAATAAAAGCACTGCAGAACAATTGTTAACAGGTTGAGGTCGAAAATATAACAAAACCTCGAAACTTCAAACTAAAATTGTCTCAATTGACCGTTATATTATATATGTATATATATTTTGTTGAATAATAATCGTTTCGTTGAAAAGCAGGTCACTTTATAGTGTGTGTTATGTATCAATTGTAGTGGATCTATAGCACTAATTAAATAGGTACCATTGTCAATTACAAAAGATGAAGTTCTTCCGTTTTAAGATGCAAATTAAACGAAAGTTTCATGGACTTGATGGGAAAATATTTTACATATGTAACAATGTCGTTAATATGTTAAATAATTTTCTTTTCTTTTTTTTTCTGTGTAAAAGTACAGCAGACTGTAAAATAATTTAAATTAAATGTGATGGACTTTATAAAGAAAACCAGAAAAGGGTATTTTTTATTATATTATTATATTTTCTATTTCTTTAAGTTCTGAATATTTATTCTTCATTTTTACTATTATTTAAATTACTTTTTTATTTTCTATTATTTTTAATACTTTTTTCAATTTCTATTATTTTTGATACTTTTTTTATTTTCTATTATTTTTGATACTTTTTTTATTTTCTATTATTTTTATTACTTTTTTCATTTTCTATTATATTTTAATACTTTTTTTTATTTTCTATTATTTTTATTACTTTTTTATTTTTTTATCATTTATATCACTGTTTCACTTTTTATTTTTTTTAATAATTTTTTTACTTCTTTAATTTTTATATTTAAATCTTTGTTAATATTACATTTTTATTTCTTTATCATTTATATCACTGTTTCAGTGATATAAAAAAAAATTTATTAAAAAAAATTATTAAAAAAAAATTACAAAACTTTTTTTTAATAATTTTGTTACTTCTTTAATTTTTATATTTAAATCAACTTTTGGAATATTGGAATAAAAAATGAAAAAAAAATTTATTTGATTCAAACAACCATTTAATTGATTAAAATAAAAAAGAAATTTTTAATTAAAATTATTTGATTCAAGTAAATATATTATGTGCTGTATGGGTACAGAAAAAAAATGTTTTAAAATTTTTTTCTTGCATTTTATTAATAAAAAAAATTTATCCAATGAAAAAAATTGTTATTTAAAAAAAAAATTGAGAATTGAAGTAATAAAAATATATATTGCTTGTGGTTCGATGCTGGCCTCTGTTGGCGAGAGAAGCGCCATCGAACGCTTAGACTTATGGTAGGTTTTTGTCCACAACGGTCGGCAAATTAGAGCCGGTGGTAGTACTTTCAAAAGGGTTCTTGTTCCAACTCATTCTTTAGCTTCTTTTTTTCTCTTTCTCTCTTCCTCTCTCTCCGTCCTTTTGCATTATTCTGAACTATCGTTTTCATTCATATCGTTCGTATTAAAAAAAATTATTGCAAAAAAATTGAAACGAAAATTATATTAATTCAAAAACTTTTTATAAAATTCAACGCTCGAAAATTCAATTATTTTCATAAGCAATAACATTTTTCAGGAAAATTTAATTATTTATAAAAAAAAATTCTTCCCAAAAATTCAATTATTTTCCCAAATAATAAAATTTTTCCGGACAATTTAATTAATTAAAAAGGAATTAAATAAAATTCTTATAGCAAAACATCAATTATTTTTATAAATAATAAAATTCTTCTCGGAAATTCAATTATTTTCCAAAAAATTGATAAATTCTTTCTTTAATTCTTCACAATTATTCAATTATTTTTCCCAATAATCAAATTTTTCACGAGAATTCAATTATTTAAAAAAAATTAAATTAAATTCTTTTCAAAAATTCAATTATTTTCATAAATAATAAAATTTTTCAAAGAATTCAATTTTTTAAAACGAATTAAATAGAATTCTTCGAAAGAATTCAATTATTTTTATAAATTATAAAATTCTTCTCAGAAATTCAATTATTTTTCAGAAAATTCATTGATTTTTTTTAATTCTTCACAATTATAAATAAAACTCTTATCAAAAATTCAATTATTTAAAACAAAATTAAATAAAACTCTTATCAAAAATTCAATTATTTTCATAAATAATAAAATTTTTCACTAGAATTCAATTATAAAAAAAAAAAAATGTTTTTAAATCACAAAAATTCAATTATTTTCCTAAATATCAAAATTTTTCTCAAAAATTGAATTACTTCTTAAAAAATTGATAAATTCTTTATAAGAATTAAATTTTGAGAAACATTCAATTATTCAATATATTATTTATTTTGGTATTTAAATAGTTGAATTTCAGTTGAACTTTCTAATAAGAATTGATTTAAAAACGAATTTCAGTTGAAATTTTAGATAATAATTGAATATTAAAAGCATTATAGCGTGGATTTTCAGAAATAATTGAATTTTCAAAAGATTATTAAATTAAAATCGTTAAAAATTGTAATTGTTTGAAAAACTCTAATAACATTAAAATTTTTACTCTAAAAAATTATTAATTTATTTTCTTAACTCCTGTGAACAATTTAAATTAAATTTTACTAAATAATTTTATTTGATTACTTTTAAAAATTACTTTTAAATACAATTGTATTTTTTAGGATAAAAAAATTAATTGAAATTTAGAAATTAATTGAATTTTTCAAAAATTTAGAAGCAGGATTAGAATAGAAATAAATATTTTTTATTGAAATCAGGAAACAGGGAAATACTGAGTCAAATTTTTGTGAATCGACTAAAATACAATTTTTTTTATTCGTGAAGATTAATTTTCGAAGATACTTTTTTAATACTTTTTTTTAGTATTAAAGTTACTTTTTGATATTTTTTTAAAATCATAATTATTGACTGTGGACCCTTTAACAATATATTAATTTACAATATTATTTAATTATTCATTCTGCGAATATAATAAATTATCATTAGAGCTTTTTTTAAAAAAGTGAAACAAATCATTATTAAATTAACCTATTTTTAAGAAACATTTTTTTTCACTTTTTAAATTAAATGTTTATTCAATTAATTATTTCGTTTGTCGAGAATATCAAAAATTTGCTCAACAAAAAAAAAATGCAATGAGCACACTAATTAACCAAAAACGTATAATTAAACAACTGCTTTACTCCAATAATCTCGATTTTGAGAAATTTGTAATGAAATTACAATATTACGAATTCAAAAGTCAAACTAACATTTAATTCATTTACATTTACATTGTACGTAATGTGTGCGTACTTAATATTTACGCAAAACCTTTTATTATATTAATTTCCCGTTTATCGACTGTTTATCAAATTTAATAAATTTTCAAAAATTCAAAATTTCAAATTTTAAAAATATAAATATTATAATAATATAAATATTAATAATAAAATATTAATAATTAATAATTAATATTATTAATATTAATAATAAAATATTATAATATAAATATTATAATAAATATTATATATTTTAAAAAATTTGAAAATTTGTAAATTAAAATTTTTTCAATTTATTCTCGCTTTACGGCAAATTAAAAATAAAATATTAATAAAATAGATCCGGGCAAAAAAGAACAAAAACGAAATAATGTAAACATTGTTTAGATCAATGAACATTTGTGGGATTATATTTGGATTGAAAGAGGAGGAGGGGGGGAATTTATTTTTTCGCATGTATATAAAATAAAATTTTCCATGTTTCGCGAGTTGAGATTTTTCGCCTTGAATATACTTCGCGGGTATATGGTCAGTCCGAAGAGTTATTTTCATCAAGGCCGAGTGTGTCCCTCCCCTCACTTCTTTATACTCTTTTTTTTATCCTCTCTTTTCTTTCTGCCACAAATCTCTCTGTACTCTTTCCCATCGTCATCACCGCTCACGATATTTTTTTCTCTTCTTTTTCCCTTTTTCTTTTTTTAATTTCAATTTATATATTCTTTCTTGGAATAAATTTAAATCATTGAAGAGATATATTCTTATTGCTATTTTTGTAGCCAAATTTCTTGGAATTATAAATCTAATTCTTCGTCTATCTTTCAGTGTCTTTCTCTCTGTCTCTTTTCTCTATTTCTCTGTTTCTCTCTTTCCCTCTTTTTCTCTATTTTCCTCTTTCTGCTCTCTGTCTCTTTTTCTCTATTTCCTTCTTTCTCTCTCTCTCTGTGTCTTTTCTCTATTTTTCTCTCTTTCCCTCTTTGTGTCTTTTCTCTCTTTTTCTCTATTTTCCTCTTTCTCTATTTTTCTCTCTTTCCCTCTTTCTCTCTGTTTCTCTCTTTCCCTCTTTTTCTCTGCTTCTCTCTTTCCTTCTTTCTCTCTCTCTCTCTCTTTCTCTCTGTCTCCCTCCGTCCTGTCTGAGTTTTCCTTCCTCCAAGTTCCCAAAGTCTAGGTCTACTGTCTCTTTTTCTTTTCGCGAAGAGCCTAGTCTCTACAAAATGAGCGAACATAACTTTGTGCCACGAAATATCTCCACCATTGCCGAGCGAGAGTATTGGCAAGCGAGTCTGACAATTTTAGATGCTTCTCGCTCTCATATATATTTTATTTTTTTTTTTTTATTTTTTTTTTGTTGCCTTTTTTTCCTTTTCCACTCACTAGACCAATTCCCAGCCGGAGAGAGAAAGAGAGACTGCCATTTTATTTTCTTCGTACACGCCGAACGACTATACGTATATTTTTAGGCGTTCTAGAAAACGCCACCTCTTCTATACAACGAAACGGGCATATAAAGCGACGACGCTATATGACTTCTGGCTTTTTTCCGGGTCTTGGCAACGATGCCGATAAACCACGCTCTTTGACATGAAGCATCCTGTCAGTCACTTTGCTTTCACACACACTCACACTAAAGTCACATAAAAACATATACATAACTATAGTCTTTTTAACAAATTCGAATATTTGTCAAACAAGAAATTTTTCGGATTTGTTTCACTCCTTTGTTATTTTGTCTTTTGATTCTAGAAACTAAATTGCGCAATTGGGGGACAAAAAAAAATTCATACGCTCGGAAATTAATTTATTTGAAGCAATTGAACAAGTCTCTAAATTTAAATTAGTAAAAATGTTGAGTAATTCGAATTAGTGAGTGACTTTTTGCTCTGAAATTAGTAAATTTTACTAAGAAATAGTAATTTTACTAATAAATAGTAATTTTACTAATAAATAGTAATTTAACTAATAAATAGTAATTTTACTAATAAATAGTAATTCAACTAAAAAATAGTAATTTCTACTAATTTATTAGAGTAAAACTTACGAATTCCAAAGCAAAAAGTCAGTTACTAATTTAAATTACTAAACATTTTTACGAATTCAAATTTAGAAAGAAATACATTGCTGTACAGTTATAACTAAACTTTTCCTTAATTCAAACTAAACGTTTTCTTAAGTCAAATAAACATTTTCTTATTTTAACCCTACGTTTTCTTAGTTCATCTAAACTTTTCCTTAAATCACATCGACGTTTTCTTAGATCAACTATAAACTTTTCCTTAATTCGCATCAACGACTTTTTCTATTCAACTAAATTTTTTTTCTTACACTGGAAAAATTTTTTTTTTTAATCCAAAAAATATGTTGCCAACCAAAAAAAAAAATATGTTTGAATAAATCATATTTTATAATTGAATTAAAGGTAATTTTTATTAAATCAAACTTATTATGTATTGAAACAAAATTATTATGTTTCATTCGAAAATAAATTTTTTGTAGTCTGTATATAACAAAGATAATTATGTTTATCTCAAATATATTGCTTTTTCTCGCTGTAAAATAAAAGAAGAATATTTTTACTAATTTTACAAATAAATCAGTGAAAATTTACTAATAAAAGTTTTTATTTTATTTTTTGTTTTAAACACTGTAATTTTACTCTTTTCTTCTCTTTAAATTCAAAATAGTAAAATTGCTTACTAATTTAAATTAATGACTGACTTTTTACTTCAAAATCAGTAGATGTTACTAATAAATTAGTAGAAATTACAATTTATTAGTAATATTTACTAAATTTACAAATAAATTTACTAAATTTACAAGTATATTTACAAAATTTACAAATAAATTTATTAAATATACAAATAAATTTACTAAATTTACAAATAAACTCACTAAACTTACTAACTGTAAAATTTAAGGATTCGAAAGCAAAAATTCAGGCACTAATTCAAAAGAAATAAAATATTTGTAATTATAATTATATTTATAATACTTATAATTTTACTATTAGTAAATATTACTAATAAATAGTAATTTCTACTAATTTATTTGTAAAATTTACTAATTCGATAGCAAAACGTCTGTCACTAATTACAAATTAGTAATCAATTTTAATATTTTAAAATTTTAAAATTTAAAGAGAAGAAAAGAGTAAAATTGGTATTAGTAAATTTTCACTGATTTATTAGTAAAATTTACTGATTCAAATGTAAAAATTCAGGTACTAATTCAAATTAGTAAACAATTTTTACTAATTTAAATTTAGAGAGAAGAAAAAGAGTAAAATATTTATTAGTTTATTTTACTGATAAATAGTATTTTCCACTGATTTATCAGTAAAATTTACTGATTCGAAAGAAAAAAGTCAGTCATTTCTCGATTCTTTATTTTTTAAAAACGATAAATTATGTGAGAAAAAAATAATTTTTATTTTAACTAATATAGTTAATTATGAATTAAGGACTGTAACATAAGCAAATAAATAATTAAATAGATGAAGAAGTAAATAAATAAATGAACAAACGTATTTTTAATAATATCACATACTTGAATTCACGTATTATTTAAAATTAAATAAATAAAATAAACAGAATAAAGATAATACGAATCGAGAAAAATAGATTTTTGTCGAGTGAAAAATTGTCTCACCAAAACTAGCTTTCTCTACTGATTGTATGGAATAATCGACAGACAGAAAAATTACACTTACAGCAGACAGTTAAAAAATATTATTAAATTATAATTCATAAGCTAATGGCAATCAAAAATATAATTAATAATTGTAATTGTAATTAATAATAGTATTTGTTGTTAGGAAACTAATTATAATTGTAATTATAATTAGTAATTGTGACTGTAATTATAAATAGTATACGAATTTTAATTGATAAAATAATTGTAATAAGTATACTAATTTTAATTGATAAAATCATTGCAATTTTAATTTAAAATTGTAATTATAATCTTAATTAATAAACCAATTGCAATCGGTAAACCAATTGTAATTGTAATTTTACTTGTAATTGTAAATGTCATTATAATTAGTAATTGAAATTGTATTCAATAATAATTTAATAATTATTTTCAAAAATAATGTAAATTAATTAAAATTGTAATCAATAATCGTAATTTTAATTAGAAATTGGAATTTTAATTGGAATTGCAATTGGAATTCTAACAGTAATTGTATTTATGTTTGGTAAACTAATTGTAATTGCAATTTTATTTGTAATTGTAATTGTATTGAGTAAATAACCCATTGTAATTACTAATTGTAATTAATGTTGTAATTAGTAAAGTAATTATAATTAGTTAACTAATTGTAGTTGGTAAACCAATTGTAATTGAAATTACCAAACAAATTGTAATTAGTAATTGTAACTTTAATCAATAATCGTAATTTAATTAGTAAATTAATCGAAATTGTAATGAATAATTGTAATTATAATTAGTAATTGTGATTGTAATTAAATTTGAATTGGAATTGTAACTGTAATTGTATATATTTTTGATAAACTAAATGTAATTGTAATTTTATTTGTAATTATATTTGTAATTAGTAATTATAATTGTAATTAGTAATTGTAATTAGTAATTGTAATTGAAATTAATAATTATAATTGTAATTAGTAAACTAATTGTAATTAGTAAACTAATTGTAATTAGTAAACTAATTGTAATTAGTAATTATAATTGTAATTAGTCATTATAATTGTAATTAGTAATAATAATTGTAATTAGTAATTAGTAAACTAATGGTAATTAGTAATTGTAATTAGTAACTGTAGGTGCAATTGTAATTAGTAATTTCAATCACAATCAGTACAGTAATTAGTAAACAAATTACAATTAGTAGACGCAACTTTTCCCATAATTAAAATTTAGAGATTTGCCTTTTCCTTTGTAGCTAATTACCAGTAAATCAAACATATATAATCATAAAAAATTACCATCGAATAAAATTGTCCATTGACTAAAAGATAATAAAATCCTTCGCCTACTCTTTTTATTGTAAGCACTTAAAACCAAAAGAGAAATATGTAGTAAAGTGGAAATTTGTGTGATTCCGGATAACTACCATGTTAGAATATAATTCACATTAATTACTTCAAATAAATACAAGTCAAGGCGGATAAAAAGTATTTTTAATGAGAACCAAACAAGCAAAAAAAAAAAAAAAAAAACAAAAATCAAAAAACTACGTTTATAACAAAAAAAAAGAAAAGATAATAAAAATACTTCTCTCCTTGAAATTGATAACAATAATAATTTGAAACATTTCTTTTTCAATGTATTTGTTTAAACATACATATAGTTATATATACGATATAGTTGTAATTTCCGTTAACGCATTGCACCACAGAATCGATTATATTGTGATTTTAGCAATATACTGCAGTTCGACCCTTGCGCATGCAATAATTTATTATACATGCGTGGACAATAATTATTATTTCTACCTTCAAAACGAGTCCTAGCGGAGCGAATCCTAGTTTATCTGCGAAAATTATCATTCGAAAACCAAAACTTATATTTCAACTAATATAATAATGTTTGATTATTATCTATTTCTCTGATTGCATATGATTTACTTCTCTATATTCTAATATTTATTCTTCTTTCTTGTATTTTATTGTATTTAAAAACAATTCATGATTAATCATATTATATGTACGGTACCTATATATGATTTTGTCAAAACCGGCCTTTCATGTTATACATACATAATGTAATAATTTATTCATACCTAAAATATCATTTATTTATTCAAAGTTCAATGGTATTATCCGCTTCGGCTTTTTTATTTCATTATATTAATAAAAACTCAAAATATAAGTTCTTTTTCTTCAAAATAAGTTTTATTTTTTTAACAAAAATAAACCAACATTTATCCAGAAAATTTTGAGTTTTTATTAATAAAATAAAGTATATTTAATACCTACTGGATGATATACCATAATTCTTTGTATTTGTTCTTATTTTTATTATTTGTATATTTACATATTATTTATTTATATTCTTTATTTTAGAATTGGAATTTATTATATTTCAGGAAGACGAGAAGGAAAAATTTCTTAAAGAGTTTCGAGAATTTTTTTCTTAAACTACGATAGTTCTTTTCCTTAATGATGGCAACTTTAGAGCATAAATTCTGGATGGAGGTCGAATACAGACTTTTGGTATTTTTTCGTAAGTTAAAAAAATTTATAATTTTCCTTTTTATGATTTTTGAAAATTGTTTTGCTTCGAAATTTGCTCTGAATTATAAATATTAGAGCCGTGACTTTCTATACAGTAAAATTTTTCGCAAAAATTCAATTATTTTCATAAATAATAACATTTTGCGTAAGAATTCAATTATTTTTATGAATATAGTAAAATTCTTAGCAGAAATTCAGTTATTTTTAAAATTTTTTAATAAAATTTGTAGAAAAAATTCAATTATTTTTACAGATAGTAAAATTCTTCCCAAGAATTCAATTATTTTTGTAGATAGTAAAATTTTTCCCAAGAATTCAATTATTTTTATAAATAACAAAATTCGTAGCAGGAATTCAATTATTTTCAATAAAATTTGAATAAAATTTTACGAAAGAATTCAATTATTTTCACAAATATAACAAAATTCTTCGTAAGAATTCATTTATTTTTAATATTTTTAAAAGATTGATGAATTCTTGAATTCTTCACAATTATTCAATTATTTTCAGAAAGAATAAAATTTTTCGAAACAATTGAATTATTCTTATAAACATAGTAAATTTTTTAGCAGAAATTCAATTATGCTTTTAATTTTTTAATACAATTTTTCGGAATAATTCACTTATTTTTATAAACATAGTAAAATTCTTAACAGAAATTCAATTATTTCTGTAAATAGTAAAATTCTTCCCAAGAATTCAATTATTTTTAAAAATAACAAAATTCTCAGGAAATTTTTCTCAGGAAATCAATTATTTTCAATACAACTTTTAATAAAATTTAATTATTAAATTTTTAATTTTAATTAATAACAAAAACAATTATTTTTTAAATGTTGAAAAACATTTTTTGTTTAATTCAATTATTTTCAAAAATTTTTAATTATAATTTAAAAAAAAAAACTAAATTTTAACAAAAACTATACAAAAAATTTTTCCAAAGAATTTAATTATTTCTATAAACAATAAAATTCTTTGAAATCATTCAATTATTTTTGTAAGTAATAAAATTCTTCTCAGCAATTCAAGTATTTTTTTTATTTTTTTAGTAAAATTCTTAACAGAAATTTAATTATTTCTATAAATAGTTAAATTCTTCCCAAGAATTCAATTATTTTTAAAAATAACAAAATTCTTCTCAGGAATTCAATTATTTTCAATACAATTTTTAATAAAATTCAATTATCAATTTTTTAATTATAAGTAATAACAAAAAATTATTTTTTAAATGTTGAAGAAAATTCTTTGTTTAATTCAATTATTTTCAAAAATTTTCAATTATAATTAAAAAAAATACATTCTTTCCAAAAACTATAAAAAAAAAATTCTTTCAAATGATATTTTATAATTTCGATAAATAATAAAATTCTTTGAAAGAAGTCAATTATTTTTAAATTTTTAATAAAATTTTTCCCAAGAATTCAATTATTTTCATAAATAATGAAATTCTTCAAAGGAGTTCAGTTATTTTCAAATTTTTTGTTAAAATTCTTCACAAGAATTCAATTATTTGCATAAATAATAAAACTTTTCGAAAAAATTCAATTATTTTTAAATTTTTTTACAAAATTCTTTGCGAGAATTCAATAAATTTAAAAATTCAAAACTTTTTAAGAAAAATTATTCAAAAAATTAATCCCCACTCTTTGCATTCAATTTTTTGGTAGTAAAATACTCTTCGCGTTTGCGTTGCATTTTCCATCAAAATTTAGAAATTTTACTTGGCCAAAAATTAGATAAATAAACAAAAGGTTATTTAACAAAAAGGTAAATTTCATTAATTTATTCTTTACATTTTATTACCTCTTTTTATTTAATACAACAAAAAAAAACACAAAAGAAATAATAAAAATTGAAGATAAATTAAAATCCTTTTTAACAAAAAATTTTTCAATCTTTTCCTTTTATTTTTTTTTCAATTTTTGTTTATTTTTGTTTTTGTCAATATGCAGATGGCGAGACTAGAGAAAAAGGAAAATTGCATTTTCTGACAGTTATTGGTATTTTATATCCAGTCTACACTCATGTAACAAATCAATTTCAATTAAAGGCATTTTTTAAGCATCAGAATATATTCTCTGTTGAGTGCATTCGATTTCCAAATATTTGATGGATTCGCGTTGATGATTTCACAGACGAATCGTTCAGTGAGAGCAGTTTTGCATACATACGTGAATCAAATGATGGGAAATGGTTAAAACTTGTCGAGAGAGAGAGAGAGAGAGAGAGAAAGTTACTTTATTCACGCAAATAAATAATAGATGATTGACTGTCGAGTCTCTAAAGTGTTTTCAAATAAACCCCCCCTCAAAAAAAGAAATTGGAAAATATTTACAAATCGAATTTCAAAAAGGGAAAAAAAAAGAAAATTTTTCTATAAAAAAAATATTCAAATTTCAAACTAAAATTGATCATTTTGTTTCTGGTTTCGGTTAAATGCTCGACATGTTAAACAATATTAAATGTCCAAATGGAGTTAGGATAATTTGGAAAATTTACATCTGGTTATCTGATATAAAATGGATGAGTTTCGAATTTCGATGAGGAAAAAAAATTTTTTTGATACATACTATAGACTGCGTGTATTTACTCGATACAAACAAACGTGAACATATATACATTTCTCCGTATTTTGGGATGATTTTCTCCTGTGATTCTGAATGCCACTCGTCCCTCAGGGACGAGAGGGAAACGCTTCTGCGTTTAATGTAAATCACACGAGAACGTTCATATAATACATGCGCGCAGGTACACTCAAGTGGAAAGAGTAGGTGGGACATTTTGAGTAAGAGGGAAATATATTGTGTTTATAGGACTGAAGGGTCATTCAAAGAATCGTATGAAACAATTTTTTTTTCCATTCAAATACTCTTCTTTTTTTTTATTAAAAAATTGTCGCACATAATAAACAATTATTCTTTATTCTCTTTATTTATTTTTTTAATTTAATTTTTATTCTATTTATGTTTCTATTCTATTTACTTTTTTATTCTATAATTATTTTTTTATTCTCCTTTTTTACACGCTTTACTTCTTTTTTATTGTTATTAATTATTTTCTAAAATGTTAATAAAATTCTTCTCAAGAATTCAATTATTTTCAATATTTTCATAAATAATAACATTCTTCGTAAGAATTCAATTATTTTCAAAAAATTATAACATTCTTCTCAAAAAATCAATTATTTTCATAAATAATAACATTCTTCGTAAAAATTCAATAATTTTTTATAAACATAGTAAAATTCTTGGCAGAAATTCAATAATTTAAAAAATTTTTTTAATAACATTTTTCTCAAGAATTCAATTATTTTGATAAATTATAACATTCTTCGTAAGAATTCAATTATTTTCAAAAAATTATAACATTCTTCTCAAGAATTCAATTATTTTCATAAATAATAACTTTCTTCGTAAGAATTCAATTATTATCAAAAAATAATATTATTCTTCGAAAGCATTCAATTATTTTTATAAACATAGTAAAATTCTTAGCAGAAATTCAATTGTTTTTAAAATTTTTTAATAAAATTTGTCTAAATAATTCAATTATTTTTATAAATAGTAAAATTCTTCCCAAGAATTCAATTATTTTTATAAAAAACAAAATTCTTAGCAGAAATTCAATTGTTTTCAATACAATTTTTAACAAAATTCAATTATCAAATTTTTAATTATAATTAATAACAAAAACAATTATTTTTTAAATGTTGAAGAAAATTTTTAGTTTAATTCAATTATTTTGAAAAATTTCAGATATAATTTAAAAAAAACTACATTGTTTCCAAAAACCATAAAAAAAATTCTTCTAAAGAATTTAATTATTTATATAAATAATAAAATTCTTTGAAGGAATTCAATTACTTTTAAATTTCTTGATTTAAATTCATCGAAAGAATTCAATTATTTTTATAAACATAGTAAAATTCTCAGCAGAAATTCAATTATTTAAAAAATTTGTCTAAAAAAATCAATTATTTTTATAAATAGTAAAATTCTTCCCAGGGAATTCAATTATTGTTCTAAATAACAAAATTCTATTTATTTTTCACTTGTTTACAACACAATAAATTTAATTATTTTCCCAAAGAATAAAATTTTCACGAGAATTCAATTACTTTTGTAAGTTTTATTTATTTTATTTATTTATTTATTTATTTTTATTTATTTTATTTTTTCGAAATAATTCAATTATTTTTATCGATTTAGTAAAATTCTTTCTAAGTATTTAATTAAATTTAAAAAAAAACTAAATTTTTTTCAAAAAACTAAAAAAAATTCTTTCAAAGAATTGAACTATTTCAAAAACTCTAATAAAATTGTTTATAATATATTCAATTTTCTATCAATAATTTTAATAAAATTTAACAGTAATAATATTAATTACAATTATTAATAAAATCCATTAAATTAAAAAAAAAATAAAAGAAATCTTTGGAAAGAATTCAATTATTATTATAAGTAATGAATTTTTTCTCAGGAATTCAATTATTTTCAAAAAAATTTTAATAAAATCGAATTATCAAATTTCTGACACGATTTTTTTTAACTTTTTAACTTTTGAAAAAATTCTTTGCTTAATTTCATTATATTCCAAATTCTCAATTAAAATTCACAAAAAACTACATTTTTTCAAAGAACTGTAAAAAAATTCTTCCAAAGAATTTAATTATTTACAAAAACTAATAAAATTGTTTAAAATACATTAAATTTTCTAACAATAATTTTATTAAAATTTATTAGTAAAATTATTAATTACAATTATTAATAAAAATCGATTATATTAAAAAAGTTGAAGCAACCTTTAAAAAAAATTCAATTATTGTTAAAATCTTTTATAATTTCTATTCATCAAAAGAATTTAATTATTTTCAATATTATAATAAAATTCTCTAAATGAATTAAATTATTTTCAAAAAATTGTAATAAAACTGTGAGAAGAATAAATTTAATTATTTTCTAAAATTTTTATAAAATTGAATAATTGAATATTTAATTTAAATTATTTACAAACACAATTATTTTAGAAACTTGAAAGAAATTCTGCAAAACAATTAAATTAAAATTTTTTTAATTTTTAATAAAACACTTCTCAAGAATTTAATTGTTTTCAAATTTTTTGATAAAATTCTTTGAAGGAATTCAATTATTTTCATTTTTTTAAATAAAATTCTTAGGAAGAATTTAATTATTTCCATAAATAATAAAATTCTTCAAAAGAATTTAATTATTTTCAAATTTTTTGTTAAAATTTTTCCCCAGAATTCAATTATTTTTACCCGTGTGGAAAAATATTGTGGCAGTCTAGAGTCCAATGATTTCCCGATTAGCAATCATCAAGTCCGTCTAATTCTAGACGGTCCATCAAGTCCCGAATCAGTGACTTAACAGATGGGCTTATTAGAAAAAATCTAAGTCAAATGTGTCCGCCTAGTACGGTGTTATTAAGACCGTCTAGATTTGGTCTAGGATTTTATATGCGCATGCGTCGATGTATGCCCAGCTGTTAAGTAACATGGCGCCTAATGGCGTCGCGTCGTTTGGCGTCGTTAGATCAGTCAGCGTATGGTGCATTTTCTTTGTGAATTTTAGTATTCGTTGTGGTTTCTGTTTTATGTGAAAAATAATGTGCTATGTTGTTGCTGTTTTCTGTATAATTTAATTTTAAATGTGCACTGAAAAAATAGATTTTGATGTGTTTCTATGTGTTTGACTAGTCGGCTGAAGCTAGCAGTCGTACTCAGCATCAATGTTTAGGCGTCATCTACAAATATGCCTCTCCTTAAAATTTAGTAATACTTAATGATTTAAAAAATCATCGAATATTGTTATTTGAGAATCAATATCCACTAAATAGCAAATTTAGTAAGTTTCTATTTATTAATTTCATTAATTAGTGGTTGACGCCTAAAGATTGGTGCTGAGTACGACTGCTAGTTTCATCCGGCTGTTTTAATTTGCAGTAAATTTTATTTTACAAAAAGACTACTATATCTCCAATGCCAAAGATTGGGAGGGACACAAAGCCTTTCGCTTAAAGAAAGTTGAAGTGAAAAATACAGAAAATTAAAATATTTTTTTATACTTTTTATGTAAAAAAAAGTCATCAAAATTATTTCAAATATAATTAAGTTTTATCATTCTAAGAATAGTTGTCATAACATATAATGAGCAATTTTGAATAGACGTAGATTAGAATTTACTAGCACTGCTGATCAGACCAGAAACGCTGGTCTATTCTAGACGATAGCGTGGAAGTTTCGTTTCAATTCTGAACAGCCGCTCGACAAGACCGTCTGCCCTGGGTCTAGAAAGACGTTAGACAGTCTATTAAGCGCTTGGTCAGCGCCCTAAAATTTTTCCACACGGGTATAAATAATAATATATTTCTTTGAAGAAATTCAATTATTTTCAAATTTTTTGATAAAATTCTTCGATGGAATTCAATTATTTTCAATTTTTTTAATAAAGTTCTTCCTTAGAATTCAATTATTTTTATAAATAATAAAATTCTTCCTAAGAATTCAATTATTTTTATAAATAATAAAATTCTTCCTAAGAATTCAATTATTTTTATAAATAATAAAATTCTGCCTAAGAATTCAATTATTTTTATAAATAATAAAATTCTTTCTAAGAATTCAATTATTTTTATAAATAATAAAATTCTTTCTAAGAATTCAATTATTTTTATAAATAATAAAATTTTCCGAAGGAATTCAATTAGTTTTAAATTTAATAAAATTAGCCCGTGTAAGAATCTTAAATAAAAATAAATAAATAAAAAATTCTTCGCAAGAATTCAATTATTTTCAAATTTTTTGATAAAATTCTTCGAAGGAATTCAATTATTTTCAATTTTTTTTTGATAAAATTCTTGGAAAGAATTCAATTATTTGCATAAATAATTTTTTCTCCGTTTATATTTAACTCTATTTATTTTTTCCTCTATTTTTCTGTTATGTAAATTCATTTTTTTTCAATTGATTCTAATTAATTACTACACAAATTTTTTCATTCAATTAATTTTGCACGAAAATCTTTTAATCCTCCCTCTTTTAACCACTGGAAAAAAAATCGGAATTCGATGATACATTACACGCAGTAAATGTTTAAGTGTGACTTTTGCATTTTTCATCCGTGGTTCTTTTTTTTTTTTATTTTTTACACTCTCGTTTTTTTCCTCTCTCGTTTTTTTTTTTTTTTTTTATTTTTTCCTCTCTCGTTTATTTTTTTTATTCCACGCTCTCGTGAGCGTTGAATCTTTCTTTTCTCTCTCTCTCTCACACATCCTCGGAACTGGCACGAGTGATTTTTATAATCTACTACTTGTTGCGCGCTCACCAGCCGGACGTTAACGGACGACGGCCCTCCCGGAAAAAGTGGAAAATAGAGAAAATAAACGTGCGAGCGGGTAACCGTGTATTCCCTCTGCGTGTAACGGATATACACGTATATAGTGGGTGGAGGGCTGGAAAAAAAGAAAAAGGCACCGCGGGACAAGCCAAACGAACTATTCGCATTTATATTATCCCGTTGGCGCGCACATCCCTTGAAAAAATGTCCCATACAAATTTTTTTTCTTTTCTAAGGGCCACTTTATTTCTCCCCTTAATTTAGAAAAAAAAACTGAGTGTATTAAAAAAATTACACTACAAAAAAAAATTGAATGTAAAAAAAGTTAAGGGCCAGTTTATTTCTCCCTTATGAAAAAAATTACACTAAAAAAATGAATGTAAAAAAAATTAAGGGCTAGTTCATTTCTCCCTTATGAAAAAAATTACACTACAAAAATGAATGTAAAAAAAATTAAGGGCAACTTTATTTATTTTCTTAAAAAAACAGACTAAAAAAAATGACAGACAAAAAAAGACTGTAAAAAAAATTACAGACAAAAAAAAGACTAAAAAAATTAGTAAAAAAAAATTGTTTGTAAAAAAATTACACAAAAAAAAGACTGTAAAAAAAATTACACTGAAGAAACTGATCTGGAAATCGAACTAAAATCCGATAATTAATAGTCACAATTAAAAATCGCCGCAAAAAAAAAGTTTCATTAATAAAGGTGATTTTCCTCTATACACATGATTATAAAAGTAATATTCGATATTTTAGCCAACTTAAACAGATTTTGCACTAATAAATGCTTTTAAGAAAGCAGAATGCACGCTGTAAAAAGACTATAACTATACATTTTAATTTTATGGGCTGAAGACTATAAACGGAAAAGAGTATATAATTTACAAGGCAAACTTATCGTTCTGGGTAATTTTTTTATTTTTCATGAAAACGGACATAAATCATTATTTTTATATTCTAATAAAATTATGAATTGGAGATGAAAAAAAAATTAAACTAGTGTGTATAAATTATAGGCGTAAATTATTATTAACCATGTTAAATTGACTCAGTCTATTGTAATTGTTGTAAATAATAATAAATAATAATATCAGTTCTACATTACATATAAATTTAGTTTCTATTATTTTTGCTATTTGTAAATTACTAACCATTAAATAGTTATAACTAGAATTAGCAGTAATAACTACTATTTGTTATTTATTATTATTTGTTATCTATTATTAATTATAACTATTATTAATTAATTATTACTATTAATCAATTACACTATATTATTAATTAATTCATTTAATATTGATTTACCATTAATTTAATATTAATTTACTCTCTAAATTTGAATTAATAAAATTGTCTATTAGTTTGAAATAGTATCTAACCTAAATTTAAAAAAAAATTAACTAACTAAAATTCTTCTGAAATTTGTTAAATTTTTAAATATATGTCTATAAAATAATTATTGAAAATAATGGATTTATAGAAGAATTTTAGTTAAAAACACTAAAACAAATTGAATTTTGAAGCAATTACAAATACTTGCAGAAATTCAATTATTTTCAAAACTAGTAAAATTCTTCTCAGAAATACAATTATTTTGAAAAATTTTAATAAAATTCTTGGCAAAATTTTAATTATTTTAAAAAACTTTCCTCAATTCAATGATTTTTAATATCTACTAATTTAACAATAATTCTTAACAAAATTCAATTAGTTAAAAGAAATTTTAATAAAATTCTACGCAAACATTTCATTATTTTCTTAAATAATAACATTCTTCGTAAGAATTTAATTATTTTTATAAACATAGTAAATTTTTTAGCAGAAATTCAATTATGATTTTTAATTTTTTAATAACATTTTTCGAAAGAATTCAACATATTTTTATAAATATAGAAAAATTTTTAGCATGAATTCAATTATTTTCTACACAATTTTAGTAAAATTTCACAAAAGAATTCAATAATAATTTTTTTAATAAAACTTTTCCAAAAAATTCAATTATTTTCTAAAATTTTAATAAATTTTTCAAAATTAAATTATTTTTTATACAGTAAAATTCTTTGCAAGAATTCAATAATTTTCATGAATAATAAGCATTCTTCGTAACAATTCAATTACTTTTTAAAAACATATTAAAATTTTTCGCAGAAATTCAATTATTTTTTAAATTTTTCGAGAAAATTCAATTATTTTTAAAAATTTCAATAAATTCTTTAAAACAATTCAATTATTTTTATATAATAAAAATTTCGCAATAATTCAATTATTTTAATAAATAATGAAAATTTTTACAAGAGTTCAATTATTTTCATAAATAATAAAATTTTTTACAAGAATTCAATTATTTTTATAAATAATTAAAACTTACCTCAGAGTTTCAATTATTTTTAATTTAATATTAATCGAATTCCTCGAAATGTGTATAATTATCCCTGAAAATATTATGAAAATTCGTCCAAAAAATTCAATTATTTAAAAATTTGTTCATAAAATTCTTTACGAGAATTAAATTTTAAGATATATTCAATTATTTTAATTGTTTACTATTTCAATATAATTTCATAAAAGAATTTAATTATTTAAATAGAAGTTTTAATAAAATTCGTCTCAAAAATTTAATTATTTATTTATTTATTTATTTGATGTGTATACGGGTAAATACCCTTTCGTACAAAAGTACTAGAATATTGCTTAAATTAAAAAATAAAAAACGAAGCAATGACAATAAATCGTAATTAGCAAAAAAGAAAAAACTAACAATCTGCGTGAATCAGCTTTAAATCTAGTAAATTAAATTTTGTAGTATTCAACATTATTATTATTATTAATATTTTATTATTATAATTATGTTAAAAAATTTACAAAATATTCTCGTCAAAATTTCAATTATCTTTATAAATAATAAAATTTTTCTCCGAAACTTAATTATTTTCAAAAATTTGAATAAAATTCTTGTCAGAATTTCAATTATGTTTAATATACAATTTTTATCAAATTTCTCGAAAAATGAAATTATTCTTAAAAATTTTAATAAAATTCATCCAAAGAATTAAATTATAAAAAAATTTGTTGATGAAATTCTTTATGAGAATTCAGTTTCAAGTAGAAAAATCAATTATTTAATAAAATATTTACTTTTGTATTTAAATAATTGAATTCTCGTAGAATTTTCTAATAAATCTTGATTTAAAAGTGAATTTCAGTTAAAATTTTACATAATAATTGAATATTAAAAGCATTATAGAGTGGATTTTTTAGAAATAATTGAATTTTCAAAAGGTTTCAAATTAAAATCTTTGAAAATTTGAATTTTTCATATTTTCAATTCTCTGATTCTATAGAATTATTTTTTTTTTTTTGAAAAATTTAATTAAATTTTTTTTTCATGAAATTATTTAATGTTTTTTGATTTCTAATATATTTAATTAAAGAATGTCAGAATAATCGAAATTTCGTAAAATTAAATTGAAAAAAAAGAATTTGAAAATACTCAAACAACTTTTTGAAAAATTATTTTTAAAAATTCAGTTAAAGAAGAATTTTAGTTGAAAATTCTATAAATCTTTTTTTTTTATTTTTTTTCTCGAAACCGAAATATTGCCAAAAAAAGTTGTGGAAATATTTTTTTAAATCTTTTTTTTTCGCGAAACCGAAATATTGACAAAAAAAATTTGTGGAAATATTTTTTTAAATCTTTTTTTATTTTTTTTTTTTGGAAACCGAAATATTAAGAAAAATTTGAAAAAAAAAGAAAAAAGGAAAAAAATAAAAATTCATTGAGTTTGGTAGAAAACTCCAGGCTATAGAGTGAATAAGGAGTATATTTCATTCCACCTCATGCCGCATCAGTGACAATGACTAATGTCTGGACAATGGAAATAAATTGTTCGCAATGACATAAAAAGATCGAGACGTGGACGAAGTAAGGAAAAGTACAAAGCGGAGTACGTATAGGTTCGTATTACACGAACCGGCCAAGGAGCCTATGTAAATCCATCGACTTGAATCCACATAAACCTCACATATATACATAAAACCGACCAGCAGTCTCTATATAATACATGAACTGCGCCAACTTTTAAGCAATAATCGCAAATTAAAAAAAAACAGAGCACTTCCTCTCCTCACGTATATAAAATGTATAAAATATAATTTTATTCTGATTTTCAAGTAGAAAAAAATATTTTTATTATTAAAGAATTTTTTTTTATTGTATTTCAAATTATTTATAAGTTTATTAAATTGTACATTTATTTACAGTATTTCGATTACTATAAACTATATTTCGATTACTATAAACTATCAAGTATTTTTAATATATTATTAATTAAATTGTATACTCTCTAAATAAATCAATTTTTCTTTTTTTGAATTTCGCGCCAATGCAGTTCATTAAACTGCCGCCTAGACGGCGTGAAAATTCTCTCACAAACGGAATGAATCGTCGCGTTGATGAAAAATCATTTCGTTCCAGTTTTAAAATAACTGAAAATTCGAAAAAGAAATTTTATTTTGTAAATAACAAATAATTATATAAATTAATGGTAAGGGGAAAGGGGGATAATAAATACTAGACTAAAAAAATTTGTTTATGGAAAAAAAAGTAAAACAAAATTAAAATAAAATTAATAATTAAAATAAAATTAATAATTAAAACAAAATTAAAAATAAAATTAAAACAAAATTAGAAAAAAAAGTAAAACAAAATTAAAAGAAAAATTAGAGAAAAAATTTTAGAAAATGAAATAGCAATAGATAGAGGAAGGTTTGAAAATTTGAGGGAGGAGGCAAAACTATAAAATAGGTGGGACAGGGGGGGGGGGCTTTCGACTCGGCCTAAAGTTTAAAATAGAATATCAGAGTAACTTTCATTGGACGTCAAAAAATCTTGCAGTGTCTCGTATATATTCAGCGGGGGATAGCGTGGCGCCCCCCTCTTTTCCTCAGTCTACTTCTTTCCCTCCCCAATCGTCCTCCATCCCCCCGTCCCCCCTTTTGCCCCCTCTGCCAGACCATTACTCTCGTGCCCTCGCGAGAGAAAGAGAACTCGCGAGGTCTAGGATGAGATCGGAGTTTGCATGAAAGTTTGTACAATTCGCAAGAGCACGATTTCTTAGTCTTGAGAATTTCTCAGAAAATATTATATTTAAAAAAAAATATTTATATATATATATGTGTGTATATAAATACTAAATTTTATATTTTTAATATCAAAATTTAAAATTTCACCCTATTTTTAATTTTGATATGATATTTAAACGAAATAAAACTTTAATCTTTCTTGAATTAGTTAAATTGTTTACTAATTTGAAGTAGTGACTGACTTTTTGCTTTTGAATGAGTAAATATTTAATTATTATAATAATTATTATTAACATATTTATTTTTTATAATAAAATATTTAATAATATTTATTATTATTAGTTAATTATTAGTTATTAGTTAATTATTATTATTATTTAATTAGTAAAATTTACTATAATTCAGAAGTAAGAAGTCAGTCACTCTTTCAAATTTGTAATTAATATTTTTATTCTAATTAAAAGTTATAAAGAGATCCTGACATAATTTTTTTAATTTTTGAATGTTGAGTTTCAATATAAAAAGAGTTTTTAGAAAATTATAGTTAATAGTATTTAAAACTGTGTTTTCATCTAATTTGCAAAAAATCAAATTTGCCATTTTTTCAATCGACAGAAAATTTCTGTGATAATTTTGTTACGTACAGAGTTAATTCCCGTTTATCGTTTTTTGTAAACTTGAATTATTTTGTTTCGTGAATGAAAAAAAAAACAGTGAACCATGAATGACTTTCGGAAGCAGTTGGCTTATAGGAGTTTATAAATATTTCATAATTCGAGGAAAATGACTGCAAAATTGCAAAATAATCGGTAAATTTATATATCAGGCGCATAAACATTTTATTCTCGAATGTATTTTAAAACAGTATCTAATTTTCATTTTGTATTATGAATTGAAATATAAATTTTTTTTAATACAATTTTTTTTGCTATTTTATTGAATAAATAAATACTCTTTTCCGTGGAAGTAGAATTTTTGTAAAAATTTTAAACTAAAATTCTTTTTTAAATTAATTACTTTTAATAATTTTTGAAAAAGTTCATTGGAAATTTTTAAATCCATTTGCTTTCAATCCAATTAAACTTTTTCAACAAAAAAAAAAATAATTCTACAGAATTATGGGTTAAGATTAAGAATATGAAAAATTCAAATTTTCAATGATTTTAATTGAAACCTTTTCAAAATTCAATAATTTCTAAAAACAATTCCCGCTCTAATGTTTTTAATATTCAATTATTATCTAGAATTTTAACTAAAATTAATTTTTAAAATAATTTTTATTAAAAAATTCTACGAGAATTCAATTATTTAAAATTTTAAATACAAAAATAAATAACTCATTGAATAATTGAATATTTCTTAAAATTAAATTCCTATAAAGAATTTTATGAATAAATTTTTAAATAATTGAATTCTTTTGACGAATTTTAATAATATTTTCAGGAATACATTACATTTTTCGAGGAATTCGAATAAAATTGAATTCAAAAATAATTGAAACTTAAGTTTTATTATATTTATGAAAATAATTGAACCCTTGTAAAATTTTTTATTATTTATGAAAATAATTGAATTATTGCGAAGAAATTAATTTAAAAAAATTTTCAAATAATTGAATTCTTGTAAAATTTTTTATTATTTATAAAAATAATAAAATGTTTGCGTACAATATTTTTAAAAAAATATTGTATATATAATTGAATTCTTTTGGAAAATTTTATTAAAATAGTTGATACCTTTTGATAGTCATTAAATTGAGGAAAACTTTTGAAAAAAATTCTTATGTAGAATTTTATCTAAATTTTGTTCAAATAATTGAATTCTTTAAAAAAAAATTATTAAAATAGTAGATATTGAAAATTATTAAATTGCGGAAAATTTTTGAAAATAATTAAAACTTTGGAGAATAATTTTATTATTTATAAAGAAAATTGAAATTTTGACGCGAATTTTTAAAATTTTGGAACCCTAAGTGAATTTCTGCAATTATTTATAACTTCTTTGAAATTCAATTTTTTTAAGTGTTGTTAACTAAAATTCTCCTATAAATCCTTTATCTTTAAAAATTAATTATTTACAATATTAAAAAATTTAACTATTTTCAGTAGAATTTAAGTTATTAAAATTTTTCAAAAATTTAAGATCTTTAAAATTTCTAATGAAATTCATTCAAAATTGAAATTTTATAAAATTTCAAAACGGAACCTTTTGAAGTTCATCTATTTATGAAAATTGTGAACGCAACTCTTTTAAAAATCAATTAATTTTTGAAATACTTGAGTAAAATTATTTATTAAATAATTTCTAAGTAATAATTTTATGATACAGTTCTTCAAGAATTATGTAATTTAAAAAGAAATTATTTTAATTTGTTTTTATTTGTCAATTAAATTTTATTTGAACCAATAATTTCACTATTTAAAGTAAATATGAATTGAACCATTTAATTGAATCAAATAGAAATTCTTTGAGTCAATTGAATATTTACTTGAAACAAATAATTTATATTTGAGTCAATTAAATATTTACTTGAATCAAATAATTTTTATTTGTGTCAATTAAATATTTACTTGAATCAAATAATTTTTATTTGAACCAATAATTTCACTATTTAAAGCAAAATTAAATTTTATTTGAACCAATAATTTCACTATTTAAAGTAAATATGAATTGAACCATTCAATTGAGTCAAATAAAAATTCTTTGAGTCAATTGAATATTTACTTGAAACAAATAATTTATATTTGAGTCAATTAAATATTTACTTGAATCAAATAATTTTTATTTGTGTCAATTAAATATTTACTTGAATCAAATAATTTTTATTTAAACCAATAATTTCACTATTTAAATCAAATATGAATTGAACCATTTAATTGACTCAAATAAAAATTCTTTGAGTCAATTAAATATTTACTTGAATCAAAGAATTTTTATTTGAGTCAATTTAATGAGTCAATTCATATTTGGTTTAAATAGTGAAATTATTGGTTCAATTAAAAATTATATGATTCAAGTAAATATTTAATTGACTCAAAGAATTTTTATGTGAGTCAATTAAATGGTTCAATTCGTATTTCCTTTAAATAGTGAAATTATTGGTTCAAATAAAAATTATTTGATTCAAGTAAATATTTAATTGACTCAAAGAATTTTTATTTGAGTCAATTAAATGATTCAATTCATATTTCCTTTAAATAGTGAAATTATTGGTTCTAATAATAATTATTTGATTTAAGTAAATATTTAATTGACTCAATTGAAAATTACTTGACTCAACTTAATATTTAATTGATAATAGTCAAAAGTAATCGGTAATTATATTTGATTCAAATAATTTTTTTTTTTACTGTATAGGACTCATTACCAAAAAATTATTTTAATGCATATGCAATTGCGTCCGAAAGAAAATACAAAGTTTGCCTCCACATATAATGTATATAGTGTAAATATATATATATTTCTTTGGGGGAAATATTTCCATAGTGGGAGTTCTTGGTGAACAAACTCGAGTTCACGTCTCTAGGCATAAAACAGCGTGGCCGAGAGAGCACATATACAATATATATATATTCAACAGCAGCATCGTAACTCGTTCTCTCTTTTACCCTCCCCCATCAATATATACATATATACATATCTACACGGCTATTTCTTCCTTTATTCTTATAATTTTCTTTCTCGGTTGCACACTTCTCCCGCACACACGCTGGACCGGCATCTCTCCCAACACACTGCAATGAGTGACGTAGTCCGCGAGTCAAGAGAGCTCAAAAACATTATATACACTCGCCCGCGCATGCGCCCTATCAACCTCCTAGCCAAGAGCAAGCAAGCAAGCGAATTTGCCCTCCCCGCCAAAAGGTGCATGCATGCATGCATTCTATGCGGCGTGCACCGCATTAGATGCATTTCTAAGTCGCGCCGCTATAAATCGCATAAATATCGAACGCCTAGCGTTCGCGCGCGCGCGCCTCTCTCATTCAAGAAAGAAAGAAAGAAAAAAACCCCCCTCTCCCCCCTTTTTTCCATCAATATCACTCTCCTCTCCCCCCTTCCTCCCATGTGCTCAAAATTATAAAATATAAAGTGAAAAAAAATCGAGAAAAAAAATTAAAGAGCAACAAAAAAAAAAAAAAAATCTTCGCCGATATTGAAGAAGTGCACGTGCGAGAGAGAGTTAATCGAAACGAGGAGAGAGAGGGGGAATAGAAGTGAGTTAAGTGGGGGGTAAAGAAAAATAAAAAAAGAAAATAGAGCAAAAAAAAGAAAAAAATAAAAAAAAAAGTTCGATGAGGTCCACTGTTGTAGATCGAGCCACCAAGAGGCGCTGGCGCCCCCCACCCCCTTCTTTCTACAACATTCAGAGAACTCCCCTTTTTTCCTCCCCAGTTCGTGAATTTAATTCCCTTGAGCGTCGATTTCGGAAAAGATATACAAAACCATTGCTGATATTTGGGAAAATTTAAACGAAAAAGGAAAAAAAATACTGTTCCCGACGGATAAAGGAAAGTGATATAGTGTTTTTTTGATCTAAATGGACCATGATGAAGAAAATAGGAGATTAATATTTTACGCACTAGCCAAAGAGAGGTAAATATTTGCCTTGAAATTTAAAAAAAAAATCCGCTTGCAATGAGCTTTTTTTCGAAAAATGTATTTTTGAGAATAAATACCGAAAGTGAAATTCAAATATCAATTTTAAGAATAGCTTTTTTACAGTGAAAATAAATTGTCAAAAATTTAAAGACTCGGTCTTGTATTAAATTCGCTTTTAGGGGTAAAAATAAAAACGATTAGTAAAATTTACTATTTTTGAAAAATATAAAAAATGGTACTAATTTTAATTAGCATTTAAATTTGAATCAGTTAAAAATAGCGGATTTAGAGGCAAAAAGTCAATCACTGGTTCAAATAGTAATATTTCTACTGACAGTTAAAAATAACTGACAATTATTTATTTATTTTTTTGTTTAAAATTTTATTTACTTATTTTTATTTTAATCAGATCAAGTTAAATATAATTAGTTTTACTTTTTTTGAAATTAATTAATTAGTTAAAAATAACTGATTGTCAGTTAAAATGAACTGTTTCAGTAAATTTTTTTCACCTGATTCAGAAGCGAAAAGTCAGTCACTGATTGTCAATTAAAACCTTGATTTCTAACTGATTCAAATTAAGGGAGAACGTTTTAATTAGCAAAAAAGTTGACTAATAATTTGAATTATTATTATTAACTATAATAATCTTCGTATTTCATTCTTTCTGTCCACACTTTGAAGTTAGTTTTTGTGTATACTTTTGTTTTTTTTTCTTTAAAAAAAATTGTTCAATTGTTCGACAAATCGAAAAATATTTTTTCATAATTCATGATAAAATAATATTAGAAATTAAAGAAATAAAAAGAAAATACGACTGACAACTAAAAAATATACTTATTTTTTTATTATATGTTTTTTTCTATAACAAATTTCGTTATGCAAAATTTTCTCCTTTTTATTTATAAAAAATAGTAAATTGTTAAAAAATTATGATTAAGAAATAGGAAATAAAATTACCCATTTTATGAATCATTTTTATTTCTCAATAACAATATTGTTCAGAAACTCATTCTTTTATTTTGGAGAAAAACTACATATTTCCATTTCTCAATATTTTTGTATAAAAAATTTTCAATTTTCATAAGGAAATAATTTACATAATTTCTATTTCTTAATTACAATTGTGTTTTAATAAAAATCAAAGTTATTGAAAAGTAAAGGAAAAAAATAAATTCTATTTGTCAATTACAAATTTCAATTGAAAATGAACTTAAAACTTTTTAAATTTTTAGAAAATAAAGGAAACAATTTTACTCAAAAAAAATGTTCTGTTACATTTATTTACGAGTTTCTTTAATTTTAAAATTATTCGAAAACATCAATAACTTTTTTTAAATAAATGTTTAAATATTATTTTTCCATAGGAATTAAAATATTTCAAAACACTCAAATTCAAATCTTTTTAAATTCAATAACTTATAAGAATATTTTTATAAAACATGAAGATAGCGATTGCTCCGAGTCGAAGACTCGGAGTGATCGATTTCTTCATGTTTTATAATAATTTATAGTAATTGAAATTTTATGAAAATAATTGAATTATTGCAGAGAAATAAATAAAATATTCTAAATAATTGAATTCCAGTGGAATTTTTATTATTTTTAAAATCAATTAAATGTTTGTGTAAAATTTTATTAATTTTTTTTTTTAAATAAATACCTAATTAATTTTTTTCGGAAAATTTTATTAAAATATTAAATTAAGGAAGATTTCGAATTATTAAAATAGTAAATATTGAAAATAATTGAAATTAGGACAAGAATTTTATTGTCATTTTTGAAAATAATTGAACTTTGGGGAAAAATTTTGTAATTTTACAGCAACTTTTTCAAAATTATTTTCATCATTTCAAATCAATTATTATTTTCTACAATTTTTAATTATTTTTTTATGAAAATAATTGAATTCTTTGAAAAAAAATTAATTATTTATAAAAATAATTGAATTTAGGAAAAATTCAATTTTTCCGAAGGAATTTATAAAAAAAATTTGTAAATAATTGAATTCCTGAAAAATTTTTATTATTTATGAAAATAATTAAATGCTTTGAGTACTACTTTTGGGAATTTGAAATTTTGATTTGAAAATAATTGAACTTTGGGGAATTTTGTTATTTATAGCGATAATTGGGATTTTTATGAGAATTTTTTTTTTAAATTTGAAAGATAATTGAATTTTATGAGAAGAATTTTATCATTCTTGAAAATAATTGAATTTCTGTAATTATTTGTAATTTTTACAAAATTAGATTTTTTTTAGTGTTTTCAATAAAAATTTGAATTATAAATTTTTAAATTCAATTATTTTTAAAATTGATAATTTTATCCTAAAAAGTTAATCTCTGAGTCAACTACAATTTTTTTTTTGTGTAATTTATTTTTTTACCGCATTATTATTTTTTGACGACAATAAAATAAAATCCGATTTTAGTGATTTTTTGAAAAAATTCTGATCGAAAATACAGCACGAGAACGTTGAATGAAGAAATCCAGTCACGTTTTGTTGATTCAGTTTTGCTTTGTTCAACAATAGGAGATAATTATGTGCGCGGGTGACAATATCTGGTTCAAAGAATCTTTTTTTTTTCTTTTCAAATTTATATACATCTAAAAGTACGAAAATTTATTTAAATTATTAATTATTACAAATTTTTAAAATCGTACTTGAAATATAATAATAACTATATTTTCCTGTCTTGCTTAGTTTGTAGTAATAAATTAATTTACGAAATAATTCATCTCGAACCAATATTCGCGTTATTAATTATTAGACTGTAACGTAATATATTCATTGTTCGGAAATAACTTACAAAGTCGAAAATTTTCAATAATTTTCAAATTCAATGCAAATTCAATGAAAGTAATTATTAAATATTTATGAAATTTTTTTTTTAAATTTTACGAGTTTGGATAAAAAGCGAAATAACTTTCTAGAATTTCATCAAATATTGGTATTCGTCGGACTTTGAATTTTAAATTAGTGACGAGTTCGCTAATTTTACTAATTTTTAGTAATTAAAAAAATACTAAAATATAGTAAAAATTATTTTGTTGTATTAAATTAGTAAACAATTTTTACTAATGTAGAAAAAAAATCTCACTATACTTTTATCACTCGTTCGAATCTAAATTAATAAAAAAAAAAATTAGTAAACATTTTTTACTAACTAATTTTACTAATTTTTAGTAAATTTTAGTAAATTTTTAGTCAAAGTTTTTAATAAATTAAAATTAGTAAACGTTTGTCACTAATAACAACTACTAATTTAAAATTTTTACTAATTTTACAATTTTACTTTTTACTGATTAAAAAATAAAGTTTTCACTAATCAAAATTAGTAAGCATTTACTAATTAATGTTAGTAAACATTTTTTAACAATTAAAGTTAACAATGGTTTTTTATTTATTAAAATTAGTAAACATTTTTTCTAATTAAAATTAGTTAACTCTTTTCGTAATAAAAATTATTAAACTCTTTTTTTTAATTAATTTTTTATTAACTAAAATTTAATTCTCAAAGTACAATTTGAAACTTTTTTCCAATTGTCCCAAAAGTGAAAAAATACTTTCATAAAATTTCATATAATTTTCTTCTTTTGAAATGTTATAAAAAAGGAAAAATAATTATTTTTTTACTATTGATTAGAAAAAATCACATTACGTGTGGTATTTATTCTCGAAAGGTTAGTTTTGCGCATTTAACAAGAATTAATATTCCTTGCTTGCAGAGTCCTGGCGAGTGTCGCTTTTGCCGCTTAAAAAAAAAACCGCAACGAAGGAATAAAGGAAAATTGCTCTCGACGAATGCTTACAAACCGCAGTCTTTTTCTTTCCCGACACTTCTTATATTCTCTCGCTCACCTAACTTCTTTTATTTAATAAAATTTATTTAAATAAAAATTATGTCAATTTTCATTGAAACTCGTTTTATTTCTACTGAAATTCATTTCAAATTTTAATTTCAAAAATAAATAACTAAAAATTTATAGATAAATAATAATTTCGTTATTATTAAATTTCTATTTATTTATTTACTAAAACTTTAGTTTTCTTTCTACTGAACTACAATTTTTACTTTAGTTATTAATTATTTTTATTATTTATTTATTTTTGAAATTTTATTTCAGTAGAAATAAAACTAAATTTTACTGAAATAAAATTTTTAATTTAGGTGGTTATTAATTATTAAATTATTATTTATTGAAAAATTGAAACAAAATGGAAATAAATGATGAATTATTACAAAAGTAATAAATAGTAATTTTTCTTTTTAGTTTAAAAAAAAACCCTCCAATTAGAGATAATAATTAATTAATTAAAATTTCATGGAAATGAAAATTAGTCGAGGGGAAAATGTTTTGCAAAAAAAAAAATACTCTGATTATAAAAAGTTTAGTTTCGTTTTTTTATTTTTTGTTTCGTTTTTGACCTTTTTGTTTTAATTTCTAATTCTCAATTGTGTAAAATTTGTTGATACTTGATTTTCTTGTACTTTTCAAATATATAGTGAATATAATTTCTACTGTGATTTATGGGGTTGCAGTTTATGAACCTACATGCTCTAGTTTCTATCTCTCTTTCTATGTCTTCCCTCGCATAAATGTACGTGCATAATCCTGTTATAACATGCACCACGCGCCAGTATAATATCGGACACACCGGCTGGCAATTAACTATATATCGCCTTCAATCGTCTAGTTCACTGTCTATTCTTCGTTTCCATCTCTTTTTCCCTCACTTTCACCCCAGTGACATTCCTCACAATTGCAATTTTCACCAATTTTTCTTTTTCAAAAGAATTAAATAATTTTTTCCGCAAAGAAAAAAAAATAATTTCATGAAATAAATTTTCAAAATATCCGCTAATTTAATTTGTTTTTTTTTTCTTTTTTTCTCTTTATAGCAATTAATTAAAGTGTAACGTGAACAATAAATACAATTATTAATTTCATTTAATATTTAATTAAATTGTAAATTTAGTTACCAAACAACTGGTTAATAATATTAATAAGGGGCCATCCATCAATAAATTTATTAATTTCGACAATGATTAAAAATTAAATTATTAATTTAGTTAATAATTAATTCTTTGATAATATTAATAATTAACGTTCAATGTTAACAATTAATAAAATTATTAATTATTAATTATTTTTAAAAAATATTCACTGCTACCCGAATGGTATTAGCGCGTGCCTTCGAGCGTCGGGCGAGTTATTCGATCCAAGGCCTCAATTATTTAAAAAAAATTGATAAAATTCATCCAAAATTCAATTAATTTCATGAATAATAAAATTTCCATATATAGGAATTTAATTAATTTAGAATAGCATTTACAAACAAATTTCGAAAAAATCAATTATTTAATAAATTTTTTATGCAATTCTTCACAATAATTCAATTATTTTAACTAATAATAACATTTTTCATGGAAATTCAATTTTTTTAAAAAAATTTTTTGATAAAATTCTAAGCAAGAATTCAATTATTTTCAAAAATAATGAAAACTCATCGAATGATTTCAATTATTTTTAATACTATTTTAAATTAATTAATCGAAAAATTTAATTATTTTTCCAAATAAATAGTTTTCCACAAGCATTCAATTATTTAAAATAAAATTTTCATAATATTTATTATATTTCGAAAAAATGAATAATTTAAAACAATTTTTATAAAATTCTTATGAAGAATTCAATTATTTTAAAGAATTACAAAATTTTTCACGGAAATTTAATTCTTTTTAAACAATTTAATAAAACATTTCCCAATAATTCAATTATTTTTATGAATAACAAATTTCTGCTTAGAAATTTAAGAATTTTTTAATAGTTTAATAAAATTCTTAGCAACTATTCAATTATTTTCATAATTATTTATAATATTATATTTATAATTATAAATAATTTACAATTACAAATATTTATAATTTTTTTATAATTATTTTTAATATAATTTTACAGGAATTGCTCAAAAAATGTAATTATTCTTAAAAATTTAATTTCAATTTCTCGAAAAAAATCAATGTTTTCTTAAAATTCTTTGAAAAATTCAATTATTTACAAAAATATTAGAATTTTTCACATGAATTCAATTATTATTCAAATAATTTAATAAAATTGTTCGAAAGAAATCAATTCTTTTAAATACAATTTTAATTCAATTTTTTTTAAATAATTCAATTATTCTTTTAGATTTTAATAAAATTCTTTCCAAGAATTTAATTATTTACATAAATAATTCTTCGAAAGAATTCAATTATTAAAGATAAATATTAAAATTATTCCCGAAAATTCAATTATTTTGAGGCATTTTAGTAAAATTGTTAGCAAAATTCAATTATTTTCAATATTTTCATAAATTTTTAAATAAATTTAATTTAATTTAATTTAATTTATTTTTTTTTAATTTTTTAAGAATTCAATTATTTTTAAAAGTAATAAATTTTGTCTTGGAAATTTAATTATTTAAAAAAATTCTAATAAAATCATTCGCATTCATAAATAATAATTAATCAACATGTTTTGTAAATTATAAGAATTCAATTCTCAGGAATTTTTTACTACTTTTTTTAGTTTGAAAGCTATTTTTTGCTACTTTTTTAAAATTAATTATCGAATGCAATGTCTGTAACTGAATTTTTGTTTTTGAATTAATAACTTTTACTAATAAACATTAATATCTACTAATTTATTAGTAAAATTTACTAATTCTATTATTAGTGAATTTAGTTTATTATTAATTTATTATTTTCAAATTCTACTGTTTATTTATGAAATTTATTAATTGAAATTTAGAGAGAAATGACTAATTTCGTAAATATTTGATTAAATTATTAATTTAGTTAATAATTAATTAGTTAATAATATTAACGTGGTTAATAATATAAAATAGTTAATAATATTAACGTGGTTAATAATATAGAATAGTTAATAATATTAATTTAGTTAATAACAAATTAGGTAATAATATTAATCCAGTAATTAATAATTAGGTTAGTAATGAATTAGTTAATAACAATAATTTAGTGAATAAATTAATTAGTCATATTAATTCAGTGAAGAAATAAAATGCAAAAAAAAAGTAAAATTGAAAAATGATTTTGTGCATGGAGTATATCTCATGGGCAAAGAACGATATTCAATGTAGGGGTAAAATTATTGTCAGTTGTATTTCACTCTAAGTTAGATATCAGGCAAACAAGCGCAAGCAGTTGCGATACGCAGCGATATTTACCGTCAGAGTCGCGCCATCGCATCTCTTGTTGCGTCCACGCTTTACGAATTACCTGTAGAAATCCTCACCCATATCACTAAATCACTGACAGATCACTTTCAGTGAATAAGTCATTGGAATTCTGATGAATAAGGGAAAGGGGGGAAGTTGTAAAAAATACAAGCATTCAGATTCAAATCCTTGTGTCTCAATCAACAACTATCGCTATATTTTATCTCTCTACTTTTACTTCCATCTTCTCTTTAACATATTCATTTTAACATATTTTTTACGATTTCCGATTATGTTTTATTTTCCATTTTTGTTTATTTTTGTTTTAGGATTTCAGTTCTCTTATTTCTTCTTTTTGAATTTTTCTTCTATTTCAATTTTTACTTCTTCTGTTCTACATCTTATTTCTTCTTTTTCAATTCTTCTTCTATTTCAATTCTTACTTCTTCTTTATCAATTCTTACATCTTATTTTTCAATTCTTCTTCTATTTTAATTCTTACTTAAATTTCTTCTTCTTCTTTCTCAATTCTTCTTCTATTTCAATTTTGACTTGAATTCTTACTACTTCTTTTTCAATTCTTCTTCTATTTCAATTCTTACTTCAATTTTTACTTGAATTCTTACTTCTTCTTTTTCAATTCTTCTTCTATTTCAATTCTTACTTCAATTTTTACTTGAATTCTTATTTCTTCTTTCTCAATTCTTACTTCTTCTATTTCAATTCTTATTTCTTCTTTTTCAATTCTAACTTCTTCTTTTTCAATTCTTCTATTTTTTCTTTTTATTTTATTCATTTATTTATTTTTCTATTTTTTTCTTTCTTTTTCTTTCTAATTTTTCTTCTATTTCAATTTTTACTTCTTCTTTTTCAATTCTTACTTCAATTTTTACTTGAATTCTTATTTCTTCTTTTTCAATTCTTACTTCTTCTATTTCAATTCTTATTTTTTCTTTTTCAATTCTAACTTCTTCTTTTTCAATTCTTCTTCTTTTCAATTCTTACTTTTTCTTTTTCAATTCTTCTTCTATTTCAATTCTTACTTCTTCCTTAATTCATACTTCAATTGTTACTTCTTATTTTTCAATTCTTACTTCTTCTTTTTCAATTCTTCTTCTATTTCAATTCTTACTTCAATTTTTACTTGAATTCTTATTTCTTCTTTCTCAATTCTTACTTCTTCTATTTCAATTCTTATTTCTTCTTTTTCAATTCTAACTTCTTCTTTTTCAATTCTTCTATTTTTTCTTTTTATTTTATTCATTTATTTATTTTTCTATTTTTTTCTTCCTTTTTCTTTCTATTTTTTCTTCTATTTCAATTCTTACTTAAATTTCTTCTTCTTCTATTTCAATTTTGACTTGAATTCTTACTACTTCTTTTTCAATTCTTCTTCTATTTCAATTCTTACTTCAATTTTTACTTGAATTCTTACTTCTTCTTTTTCAATTCTTCTTCTATTTCAATTCTTACTTCTCCTTTTTAATTCTTACTTCAATTTTTACTTGAATTCTTACTTCTTCTTTTTCAATTCTTACTTCAATTTTTACTTGAATTCTTATTTCTTCTTTTTCAATTCTTACTTCTTCTATTTGAATTCTTATTTTTTCTTTTTCAATTCTAACTTCTTCTTTTTCAATTCTTACTTTTTCTTTTTTAATTCTTCTTCTATTTCAATTCTTACTTCTTCCTTAATTCATACTTCAATTGTTACTTCTTATTTTTCAATTCTTACTTCTTCTTTTTCAATTCTTCCTCTATTTCAATTCTTACTTTTTAAAAAAACTAAATTAATTAATAAATTGTAATGAGGACCAAGACAATTTTTATACACTGAAAAAAAAATTATTTGATTCAAATAACCAATTACTTCTCTAATATCCTCTATAAATTTTTTAATTAGTAAAAATATTAACCAATTTGAATTAGTGACTAACTTTTTGCTCTTAATTTAGTAAATTTTACTAATAGATAGTAATTTCCACTAATTTATTAGTAAAATTTACTAATTAAAAAACAAAAAATCAATAACTAATTACAATTTTTCTTTTAGTTTCAGCTTTTTTAGAACAAATTATTTTTTTTTTGGTAAACTTTTTCTGTTAATTATTTTTATTTTTTAAATCTTTTTCCCTAACTTTCTTTGAATTTTTAATCAAAAATTTTCTTACAAAGCTGCTTTTGTTTTAATATTACATGAATTTTAAAGTATACGAAGTGAATTTCAATAAAAATTAGTAAAATTAACTTGGGACTTGGAAAAATTACCTTTAAACCTTTAATTTAATATTAAAAATGGTTAAATATTTCTAAACTTTTAATATTTTCGAAGACAATTTATTTCGTTTTTTTTTTAGAAAAATTAGAAAAATTTATTTAGAAAATAGTAAACTTACAAAAAGTAATTTACAAAAAAATGATTATTATTTTTTAAGAATTTTTTTTCAAAAGCATTGTTTTTAGGTTTAAAATGCTACAAAAAAATACCATTGTTATTCAATTTTTTAATGTGGAAATTCACTTGATTATTTTTCTAACTAATTTTAAATCATAACTTTATCATAATTTTTCTGTATTTTATACTTTTTATTTAAAAAAAATATAATTAGAAATTAGTTAGAAAAATAAACAAGTGAATTTCCATATAAAAAAATTGAATAACACTGGTATTTTTTTTTTACCATTGTCAGCCTAAAAACAATCTTTTTTTAAAAAAAAAAAGTTCAAAAATAATAAAAATCCTTTTTTTCATTCGGCAATTTTTTTGTGAATACAAAAACATTTTTTCTACAAAATTACGAATGGATTTTAAAATCTATCAATTGTCAAGAAAAATAAAAATTCAAAAACGGTCGGAATATTTTCTGACCATTGATTTCCTCTCTAAAAATTACTGTAAGAATAATTTTATCGAAGATTTAAATCATTTTCTTGATATAGTTCAAATCTTGTATTCCATCAAAAATATTCCAAAAATTCTCATTAAAAAAATTTTATTGATAAAATAATATTTGGTAAAATATTTTGTAAATTATTTAATAAAATATTTGGTAAAATATGTAGTAAAATATTTTATAAATTATTTGGTAAAATATTTTGTAAATTATTTGGTATAATAGTTTGTAAATTATTTTGTCAAATGTTTGGTAAATTATTTAGTAAAATCTTTTGTAAATTATTTGGTAAAATATTTTGTCAATTATTTTGTCATGTCAAATGTTTTGTAAATTATTTTGTCAAATATTTTTTTAATTATTTAGTATAATAGTTTGTAAATTATTTGATAAAATATTTTGTAAATTATTTGGTAAAATATTTGGTATAATAGTTTGTAAATTATTTTGTCAAATGTTTGGTAAATTATTTGGTAAAATCTTTTGTAAATCATTTGGTAAAATATTTTGTCAATTATTTGGTAAAATATTTTGTCATTTATTTGGTAAAATATTTGGTAAAATATTTAGTAAAATATTTTATAAATTATTTGGTAAAATATTTTGTAAATTATTTGGTAAAATATTTTGTAAATTATTTGGTAAAATATTTTGTCAATTATTTGGTAAATTATTTTGTCAAATATTTTTTTAATTATTTAGTCAAATCTTTTGTAAATTATTTGGTAAATTATTTGGTAAAATATTTGGTAAAACATTTAAGACTTTTACAAAGAAATTTGGTGCAGTTTTGATAAAGACTCATTCTCCCGTTTATAAGCCACACTTTGTTGCAATGTAACCCTCTTCTGTTTGGCGCACAATATTAGCCGAGGAGAAAAAAAGAAAAAAAATTTACTTTCAAAAGAGGTGACACATTACAATATTTTAGGCAGATAAGTGCGCACTGAAGAGTACAGGTCTTCCATATTTGAAATCTGTATACCAAAAAGAGAATATTTCAGAAAGAGAGAGAGAGAGAGAGAGAGAGAGTGCAGGCGTCGAAGGGTGAGTATCAGTTCACTGATACTTAAGAAATAATGCATCGACGCGAAAAATATGCAGAAATGCAAACACAACAACCCTTGAGAGCCAGACTGTTGCATTTTGCCGCAGTGAATAAAACTGCACCCAGAGATTGATTTCCATATTATAAGATGGCCATTCCAAAATAACTATCTCAAAAAGGGTTCTCTTGCATCCCTCTAGAAAAAAAAGGAAAAAATTAATACCCCCCGGTGTCCTACCTGAATTACTTCAACGAAGCGACCAAGGGTTGAAAACAGAGAGAGAGAGAGAGTGAGAGAGACGAGATAAAAATTACCCCCCTCTCTCTTCGTCCCGGGGATGAAAAAAATTTCAGGAAAAAGAATTTGGACAGACTCGCCCCTTTTAACCACCTCTTCTTCTTAGTTTTGTGACCCTTCTCAGTTTCGCAACTTCCCCCTTTTTTTGACGAAGAGGACAGCTGCGGGTCAGTTTTCGATAGACGCGCGGCGCATTAAGATGCTAGGCACAAAATTTACAGTGACCACAGTAAATTTAATTATTGATAACGTTTATCAGCGCGATAATAATTATTCACATCGTAGAAATGTCACGTGATTTTTTTTCTTTACCGTCCTTCGTATTTTTGAAATCCATCGAAATGATTTTTTATTAGTAAATTTTGTTATCAAACAAATGTTGTGGTCATTTTTTTTGTTTTTTTAATTTTTACGCAATTTAAGGTGGGAAATAAGTTACAATTTTTGTTTTTTTTTGGATCAAAAATGAACGCGCCGCGAGATGGATTTCAATGTTATCGAAGGTATGAATTTAATTATAATTTTGTTATTTTATTATAAAATTATTTCGTTTTATTTCTAATTATTAATTTTAAGGGTTTTTATTCTACTGTGACAGGAAGTTTTGATTAAATCCAGAACCAAAACCTGGGTGTAAATAAATTATCCAGTTATAAACTTTTATTAATTATTTACTATTTATTATTTTTTCATTTATAATTGTTTTTTAAATTTATTTTTTTTACTTTTAGTATTTGTTAGTAGTTATTACATTTTATTTATTATTTTTCAATTTACTGTTTTCGCATTCATTATTTTTGTATTTATTATTTTTGTGCTTTACTATTTTCGTATTTATTATTTTTGTATTTATTACTTTTTTACTTTTTATTTTTCAATTTATTATTATCGCATTAATTATTTTTTATTAGGTAGTTTTTTTATTTATTATTTTTTAATTTATTATTTTTCCATTTATGATTTTTTTCTCATTTTATTATTTATTATCTTTTTACTCATTATTTCCTTATTTGTTGAAAAAAGCACACAAATTTTCATAAATTCTTCCTTTGATTCAATAACTATTGCAATTGAAGCATAGATTTCAATTTTTCTCTGAATTTCCATATAATAACCATTGTTAAAACATTTAATGAACTGATTTTAAAATTAACTTAAAATAATTTTTCAGTTAACTTGAAATTGAATTGAAATTTCATTGAAATTAAATTAAAATTAATATTGAATTGAAATTTAATCAAAATTAAATTGAAATTGAATTGAAATTTAATCAAAATTAAATTGATATTGAATTGAAATTTAATTCAAAATTAAAATTGAAATTAAATTTAATAAATTGTAGTCAGAAATTAAATTGAAATTTAATCAAAATTAAATTGATATTGCAATTCAATTAAAATGGAATTGCAATCGAACTTAAATTGAATTGAAATTGAATCGAAATTCAATTGAAATTAAATTTGTTATTGAATTGAAATCGAATTAAAATTGAATTGAAATTGAATTGAAACTGAATTGAAGTTACATTGAAATTTAATAGGAACTGAATTGAAATTTAATTGAAATTAAGTCGAATTTAATTTGAAATTGAATAAAAATTTAATCTAAATTAAATTATAATTGAAATTGAATTAAAATTGAATTGAAATCGAACTCATATGGAATTAAAATTGAATTGAAACTAAATTGAAACTGAATTGAAATTACTTTGAAATTGAATTGCATCTGAAATTAAAATTGAATTAAAATTGAACCGAAATTAAATTGAAATTGTAATTGAATTCAAATTGAATTGGAACTGAATAGAAATTGAGTAGAAATTGTATTGAAATTTAATCAAAATTAAATTGAAATTGCAATTGAATTAAAATGAATTTGCAATCGAACTTAAATTGAATTGAAATTGAATCGAAATTCAACTGAAAATGAAATTGTAATTGAATTGAAATCGAATAAAATTTGAATTGAAACTGAATTGAATTTACATTAAAATTTAATAGGAACTGAATTGAAATTGAATTGAAATTAAGTCGAATTTAGTTTGAAATTGAATTGAAATTAAGTCGAATTTAGTTTGAAATTGAATAAAAATATAATCTAAATTAAATTATATTTGAAATTGAATTAAAATTGAATTGAAATCGAACTCATATGGAATTGAAATTGAATTGAAACTGAATTGAAATTACTTTGAAATTGAATTGCATCTGAAATTAAAATTGAATTAAAATTGAGCCGAAATTAAATTGAAATTGAATCGAAATTAAATTGAAATTGTAATTGAATTCAAATTGAATTGGAACTGAATTGAAATTGAGTAGAAATTGTATTTAAATTTAATCAAAATTAAATTGAAATTGCAATTGAATTAAAATGAATTTGCAATCGAACTTAAATTGAATTGAAATTGAATCGAAATTCAACTGAAAATGAAATTGTAATTGAATTGAAATCGAATTAAAATTGAATTGAAACTGAATTAAAGTTTCTTTGACATTGAATAGGAACTGAATTGAAATTAAATTCAAATTGAATTTAAATCGAAGTCAAATGGAATTGAAATTGAATTGAAACTGAATTGAAATTACTTTGAAATTGAATTGCATCTGAAATTATTCGAATTGAAATTGAGTCGAAATTAAATTAAAATTGAATCGAAATTCAATCGAAATTAAATTGAAATTGAATTGAAACCGAACTTAAATGTAATTGAAATTGAATTGAAACCGAACTCAAATGGAATTGAAATTGAATTGAAACTGAATTGAAATTACTTTGAAATTGAATTGCATCTGAAATTTAAATTGAATTAAAATTGAATCTAAATTCAGTCAAAATTAAAATTGAATTGAAATTAAATGGAAATTGAAGCAAAAAATATTTAAAAACACGGTCTACAACCTCGAAAATAAATTGCTAAAATAGCACGCAAGCAATAAACTAGAAAAGTTATTTTCAACTTCCAAAAGGTAGATTGAGTTCAATTTATTTTTTGCAAGAAAAAATATACAAATGTTAACATAAAAAATATTTTTTTCTCTTCCTCAAGTATTTTTGATGCTCGATAAAATCAATGCGATATGTAAATTCATTGAATTTCAATAGTATCTGATTCGCGTGAATAGGTTGCAAAAATTTGCAATATGCATTTTCGAGTAAAAAGGAATTTCATTTTAAATTTTCCGTAAAATTCGTCGATACGTAAAATGATATTGGTATTTTGGCAATATGAATATGTGATTGATACAATAGAACTTAAATTGGAAAAAAGTACAATTGAAGTCAATTAATAAAGTAAGGACACTTGACGTAATACGATACAACATACAGACATAATTTCAAATATATATAATTATACAATACAATATATATTTATACACAGGAACATACATACATTTATTTATTTATATATACATATTATATATGTATACGTATGTAGCAATGTATATAAATTTGAAATTATTTTGAGTCTCTATAGTGTCACTTAATTTTCAATTATTGAGAGGAACGTTAAATTATACGATTCATTAACGAATTCCGAGTGGAATTTCGATTTGGCATTTGATATGCATTTCATGCGATCGATAGGGCCAGTGACTCAAAAATTTTATCGTTCCTCTCTGTCTAATGTATATATATATATATATATATATATATATATATATATATATATTTGAGGTTGCTTTGGCTTTCATACCATACACACGCAATGAGACTGTTTAATTCCTATCCAATTCCAATGCCAAATAATTCATTAAATACACATGGGATATGTAAGCAATTTTTTTTTTTTTTTTTTTTTTTTTTTTATAAAGTACAAAAAATAATACTAATTGATTGTGATTTTATCTATTAATGTGAAAAATATATTTTAAATTTGTCGATATTTAATTATTTATACGAGAAATATTGATAATAATAATAATTTCGATTGGTAAAAAAAATTTTTTGATTCAAATAACTGATTACTTGTCTATTACCTAATAAATATTTATACTTGAATCAAGTAATTTTTATAAAAATTTTTATATATCAAATAATTTTTATTTCGATTTTTAATTAAATCAAATAATTCTTATCTCGATGTTTAAATAAATCAAATAATTTTCATCTCGATTTTTAATTAAGTCGAATAAATTTTATTTGGATCAAATCTCTAAGTTTTTACTAATTAAAATTAGTGACTGGCCTTTTGCTTTTGAATTAGTAAATTTTACTAAAAAATTAGTAGAAATTACTGTTTATTGGTAAAATTTACTAATCCAAAAGCAAAAAGTCAGTCACTAAATAAAATTAGTAAACATTTTTTAGTAATTCAAATTTAGAAAGAATATTTTCAGTATTTGAAGCAAATACCATTTAATTTATTTAAATCCTGAAAATTATTTGATTTATGTAAATATTTATTTGATAATAGACAAGTAATGTCGATTATTTGAATAAAATAAATTTTTTTTTTTTAATACTCAGTGACGTTCTTAAAAAATCAAATACTGAATTATTTTGGAGTTTAAAAAGTGGGATAAAAATCGATTTTATTTATTTTCGGTAAAGAATTATTGATAAAAAAATGTTTAATTGTATTTATTATTTTCTATAAATGAAATGCTGGAAGTTCTTCACTGTTCGATTTTTAATACAGTAGGTAAAATTTGTTTTCTCAAAATAAATAGAAATCAAGTTGAAATTTTATTTAAGGGGACCAATTGCTTTATTGCATCAGCTTTTTTTTATTTATTTTTATTTTATTTCCTTTACTTCAATTTTATTTTTATGCTATCGTTTAATTTTTAATTCATTCAGTTCAATTTTATTTTTATTCTATTATTTCATTTTTATTTTATTTCCTTTACTACAATTTTACTTTTTTTTATTTTTTATTATTTTATTTTTCTTCCTTTAATTCAATTTTATATTTACTTTATTTATTTTTTTATTTAATTTTTATTTATTTACCATTTCTCATTTATTATCAATATTTAAAAACTAATTTTTCTCTCTTCTCTAATTTTCTCATCGTTTTTGAAAATAAATATTAAATTACTGCCAAAGTAATAAATGATACAAAAATAATAAGTATTCCAATTACGAAAGTGCTGTTGTATAAAAGTACGTCGAAGCGTGAGTGTCGATATTTTTCTGGACCCTTCTTTTACGCAGAATAAAAGGGGTCGTGTCAGAAGTAGAAAGACTTGAGAAGAGTAAAGAGAAGGTTTTTTGAAGGGGTTAAAGGAAGGTAGAGAGAAAAGAGAAGGGTTTGAGGAGTGGATATCTCTTGGAACGAGACGTTAAAAATCTCGCACCCCAAATCAGTACGATGGGTGTAAGGAGAGAGAAAGAGCGAAAAAGAGAAAAAGAAAAAGAGTGAGGGGAGGGAGGGAAAAGAAGGAGATGAATCACTCAAGGGGCAAGAAAAATAATTACTTCAAATACCGCGAGGAAAACGAAGGGCGAATCTCTTCTCAGAGTGGAAAAATTTCACAAGAGTCTGAATTTAAATGTCGGTTTCATGTTTCACTGAACTTCAATGGAAGAAAAATATTTTCACTCGCGAGTTATCGGAACAAATCTTAAATAAAGAAAAATTAATGTTCCGGCCAATTCTTAATTCAAGTTTTATTAATTGGCGTCTCAATAAATTGGATCATAATTATCAGAATTGAAAAAAAGCTATTCGTTTATTAAATAATCTTTAATTGGAAAATAAAACGTAATTCAAAAAGAAAAACAAATACTTTTTCGCTCTATCCAACAAATTAGCACCAATTGTTTTCGAAAAGTAAGAATTCATCCGGTTTTAACTTGAAACAGTGTTTAATAACTTGCAAAAAGAAATTCGAAAGTGGTTTCTAAAAATAAAGAATTCGTTTGTATAGTTTCCATTGATAAAGTTTAAAACAGTTGGAATTATAAATAGTACAGTAAAAATTTCAATTGGTCGTAGCTTGAAAAGCAAGAATTTCAATTGGTAGTTGTTTCAAGAGTAAGAATTTTAATCGATAGAAATTTCGAGCAATAAATTCAACAATAATTAATCATAATTACAAAATATTTCCTAATTAATTTTTTGTGTTTAATAAAATGTAAGAATTTCAATTGGTGATAGTAAGAAGTAAGAATTGCAATTGACATAAAATGTATGCATCAATAATTAATCACAGTTGTAAAATATTACCATTCGGATTAATTGCATTTTTTAAAAGTAAGAATTTCAATTGGTGGAGATTTTTCTCAAAAAGAATTTCAATTGGTGTTCGCTTTAAATAATAAAAATTCCAGTTGCTGACAAAAAGAATTTTAATTTCATCACAGTTTCAAAAAGTATAAGAATTCTAATTGGCATTTCCCAAAATGTAAGAATTTCAACTGGAGGAAACTTCAGCAACGAGAATTTCAATTAATAATCACTTTAAATTTTAAACAGTGAAAAGTCCAATTGTCCAATGACATAAAGAATTTCAATTTTGAATATAGTTCCCAAATAGTATAAAGAAATTCAATTGACAATTGATTCGAAAAGTAAGAATTTCAGCTGGTGGTAGTAAGAAGTAAGAAGTAAGAATTTCAATTGACAGAAACTTTTAGCATCAATAATTGATCACAGTTATAAATTATTACAATTCGGATTTATTGTATTTTTGAAAAGTAACAATTTCAATTGGTGTTTACTTTAAAGTTGTGAATAATACTGATACCAGTTGATTCAGCTTTTTTAAAGTAATTATTACAATTGGTTGCAATTATAAATAATACCGAATCGAATTAGTTCCAGTTTTCAAGAGTAAATATTCCAATTGGTAGAAATTCCAAACAGAATGAATGTCGATTTTGAAATTCCAAATTGAACAATTTTACTTAGTGACAGTTATTTAAAGCTTCCCCCAATTGGAATTTTTACATTTGGAAGCTTTAATGATTATAATCATTTAGAATCGTTTTTATTTTAAAACAACAACCAATTGAAATGTTTACTATTGGAAACTTTTGTCATTTGTAATCGTTAAATAAAACAGTAACAATAATTGAAATTTTTACCTTTGAGAACTGCAGACAATTAAAATCTTTATTAATATTATAATAATATTATCATTATTAAGTGATACTAATTGAAATTCTTACTTTTGCAAACAACAACCAATTGGAATTCTTACTGTCTGTAACTATTAATTTTTATTGCCTAGAACTATTAATTAACTATTAATAATAAAATTTATTAATAAACAATAAAACTTAATACTTAATAGTTACAGACAGTAAAAATTCCAATTGGTTGTTGTTTTCAAGAGTAAAAATTTCAATTGGTTACTGTTTTATTTAGTGATTTAAAATTACTTAAGCCTCCAATAGTAAAAATTACAATTGGTTCTAATTTTAAGCAAAAACGATTCTAAATAGTTAAAGTTTCCAAATGTAAGAATTTCAATTGGTGACAGCTTTAAATACTAATAATTCTAATTAGTCTTAGTTTTTTTCACTAAGAATTTTTTAATCTCTAGTACAAATTTTGTTATTTTTAAGTAATAACAGTTCCAATTGTTTCAAGTTTCGAAGAGTAAGAATTTCAATTGGTTATATTTTTATTTAACGATTCCAAATGATTAAAGCTTTCAATAGTAAGAATTTCAATTGGCAGTAGTTCTAAATAATAACGATTCCAATGTATAACAATTCCCTGTTTCCAAAAGTAAAAATTCTAATTGTATCAGCATTAGGTAATAATAATTCCAGTTGGTTGTAGTTTTCTTTTAAGTAAGAATTTATTTTCTGGTAAAAATTTCGAAATATTTTGTGAAAACGGTTCGAATTGTTTTTTAGTAGCCAAGAATAAGACTTTCAATTGGTTATTGTTTTAGTTATCGACTCCAAATAATTGGAGCTTCCAATAGTAAGAATTTCATTTGTCAGGAGTTTTAAATAATAACGATTCCAAATGCTTTAGGTTTCAAAAAGTAAGAATTTCAAATTTTTGAATACAGAAACTAAGAATTTTAATTACTTGTCTAATTCAAAAATGTAAATAAATATTTTCAAGAAGTAAAAATTCCAATTGCTTATCGTTTCCAAGTGTAAAAAATTCGAATTGATTATCGGTTCCAAGTGTAAAAATTTCAATTGTTTATCGTTTTCAAATGTAAAAATTCCAATTGCTTGTCGTTTTCAATTGTAAAAATTTCAATTGTTTTAAAAAATACAATTGCTTATCGTTTTTAAGTGTAAAAATTCCAATTGCTTATCGTTTCCAAGTGTAAAAATTCCAATTGTTGTAAAAAATCCAATTGCTTATAATTTCTAAGTGTAAAAATTCCAATTGTGTTTCATTTCCAAGTGTAAAAAATCCAATTTCTTATCGTTTCTAATTGTAAGTGTAAAAATTCCAATTATGTTTCATTTTCAACTGTAAAAATTCCAATTGGTTCCAATTTTCTTCTACTTTAATTATTTCTTTAAAAAAATAATAAACACCCAGATTTCAACTTGAAATATTTCGAAAAATATTTCAAATAAACAATTTACACTCAACTACATTTTATTTAAAAAAAAACCAATTTTTATTTTTTAATTTCATTTATCAGTAAATATTTTATTTCTCCACGTGGAATAAAATAAAATTTAATCTTTTTGATTGAAAAACGAAAAAATTTGTAAAACACAAATTGTGTACCTACTCGAATTTATATCTTTATATGTATATATAAAAAAAATTTGTATCTCTATAAAATATATTTTTCGATGTCAATTTTATACACGAATTTCGAGTATAGAGGAGAAAATTTACATTGTGAATTGTTTTTTGAATTACTCCCTCTATGCGCAACACACTTCTCTCTCTCTCTCTCTTGAAATAGCACGAACAGTGTACATGAGTACTATTCAACATTTCGAGAGACATATAGTGTGAATCGGATTTGAATACTCCGGCGCGAAATAGTAGAATGGACGTCGCGCATATAAATTCCGAAGATTAATCTGTCACGTACAGCAATGATGTAACGTGTAAGCAAATTGGCGCGCATGAGTCTGGAAGTCTCTGGATTCTGTATCTATATTTATGAAACAAAAAAAAATATTTCCAAACTTTTCTTTTTTTACATTTTTAAAAAAAAAAAAAATTTTCTTCAAAATTAGGAAATAAATTTTCAAAATTTTTCCAATGAATTTATTTCGTACTTTTTACTCGAAAGTAGTACTTCAAATATATCCCATATGGCAAAATATATTTGATTTGAATCACGATTCATAGAAATTAGTCCTTCATTTCATATTCCCCTGATAATTAATCCAATTTATATTCATTGGAGCCAATCAAATTTCTATGCATTTTTTTTTTGTATTTTATTTACTTTTTTTTTAATTCTCCAAACGAAAGAGTAAACAGCAAACAGGTAAATAAATATCAGAGATATTTAACAAGTTGTGAATATTTAAAAAAAAGCAATTAAAAAAAATTGATATTTTTCTGTCACAAAAAAAAATAAAAATTGATCATGAAAAGATAATGGGATAGTTATGATTGAATAATTTTCCCCGATAGCTGTTTGGAAGCTGGTGGTTAAAGTTTTCATAAAATCATTGAATCCGTGAAATCCGCTTACGGTATTTTAAATGGGCACGCAGGCACCAATAAATTAGTGGTGCGTTTATAATGCAGGATTTCTTGTTAAGTAATAGCTTCAATTACCTCGTTTTCATTCACTTTTTTTTCCAGTTTGCTAAAATATATATATATATACTTGTCTGCAATTATGTATCTCTCCACTCGAGAGTTTAAATGCGCAAGCGAATGAGGTATGAGAAATAAAATTTTTTTTTACTACCTGCTCTCCGCCCTTTTGGTGCCTCTCTCTCTCTCTCTCTCATCATACAACGGCGACAGGTTCGATCCGAAACCGGAAACTCTCTGCCGGAAGTTGAATTTGTGGTTTGATTCTTTTATCGCTTGTGAAAAGATAGAGAGAGAGAGACGAGTTCTTACACATAATTGCGACTATTTTTTTTTCCTTTGACAAAAAAATATATTTCTATTTTTTATATTTACATAATAATAAATATTGAATTCTTTTTATATTTAGAAAATAATAAATATTTGATTTTTTAATTTAGAAAATAATAAATATTCACTTTTTATTATATTTAAAAAATTGAATTTTTGCTTTTTATATTTAGACAATAATAAATAATTATTCTTTTTTTTCTGTATTTAGAATATATTTTTTTTCTGTATTTAAAAATTAATAAATATTCAATATTTATTTTCTGTTTTTAGAAAATAATAAATGTTCATTTTTTGATTTCTGTATTTAGAAAATAAGAAATATTGTATTCTTTTTAATTTAGAAAATAATAAATGTTCACATTTTATTCTCCGTATTTAAAAAATTTTATTTTTGTTTTTTATATTTAGAAAATAACAAAAATATTCTTTTATTTTCTGTATTTAGAAATTCGTAAGAATTCAATTTTTATTTTCTGTATTTAGAAATTAAGAAATATTCTATTTTCTGTTTTTGGAAAATAATAAATATTCATTTTTTTGTTTTTCATATTTAGAAAATAATAAAAATTGAAGAAATATTGAACGTCGATTTTTAGAATTTAGTATTTTTAATATTTAATATTTCTAAAATAGTAAATATGACCATTTTATGTTTTTAATTTTAATAATATTATATTTAGTACAAATATTATTATTATAAACATTTAAAATAATAAATATTCAAAAAAATTAAGGGCAAATTCTTAAAAATACTGAAGTTGAAATATTAATTATAAATTATTGAACATTTACTATTTACTGAATTTTTGCTTTTGAATAAGTAAATTTTACTAATAAATTAGTAGAAATTACTATTTTTTAGTGAAATTTACTAATTCAAAAGCAAAAATTAGTCACTATTACAAATTATTGAACATTTTTTTTAATTCAAATTAAGAGATTGCAATATAAATATAATTTTAACGAAAATTTAAAATTATTTAAGTGACAATTTAATAAAAAATTGTTAAACAAATTATTATTAGTTACTAATATTTTTAGTAGTAAAAAATATTAGTAACTAACATTTTTTATTAAATAGTAATTAATCGTTTCTAACAGTTACTAACTATTAGTTTTTAGTATTTATTAATTAATAGTTTACATTAGTCAACTAATAGAATTATTTGTAAATAATAACTATAATTAACAAAATTTAGCAATTATTTACCAAATAAGTGGTTTTCGCCAAATTTTACGTAAATTTCTGTCAGGTGTCTTTCGGCCAGAGTTGAGGAGTGGGGGAAGTCGTCTCTCTCCCCACTCTTTCGAACAGGCCGCACAACGCGTTGCATTTAAATTTCTGTAAAAATGCATCCACTTACTTTTAAAAAAACAAAATTTTTTTATTGAATATAAATAAATTATATAATATTATTATTATCATTATTATTACTATTATTAAGAATTATAAAATAAATATTTAATAGAGAAAAGGTTTTTACATTCTCATAAAAAATGAGAAAGTCCTGGATTATTTTTTAAATATTTAAATTAATATTTAATATTAATTTTTAATTACGTCTGTAAGAGATGAAAAGAAAATTTTGCAGCATCTAGAAATAAATTTTATTCTATCAGTTTTTAATTTTAAAGAATACTACTTTTATAAAATATGAAATATTTATTTATTTCAAAACGGGCAAAGAGCAAATTTGTACAAAGTCCAAATTACAATATTTAAAAATTCATTTTAATTTTTTTTTTATAAAATACGAAATATGAACAATAATTGTTTCACTGTGAAATATAATTTTTTTTTCAATATTTAATATACAATTTATTTATTTATTTACATGAAAACACGAGCTAAAAACGATAAAAAAAAATTGATATTAAAAATTGTTAATTTTTAATATTTAATATTTCACTGCGAATGGGAATAAATTTATTTATTTTTTTTTTTGTACAAATGAGTAGAAAATATATTTTTGATAAAATAAATTTACGAGGTCTTTTCATTTTCGCTCGATGAAGCGCAATATTTTCGAGGGTAGTTTTTCGGTCGACAATCACCAATCGAGTGGAACGTATTCGTTACCTCGTGTTAGTTTTCCTCGCTTTTTTTTTTTTTTGCCCTCCCACCTACGATCTTTTTTTTTTAATACATATATTTACAAACATGGTACAAAGTTGGACGGGAGAAATTTTGACGTGGTATTGGCGGAGAGGTTTGGCAGCTATAAAAGGGAAAAATGAACGACCGCCCCAATCGGCGTTATTGATCTAAACAATCGAAGAGAACCCTATGTCACAAACGAGTCGAGAGAGAAGGGTGAGAAAGGCTTGGCAAAAAAGATGGCGAAAAAATGGAGGGTTTCAATTTTAAAAAAATATGCGGGAGGCACTCTTTCTTTTCTCTCTTTTCCTCTTTTTCTTTTTTTCTCTCTCTCGCTCTCAATCTCGATCTTTTTCTTCTCGCAATTTTTTTTTTTTTTTTTTTTTCATCGTCCTTCATTGAAGACGTAAATTTTTTCCTCGTTTTTTCCGCGTATCCCTCAGTTGAAATCCCCCCGGGGATAACACGAGGCGAAAAAGAGATTTTGAAATTTTATATCCCGCCGCGGGCAAAACCCTAACTTTTTAGGCCTCCATTAACGCTGATAGAGGGTTACTTTAACGCTGATTTGTGAGTACGTTTTAACGTCTGAGCTGGATCAACTCATAATGCGAATTTGAGAACGATTATTAATTCTAAATTAGCCTTTTTTTATTACTGAACACAGAAAAGGGGCGAAAAAAAAGAATTCTTTTTTTCCCTAATTACTAAAAAGCTTTTGTAAATAAAACAAGAATTATCTCGGCGTTGGTCCAGATCCTTCCACTATTTGGAGGGTACAAAATATCTTTACAAAAATTATTATTTTTTATATTATAAAAATTCCACTAATAATAATAATTTTTTTTTCTTGGAGGTGAAATGCTTTAATAATAATAATAATAATAATAATAATAATAATAATAATAATAATAATAATAATAATAGTAGAGGGAAATATTATAAAAATTTTGCTACCATCAAAAGAGAGATGAATTTTCTTGATCTCAATAATGTTTGAATCTAAAAACGACGAGAATTTAACGATTGGCTTCGCTCTTTTTTCTGAATAGAAAAATTTTCCTGAGGCCGGAGACGAATCCAAAGCAGATTGCGCATATTGAAAAGTCTAATTTTAAGAATTTTCACATTCCGAATAATTCAAGGCTAGAGGCGTCGTCTTGGTGGCGGCAAAAACGAGTATAGGAGGAGCGTTAAAACAAACATTTTTGCGCGTGCGAATTTTAACTCAACACAGCTCATACCCAATATGCTCACCTAAATGCATTCGCGTTGCATAAGTTTCAAGAATAGCATTTGCGATTGAATTTATTCTTTTTTTTCTTCTCTTTTTTTTGTTTCGAAGAAAAAATAATCGCTCCCGTCATATGTAGAATTTTAAGGGAGAGAGAGAAAGAGAAATAGTATTCGCGAAAACTAGACACTGAAAATATAATTTTGGAACTTTTTTGTCATTTTTCCCGCAATCATTTTATTTTTTGGCAACTTTTTCTTGAAATACGGCCTTCGTACACGATAATTAATTTAAAAATATTAGCAAAAAGTAGTTTGAGGACAGAAAAAAAGTTGTAAAAAAACAGCTATTGAAAAATTAAACTTGACGACTCAATTTTGTTTATAATTTCTTAATTCTATTCAAAAGTAAAATAATTTTTTCGATATAAATATTTAAATACCTATTTACTTTGTCTACAGGAATTAAAATATTTTAAATGATTTCAAAGTAACGCATTTTTGAAATTTGACTATTTCTAAAAATTACAAAAGTAATTCTTTCAAAATTCAATCATTTTTCAATTCAGTTTTCTTGAAATTTATAAATAAAATTATTCAAAACTTTAATCATTTTATTTTATTTTATTCAATTCTAATTTCTAAATCAATTCTTATTAGAAACTTCTACGAGAATTCAATTATTTAAATACAAAAATAAATTTATTTCATTGCGAATATTTCTTAAATTTGAATTCTTATAAAGAACTTTATCAACATTTTTAAAAATAATTGAATTTTTACGAAGAATTGCATTAAAATTTTTGATAATAATTAAATTCATTCAAAAAATGTAATCAAAAATGAAAAAATAATTATTACACTCTAAGAAACAAATTATATTAAATTTTTTGAAATAATTGAATTTTATCGAAGAATTTTATTCAAATTTTTAAAAATAATTACATTTTTAGCGGAATTAATTTAAAATTATATTAAAAATAATATAACTGAAATCCTGCGATGAATTTTATTATTTATGAAAACAATTGAATTTTTCTCACCGAACTTTTAAAAAGTTTTTAAAATAATTACAATCTTGAGAAAGAATTAAAAAAAAATCTTTTTAAAGAAATGATTTTTTTCCAAAAATTTTATGAAATTTGTGTTTCAAATAATTGAATTTCTTTGAAAATTGTATATTATTCATGAAAATAATTGAATTCTTTCACAAAATTTTATTAAAATTCTATTGAAAATAATTCAATTATTATAACGAATTTCATTAAATTTTTTTTTAATAATTGAATTCTTTCGATGAATTTTATCAAGAAATTTGAAAGTATAATTGAATTCCTTCAAAGAATTTTCTTCAACATTTAAAAAATAATTGTTTTTGTTATAAATTTTAATTAAAAATTTGATAATTGAATTTTATTAAAAATTGTATTGAAAATAATTGAATTCCTGAGAAGAATTTTAATATTTACAAAAATAATTGAATTCTTGGGAAGAATTTTACTATTTATAAAAATAATTGAATTGTTTTGAAAAATTTTACTAAAAAATTAAAAAAATAATTGAATTTCTGAGAAGAATTTTATTACTTACAAAAATAATTGAATTCTTGCAACGATTATTATTAAAATTTTAAAAAATAATTTAATTCCTGAAAAAATTTTTATTGTTTATAAAAATAATTAAAATCTTGGGAAGAATTTTATAAAAATCTATTTAAATAATTGATTTTTTTTCGAAAAATATTAGGAAAATTCTGTTTTGGGAAATTTTTTTATTAAAATAGTAGATATTAAAATCATTGAATTACGAAAAATTGGTGAAAATAGCAAAAATTAAAAAGAATTCAAATTGATAAACATTTTTATTAATTCAAATTGTTACTTAGATTTAACAAAAATTATAATCTAAACAATTTTAATAAAAACTGTTAATTAAAAAATATTTAAACTTTAAACAAATTATTATTATAGTCAATCTAATATTTTTTATTAAATAGTAATTAATCGTTTTTTATAGTTACTAACTAGTTCTTTTTACTACTAATTTTTATTATTTATTAATTATCAATTAATAGTTTATATTACTTATCAAGAATATTAATATTATTATAATATTAATAAATTATTAGTTAAATAATTTGTTCAATAGAATAAAAATTCAAGGTTCGATGGATGGCCACCGTAAATAAATTGAAATAGTTTTTATTACTTGTTTACTAATAATTTGCTCAACTGAATGAAAATTCAAGCCAGCAGGAATAAATTTAGAATAAAATATAGAAAATAAATTTACAAAAAGTTCAAATAATTTTCGTTCATCTTTCTTTTATTCAAATTTAGAAAAAAAATTAATAATTATGACTATCGTTATTAAATTAATTTTTTCCAAATACTTCCGTTGAAAATTCTTACTAAAAATTGAAAGTACTTCAAAATAGTTTTCAAAACAAAATGATTTTTCTCGTAAAAAAAAATAACTCGAAATTAAAAGTAAAAAAAAAATCTTTTCGAAGGCTCGCCAAACGAATAATATTGCGCAAGTTTCGAGAATAGAATCTTTCAAAATGGAGGATTTTTTGGATCGAGAGCACGTCGAATCAAAACGAGCATTCGGCCAAAAAGTGACGTTCGCATGTTCGACTCTCGATTTAATGATCACATATTTATACACACACTACTTGAAAAAAAAAATAAAAAAAAAAAAAAAATAATTGCGTGAGCAAAAGAGAACGAGTTTAACATTGCACCATTGTTGAAGGTGTTGAATCCGATTAAAATCTAATTTTTCATGGATATTCTCTTAATTAAAACATTAAATTGATTGTGGCGAGAGATGGTTCCTTCTTGCAGTCGGGTTATATAGGTGACGAGACGCGAGAAGTGTGTGAGAGAGAGAGGCCGTAAAGAGGGGCAAGCGAGCTAAAATAAATGAAAATGAAATCAATTATAAAACTGTTTGAGGAGCCTCTGAGCTGCCACGGCACCAGCCAGTTCTCGATCGGTAGATGAACGAACAGCTCGATCTTGAATTTTCTTAATTAAAAATCTACAGACTCTGCTTTCAATTAAAAACGAAACCTCCCCCCACTCTCACCCCCCACGGTAACACTTCTTCAAAACGATTTACATTTCAATCTTTTCTTCCCCATTTCTGAATTTTAATTTCCAATCATTCGACTATAGGGAAGCAGGGAAAGAAATAAAAAGATTAGCTTATTCAAAAAATTCAAAATTGATCTCTTGATTTTTTTTGAATAGTTAATTTTTTTATTTAAATAATTTTTTACAAAAAAATTTGCTAGTTTCATACAAGGCGTAAAATAGAATAAATATAATTAGAATAGATATAAAAAGAGAAAAAAAATAGAAAAAAATAGAATAGAAAATATAGAATAATTATAGAATTGAGAAAAAGGAGGAAAAAGAGGATCTTTTTGGCTAATTTAACTTTCGTAACATAGTTATAAACGAAAAATGATTCTTTGCAGGCGCGGACGTCGTGGTGCCGACTTGTGGATTTATTATCCTACTAAATCTTGAGCTTTTCTTACGGCTTTTACATTTTCCCTTCTTTTTCCCTCTTTGGCTTTTCTCTCTATCTTTTCTTTTGTCTCTTCGCACTTTTGCACTTTTAAAAGTTTCTTCTCCTTGGATAAAATTTCATTATAAGGCGCGGCACCCGACAAGAGTGGCGATAAGACACCCAACTTGGCCTGCGAGACTGTTGGCACGACGCTGTGAAATATTGCGATTCACAGTTTACTTTTTAAATACTTTTTCCATTCCTAATTGGCACACTCTCTGCGTTTTCACTTCTTCTTCTTCTTTAATAATAATCATCTTCTCCCTGTCTCTTAATCTCTCCACATTTTTTTTGCGATTTCATCAATTTTTTTATTCTTTTTCTTCAAATTTTTTTCTTTAACAATTTTTTTATTTTTTTTTCTTTCAAATTTTTTATTCTTTTTCATTTAATTCTTCTCTTTACCAATTTTTTATTTTTTCTTTCAATTTTTTCCCTGTCTTTTCTTTTAATTCTTTTCTTTACCAATTTTTAAATTTTTTTCCTTCAAATTATTTTATTCTTTTTCTTTCAATTCTTTTCTTTACCAATTTTTTTTTTATTTTTGTCTCTCAATATTTGTCTTTTTCAATTTTTTATTCTTTTACGCAACATTTTTGATTCGTTTTTTGTCTCAATTTTTGATATCCTTAGAAAAATTGTGATCTATAAAGTTTTTTTTAATATCAAAATTGTAATTTTTAAAAAATTTTTTAACTTTATTACTTAAAATATTGAAAATTAAATTCTTTACCTTTTTACCGATTTTTTTTTATTTAAGTCTCAGCCCTCAATAAAATTTAATTCGTTCTTTTATTTTAAAATACGAAATTAAAAAAAAAAAATTTGTTTTGATTCTCCGTTAAATTTTTTCTTAATAATCTTCCTTGAAAGAAAAAAAATTCATCAAATAGAAATTCTATCGAATATGAACATTTTTTTAAATAAAAATTCGTTTATCCAAAAACTTGATTTATTTATTTAAACTTGATTTAACATAAAAAATTCGGTTTATAAAAATACATTTACATAATAATTTTGTTTACATAAAAATTCAATTTCATAAAATTTCGTTTACATAAAGATTCGTAAAACTATGTAAATCAATTGAAAAAAAAATTCAACATTTTTTCAAAATGTTTAAAATTTTTTAAATTTTCCTACTAAGAAAAAATCGGATCAATTATTTCAATTCATTTAATTAATAATTAATTAAAGTAATTTTTATCTAAAAACTAATTTTAACTTTAAGTAAATTTTTTATGTTGAAGAAACTTTCAGAAATTTCCATCGAAAATTTCTGACATGACAAAAATTTTTTAATGATGAAAATTAAAATTCTTTTTTTTTTGGTAAAAAAAGGGCAGAGAATTTAATTTCCAACAGCAAAAAATTATAAAAGTTTCACTTGAATGAAATTTGAGAATTGTAATTTTTATTTAAATAAGTTTTTTTAATATTAAAATTGTAATTTTTATATAAATAAGTATTTTTAATTTCAAAATTGTAATTTTTATTTAAAGAAATTTCTTTTATATTAAAGTTGTAATTGTTATTTAAATTTTTCAACTTTCTTACTTAAAATATTGAAAATTAAATTCTTTACCCTTCCAATAAATATTTAAAATTTAATTCGTTCTTTTATTTTAAAATACGAAATTCAAAAAAAAAATTGTTTTGATCGTTCTTTAATTTTTCCTTAAAATTCTTCCTCGAAAGTAGAAAGTTAATCAAATAAAAATTCTAATAAATAAACATTTTTTTAAATCAAAATTCGTTTATCCAAAAATTTGATTCCATAAAAAATTCGTTTATCCAAAAATTCATTTACATAAAAATTCGATTTTATAAAATTTTATTTACATAACAATTCGATTTCACAAAATTTCGTTTACATAAAAATTCGATTTCTTAAAATTTCGTTTACATAAAAATTCGATTTCATAAAATTTCGTTCACATAAAAATTCAATTTCAAAAAAAATTCGTTTGAATAAAAATTCATAAAACTATGTAAATCGACTACAAAATAATGTCAACAAAACAAAAATTTTATCAAACAAATATTTTCTCTCCTTTCCATAAAAGGGTAAAAACGTAAAAAGTATTTAAAATTGTCGGTTTCGAATTTCGACTATGAATGGAAATTGGGAACAAAACATTTTTTTGTCGAATCACATCTTTCGAAATCTTTTGTCAATTGTAAACCATTCTTTTTGTCAAAGAAAACATTTCGATTATCATTTATTTTTGTCGAACATAAATTAATATATTACGGAAAAAAATAAAAACACATCTGGTGCTCTACATTTCTATCGGAATCTCTCCTCCTGACAAGTACAATAATAATACCATCAATATAATTTATATACTGGAAAAAAAAAAAAATAATTGACCATTATTTTCCCGATAGAATTGGAAGAGAACGAGATTATTTGTTGCGTGTGAGTGTTTGTAACGTGAAATTATTTCGCAAGCGATTCTTTATTGGTTCCTTTAATACCAGATGTACATCAAATATCTGTACATATAACATATGGAATCTTTATCGTCCACCTGTTTTTTTCCCTCAATTATATAGTTACACACAGAGATTTTTTTTTATTTATCGATCACTAAAATTGACCTTATTTTCTCTTCCCACAAGTCGAGGTCATTTCCTTTTGACTGTCAAATTTTTTCTCTTTTTTTCTTTTTTCTCTTTTTTCTTTCTTTCCTTTTTTCTCTTTTTTTCTTTTTTTTCTCTTTTTTCTCTTTTTTCTCTCTTTTCTCTTTTTTCTCTCTTTTCTCTTTTTCTCTCTTTTCTCTTTTCTCTCTTTTAAAAAACGGAATTTTCGTTTCAAAAATCGTCATTATTCGTATGGAACATTTTAAAGGATTGTATAATAATATTTATTGTTACAACATTATTATATGTAGTGTATTGAAATCTGGAGGAATACACGAATCATGTTAAGGGGGGCAGGGGGGGGGGTAATAATCAAAAAAGGGTGATTCCACAACAGGAAATTCTTATTTCGTATAAATGTGCCATTATGTCTTGTTAGCGGATCAATTTTTTTGCGGCTTATTGACGGATGTGGGTTGCACCTCTTAATGAGGTAGGAAAGGCACTTGAGATCAATAATTTTTGAGGGGCCGACTTTTTACAATTATATTGGCGAACAAAAATTTCTTTATTATCCCAATAAAAATTTCTCTATTATCCCAATATTATAATAATTGCAATTTGATTTCATTTCCGGAGGGTCGTAATACTTTTCTTCTTTAGGAAATTCTGATAAAATCAATTACACGTTTCTTTAGGGAAACATGGACGAAAATTAATTAATTTTTTTAAAAATAATTTAATAAACTCAAAAACTTTCCAGTATTTGTATAATCAATGTTGAGTCATCAAAAATGCTACGCAAAACTTCTCTGTTTTCCTAAAAGTATCGCATTGGTACCAATTAGATCAAATTGATACCCAATTAGATCAAATTGATGGCAAAAATTTGGATCAATTTTTTTTTTTGTATCAATTCGTTGGAGTTTGATACTTTTAAGTTAACAGTGTTTTGATACGTTTTTTTTTGTCTCAATTTTGATATTCTTAGAAAGATTCACGACTTGTGAAGAAACAACTCGAAAGCACTTCCTCCTCAAAGACTAATCCCTTTTTTTTCTTCTTCCGCAAACTTTCGAACTAGCTATAATGAATTAGAATAATCAAAAACCGGAAGTCTTTTTTTTTCTTAATGAACTTAAAGCCTAAAGGACAAATATCTAACGGTTGTTAGTTGGGGTAATAACAGCTTATAGAAAACACGAAAGATATTTACATTCCAACGTTAAGTGTTGGGATGTCCTAGACAATTCTTTGGGACCATTGTTTTCATGCATTTTTTTGTCTAGCCGCGCGACGATGCGAATTCACCCTTTTTGGAACGAGAGAAGGGTGATGTGGGCTTTTTGGTTCAACAAAAAGAGGGACCCGAAGTGAGAGAGCGAGAGAGAGAGAGAGGATCGACAGTTAGTGGACTGGTTGATGGTGGTTCGTTCCTCGTAATTGTATCGATTGTCTTAGGGCGTCACTGCCCCGCCACCAGTCGACCGTTACTCTTTTTAGTCCATGAATGGCAATATGTGTGTGAGCCTGCCCCCTTCTCAGGATGGACCCTTTGTTGTTATTTCGTTGATCAAAAAATAAAAATTCTTCTTTCCTAACCAGATGAAAGTTTGACCTGAATTTTTTCCTCTTTTTTTTTACGGCCCAAAAAGGGGACAGACAATGGAGATTTGCATGCGGACCATCATCTCTTTTCTGTGAGGAGCATCATCACTTCTCATTCGATATGATATAGCAAGAGTGAAGAATGAACAAAAATTGGATTTCAAATTCTTTTTAAAGACTTCCCCTTTCTGTGCGTAAGCGAAAAAATTCATGGACCATCATATTGAAGACCTTTGACCATTTGGGGTTAAAAACAATTTGGATTTTTTGCTCCGACAGCTGCAGAGACTGTTTTCTAACAATAGATTTAGATTCTTTTGCAGGTATTCTTTTTTTTCTGGGTCAACTATATAGTTATTTTCTTTTTGGTAAAGTGCAGTTGAGAATCGGTAATCCTTTTATTAGAGGGACATTGGGTGAAGGACACCCTCTTGGCTAGTCGCCTAATGATCAACTGGGGAAGAGGCTTTGGTGGGTAATTAGTAAAAACAAAGGACTGTCAAATGGATTCAAAAGGTGCGGAGGGAAGAGGGGGACACACCGGAGAAGATTCACGGAATCGTAAAATGATCGCTGAGATAGAAAGACGCGAATTGAAGTGAAGAACGATAAAATCTAAATGGAAAAGTAATCCCTCGTTTTCCCAAAGGCATTTTAGGGGAAATGCCTTTTTTTCCTTTAACGACTTTTGTTCTTCACTCACTAGGTCGCGCCTATTACTATATTATTTCAGACTTAATTTTGGAGCAAATTAGGTTTGACTAATCAATTGTTTACTTAGAATGATTAAACAACTTTGTATCAGTCAACAACCATTATTAGGGTTAACATGAGCAAAATTGCCTAGAACCAAACGCGATATTATTTATGCTGGCACTAAATCTTTTTTTCTATATATAGTGTATATGTACCATGTCTGTTGGTGTCATTTCTACTCCAAAAAGAGAAATACTAGCGCAAGGTCAACTGTGATAAATTTTGTAAACTAGACGAACATGTCAGTGTAGAAGGCAAGTGTGTTGTTCAGCCATCACCTGCAGGAAAAGCTATTTCGTCGCTTTCGCCTGGCAAGGACTACCCTCTGTACATTCTGCTTGTTGGAGGGCGAGGGGGGACTCTCTCTCTCTCACTCTTGTCCACCCTAAGTAGAGCAAGAGAGAGAAGGGTAAAGAGAGAAAGAGAGAGAGAATAGTGAGAGAGAGTGAGAGAAGAAACGATATCTTGATATCGTGCGAGAGTGAGAATGTGGACAGAGAGAGAGAGAGAGAGAGAGAGAGAGAGGCAGAGTGGTTGCGTACCTCGCACAACCACCATCGTATTTCGAATCCCGCCGCTGACCACAGCCCGCTACATCGCGCTTCGGGGCTCGAAACCACCCTCATCAACACACAAGCATTCGCATGGCACACACTTACGCAAGCATAACGCGTGCTTCGCCTGCAGAAATTCTCCAGCGGCATTCCTTGGCGCGAGCCTTTCACCGGGATGCTCTGCCAGTATCTTATTAGGATGGTGCAGATCACATGCTATATATGTGCGGGGAAACAACACACAGGTGGCACGAAAAAGGGATCACGATTTCTCCACCTATGCATTTCGTTTGCCCCGTCACTTGGCAATCGATCGTTACTACTACTTCTTCTTCTTCTTTAAATTGGCCTTTGCTTCTTTTCTTTCTTCGCAACTAACGAACGTTTTTCCCTTTTGCTCGTTGACCGCATGCAAAACGATGCATCTTGCTATGTGCTCTTTTTAACCTTACTTATTTGTACTTTGCTTTTTTGTACAAGATCTATTTTTGTGTAAACTTTACTCTTTTGTACACTTTTTACCCTTTGGTACATATACTCTAGTCTTCTTTATTTTTCTGTATATTTTACCTTTTTGTACACTTTTAACCTTTCTGTACATTTTTAACCCTTCTGTACACTTTTTACCCCTCTGTACATTGTAATCTTCTTTATACTTTTCTGTATATTGTACCTTTTTGCAAATTTTTTAATTTTTACCCCTCTGTACACTCTAGCCTTCTGTATTTTTTACTTTTCTGTATATTTTACCCTTTTGTACACTTTTTACCGTACTCATCGCAGGATTTCAATTATTTTTAATACGAATTTTAAATGAATTCCTCTAAAAACGCAATTATTCTTAAAAATTTAAATGAAATTCTTCGAAAAATTCAATAATAATTAATAATACAAGTAGCACTTGCACTTATATGCAACTGTATTAATTATAGTAAATGTATTTATGTATATATAGAATGACATTAGTCTTCGTTATCGGATTCATTTTCGAATTCAAAATTACATCTTCATTATCAAATCATGTATAATTATTAATTGTTGTCACTATATAGGTTCCTTAATTAACCAATCGTCAATTGTCCAGTCTTCATTAGGTCCCACGTATATATACATTCAACTTTTGATGACAATTATTATCGTTCCCTTTTTTTCCGCACTCGATATTCTGTCGTGTGACTCTTTGATTTTATAATTTAAAATGCTTCTCAAATAAGTTTTGTGTTAAACTATATAAATTTTTAATTTCACAAATTTTTACTAATTTTTTTTAATTTTACTAATTTATTATTTTTATTATTATTATTAATTTTACTAATTGCGAGATAAAAAAAAAGAGAACAAAGTTAAACCTATATTTCGTCAATTTTATGTAATTTTACCAAATTTTTACTACTTTTTGAGTAAATTTTTACTGATTTTGATGTAAAACAAATTTTTTTTTCTGACCACTTTTTTTACTATACTTTCAAATGAGTAAATTTTACTGTTTTCTATTTTAAAATAAGAATAGAGTAATTTATACTATACTTTAATAGTAAAACTTAAATATAAATTTATTTTTGACAAGACAATCGTCTCATTTTCTCAAATTTTGACTACTGCCGGAATAAATTTTACTATTTTCCATTTATGAAAATATAGTAATTTTTATTATACTTAGAAAGTATAAATTTGGTCAATTTTTACTGCTTTTTGAGTAAATTTTACTGATTTTGATACGAAAAAGCAATATTTTAGTATATTAAACTTTTACTATATTTGTACTGCAAAACATACAATTTTTAATATATTTTTACTAAAAATACAAAAATTTATTCTGTATTTGTATTATCATTATAAATTTTGTGCTATATTTTTATTACAAATATTAAATTTTTACTATGTTTGTAGTACAAATGTAAATTTTTAATTCTATTTTTACTATAAATATTAAAATTTATTCTATATACTTGTACTAAAATTTGAAATTTTATAATATAAAATTTTTATTATATTTGTAGTACAGAAGTAAAATTTTTACTTTATTTATACTATAGATATATAAAATTTAACCTATATTTGTACTATAAATGTAAATTTTACACTATATTTGTACTATAAATATAAAATTTACACTGTATTTGTACTATAAATACTTAGTTTTTCTAAGGAAATTAAATTGAGACAAAAAACATTGTGTCAAATTCATGTAATTTTACCAATTTTTACTATACTTTTTGAGTAAATTTTACTGATTTTGATTTAAAAAAAACTTTATTTTCTGACCACTTTTTATTACTACTTTCGGATGAGTAAATTTTAGTGTTTTAAAAACTAAGAATAAAGTAATTTTGACTATACTTTCGTATAGTAAAACTTAAATATAAATTTTTGTTCACAAGACAATCGTCTCATTTTTCTCAATTTTAACTATTGTCGGAATAAATTTTACTATTTTCAATACAAAGAAGAATACAGTAATTTTTACTATACTTCCTTAGTTCAAATTTTGCTAATTTTTACTACATTTTGAGTAATTTTTACTGATTTTGATTTTAGAAAAACCAATATTTTCTAACCATACTTTTTTTTAATATTTCTGTTAAGTAAATTTTTGTCTTCTCTACTAGAAATGAGATTAAAGTAATTTTTACAATACTGTAATGTAGTAAAACTTTTAAATATAAATTTATGTTTGTCAAGAATTTTGATCCAAAAATAAGTAAGAGGTGGGGACTTTTGACTATTTTTGGCTGAGTAAATTTTACTGTTCTAGAGAAAATAAGAATAAAGTAATTTTTACTATACTTTTATAGTAAAATCTATTTAAAACATATATTTACTGATTATTTTCCGTTAAATTCGAAATATAAAAAAAAATTCCTTTGTAAAAATAGACCTTCGTTATTAAAAATTCAAAATGGAGGATGGAACATGGCGTACGTTGCCCCTAAGTAATTTTTGTCAGTTCTAAAAATCTTTACGTCCACCCAAAGAGGAAAATTAAATTTTCAACCAAATTTACAACAAATTTACCAAATTTTACAAGTACATATAATTTTCCAATTTCATTAAAATATGTATATTGCACTAAAAGAAAAAAAATATCTTTAGATAATTAATAATTATTTTATCGAAAAGTTCAAAGGGAATATTTTCAACATAATTCAGATCTTTATCGATAATACAACTATATATGCAACACTGTTGCAGTTTAGTGCTGAAAATTATGTCAGGGTAATATATTTTACAACATTATTGTATACAATAAATTCCTTGATGTAAAAATATTGCTTTGCCAAAGAGGAGGACGAGGAGGAGGAGGAGTAGAGTGTGTGTGAGAGAGAGAGAGAGAGAGAGGGCGAGAATCAAAGTGAGAATATAGACAGAGAGAGGAATGTATTTTATATATTGGAAAATATATATCGAGTCCAGTGAAACATACGAATGAAATTGGAGAGCAGGACCGGTGCAATAGTGCGCAACGCGGTAGCCCCGCGCTGGGGCGGACAGCCCAACGCGTCCAAGAGAGGGTTGATATGGTGGTTTGGTTTGGTTTAGGTGAGGCAAGAGGCGGTGGAGAGGTGAGGTGGGGGTGCTCGACACAGGGCAACGGCGCAGTTGCTACTCAGACACGGGGATGCTCGCAATGCCTCTATCAAAGGTTATTTAAAAAAAAAAAAAGAAAATCCCCCTAAAAAAAAAATTGTGTACTCGATTTAGAAAAAAAAAATTCGGAATTTTAGAAAAAAAAACTACCTTAAATCTTTTATCGTGAATAGTTTTTTTTGTGAAAAATTTTCCTAGTGAAAATTTGAGAGAGAGAGGTGTGCCCGTGACGACGGAGGGTACGATTTTGGTCTTTGCCGGACGGGTTTTCCCGCCGGATGCGGGAAGAGAACCTTCTTCGCGGATCTCAAGAGAGGGAAAGAAGAGCAAGTCGCGAATAACCGACGTTTGAGAAAGCAGTGTGGCGGGAAACACGTGGAGAGAGAGAGAGAGAGAGAGAAAAGTCGGGAAAGGTTCGACTAGGAGGGAAGGACCAACCCGGCGCGTCTTACCACGACGCGCAAGGAGCGAAACGCAGGGCTCTAGAAGGGGAAGGAGAGGAGAATGCCGAAGGAGGGGGTGGAAAGGGGGCAGGAGGAGAAGAGTTCGAGACCCGGCAAAGACGCTTATTCGTTCCTCATGTCACGTGGCCCCCTTCTTACTTCGGTTTTTCCATTTTCAATCGCGGGAATTTCGAATCTTATCCCCCCTTTTACTCCCAACTACCCTCGGAAAGTGTCCCGCGCCCCTTTTTGCAGTGAATTCTCAAATTTCCAAATTTGCCTTTTCCGATTTAATCAAAATTACTTGAAAATTTAAAAATTCACTAAATTCACTAATTTATTCAAAAATCCGGAAATTTAAGAATTCACTACATTAAATCTACTATTTCAGACGCGTCGCACTGTGTTGTTATGTGTTGTAATAGTTATTTCATTGAAAAATTAATTTTACCGTTTCTGCAAAACACAAACTGGTTATTATTTTCGAATCTGTGAAAAAAGTCTTTAATAAACCGCAACTATTTCATTTCCGATACACAAAAAAACCGGTGACTTTTTATTATTCTCAATTAACAAACAAAATTTTTGGATACCATAATAATTTCGAAATTTTAACCAATATAAATACCATCATCATCGACGAGCAAGAATTTTAAATTAAACCAAAGAAAAAAAAAACAAAAAAAAAAAAACCAAAAAAAAAAGAAGAAGAAAAGTAACAAAATTTTAAAGAAGCATTGCCTTAGATATTACCTAAAATCGTCACAAGAAACAAAGAAGAAGAAAAAAGGAAACTAATAGTAAAAAAAAAGAGGAAACATTTTAGACGATTACGAAATAAATTGTAAAGATATGACAAAAGTATATTTTTAACAAGTTTTGAAAACTTTAGATTTTAAAAGAAAAAGAAGCTAAACTTTAACAAAAAAAAAAACGAGAGAAGAGGGAGAAAAAAAGAGGAAAAATGATAAAAAATTGATAAATAACTAAAATGTGATCTAAAAAAAAAGTCGTTGCTACCAAGAAAGCCTTATGTCCTTGTTTCAATTAATTCGGTTCCAAACGTAAGTAAAAAAAAATTTTTCAACTTAATAGCATGATTCTTTCCTTATTTAAACAATTTTATAACAAATTAATTATTCTTATAACTTTTGTTTATCAGTTTGGTCAATTTTTTGTCCAATTAGATATCTTTTCGTTTTGTATTTCTTCGCTTCATTTTTTAATTCTGAAATCTTGCAAACTAGATTTAAAAAAAATTTAATTTTCCCCAACCAATTTTTAGAAAATATTTTCACAAATAAATTAGGGAAAATTAATTTCGACGTAATAATTCGAAAAGCTTCGAATTAGAACAATAAATTGAAATTCGAATTTTGAAACCGCAATTTTGCCGAATTTTAGCCAATTTTATCAAAGTTCGGTATATACATTCGAAGAGTTGGTCCATTTTGATGACGCTAGAATATACTCGCGCGGGAGCTGCGTCTCAAACCGACGCCTTTGAGATTTAACCTTATCAGGACAAATTTTTAATATAAAAATCAGGGTAAATTCTTATCGCAAAGAATATTTATAATTTAGAGAGAGAAGAAATACTTTTTTCGAGCAAAAAAAATAATTTTTTTCCTCTGAAGGGTGGCGGTGGGGGGAGGGGAAATTTTCCATCAAGATGACCCCGCCCAATGGAAAGTTCACTCCTTTCGTTCTTCGCCGAAACATGAGCATCAGTTTTCTCAACTTTTCCTCATAAATAAACTGAAAATAGTACAATTTTTTTTTAAAGTTTTATGTTTTTAAATAAATATAAATTTATTTAAAAATAAATTTTATATACTTTATAGTAACAAAATATGGTATTTCCGATTTTTGGTACAAATGTAGAAAATAATTTTTAATTTTAGTACAAATATAGTAAACGTGGTCTATTTATAGTACAAATATAGGAAAATTTTTACGCATTTATAGTACAAATTTAGTAAAAAAATTTTAAAAAAAAATTTAATTTAAAATTTTACAATTTTTCAGTGTAAAAGAAAAGTTGCAAAATAGAGCTAATTTCAGTACTAAAATAGAACTAAAATACGATTTAGTATAAATTGGTAGTAAAATATACTATTTTTACTATTCAATTAGATTTTATATCTATAGTATAAATAAAGTAAAAATTTTACTTCTGTACTACAAATATAGTAAAAATTTTATGTTTATAATACAAATAATGTAAAAATTTTACATTTGTACTACAAATATAGTAAAAATTTTATGTTAATATTACAATTATAGTGTAAAACTTATATTTATAGTACAAGTACTGAATATTCATTTGCACTTACTACTAATAAAGTAAAAATTTTATATTTATAATACAAATATAGTATAAAATTTCAATTTTTAGTACAAGTATAGAATAAATTTTAATATTTATAGTAAAAATAGAATAAAAATTTTACATTTATACTACAAATATATTAAAAATTTTATATTTGTAGTAAAAATATAGCACAATATTAAAAAATTGTATGTTTGCAGTACAAATATAGTAAAAGTTTTATATATTAAAATATTGCTTTTTCGGATCAAATTCGGTAAAATGTACTCAAAAAGTATAGTAAAAATTTATACTTTGTAAGTATAGTAAAAATTACTCTATTTTTTTTAAGAAAAATATAAAATTTTTTCCGACAATAGTCAAAATTGAGAAAATTAGACGATATTTTTGTCAAAAATAAATTTTTATTTTAAGTTTTACTACGAGAGTATAGTAAACATTACTTTATTCTTATTTTCTAATAGAAAACACTAAAATTGACTTATCCAAAAATAGTAAAAAAAAATTGTCAGAAAATTTTGCTTTTTTTAAATCAAAATCAGTAAAAGTTACTGAAAAAGTAGTAAAAATTTTCAAAATTTATACTTTTTAATTATAGTAAAAATTACTGTATTCTTTTTTGTATCAAAAATAGTAGAATTTATTCCGGCAATAGTAAAAATTATTCTATTCTTATTTTCAAGTAGAAAACAGTAAAATTTATTCATCCGAAAGTAGTAAAAAAAAGTGGTCAGAAAATAAAGTTTGTTTTAAATTAAAATCAGTAAAATTTACTCAAAAAGTAGTAAAAATTGGTAAAATTACATGAAATTGACACAATGTACGTTTCACTTTGTAAGTATTGTAAAAATTACTGTATTTCCTTTGTGACAAAACACAATTTTTCTAAGGATATTAAATTGAGACAAAAAACGAATCAAAAGTGTTGCGAAGCAACATTTTGACATTCGTTTTTTGTCTCAATTTAATATCCTTAGAAAAACTAAGTATTTATAGTACAAATACAGGGTAATTTTTATACTTATACTACAAATTTAGTGCAAATTTTATATTTATAGTACAAAAGTAAATTTTTTTATTTATAGTACAAATTTAGTGTAAATTTTTATACTATGTAAAATTAAATCATAATATTTTTTTATATTAATATTCATTTATATATTTTGTTTATTTTGTATATTTTGTTTATTTTGTTTATTTATATTTTATTTATATTTATATTATTTATTTTTAGCTATGAATAAAAAATTTCGATTTTTTCGTTCAAAGGAAAATAATTTTTTTTGTTCGAAGTTAAAAAACTTTGAACAAAAAAATTATTTTCCATTTGAAAATTTTACATTTGAAAAATTATTGGCAGAGGTAGAATTTTTTTTTTGAAAGACAATTTTTCCTTCGAGCGGAATGTAATAAATTAATAAAAGTGTATATGAAACTTGTGAATTGCGACACACACACACAGACACATTTAGAGACACAGTTTCACACACTTTTTTACGAACTTGAGTTTTATCAAGGCGAATTAAATAAAATTAAGTCTCGTCGCGCTAAATACAGTTTCGTTTTGCGCGACTACGAAGAGTCTCTCTTTCTTGTAAATTAAACGCATTGCGGACAGTAGTGTGGCCGGAATAGTCTTTCAGAGAATTGTGAAAATAGAAAATTATCTTCGCCACACCGGTATTAGAGTTTAAGAAACAAAATCGTGGAACACCGGTATATAAATATAAATGAATACTATACCTGGATATGTGAAAGTTCGTATAAATAATAGAGTAGCATTCTTTATAGTAGATGACTCACTCAACTATAAATTACCGTCAAAGAAGTCGTTGGTCACTATTAATGAGCCAGAGGAAAATCGTGTCAATCATTTCCATCTTCAAAAAAAAAAAAAAAAAAAAAAAATTCATGTCGCAATTCTTTGGGGAAAAAAAAAATATCTCTCGAGATTACTTTGCGAAAATTTAGAAAATATTCCCCTAATTTTTAGTACACATTTTTAATTTTTCCGATATTTTCAAATTTTCTTTCCGGTAAAAATTAACTTTGAAAGAAAATTTAAATTGAAGAATATTATGAAATTACCACAAAAAATAATTTGAGGAAAAATTCTACTAATTTCAGGGGATATTTCACTTTTTTTCCGGAAAAACTTTTTGGTGAAAAATCTTGGGGAATATTTCGAATTTTCTTGGGGGAAAATTCACAAATTTTTCCACGAACTTTTGAAGAATTATTTTTCGATTTAAGAATTGAATTTTTTCACGAAACTTTTCAAAAAACTACTAATGAATTTTGGGGAATTTTTAAAAAACAGAATTAATGAAAAATTGACAAATTTTACTAAAATTTTCCTCTAAAAAAATATTACAAAAATAGTTTAGTAATTTTTGGTAAAAATTTCCATCAGAAAATTTTTTGAATAATATTTACAAAAAAAAAATCGTGTTTTTTGTTATTAATACTTTTTAGGGAATATTCGGTAAATTATTATTAATCCAAATTTGGATTTTCACCAAATTTTCACGAAAAAAAATTGTAATTCAACTTTTACTTTAGTAAAAATCCTCCCCAAAAAAATATTTTCAAAATCAAAATTTGAATAATCGACAGATAAATAGAATCTCATTGATTCAAAATTTGCACGTAATTTCATCAATTCAGTTATAAAAATTCGCACTTTTATTTTACACTGATTGACAGTCAAAATCAGTACATCAAATATTCACAGTTTCACTGAACTGGAATTAAGGGATTAGCTCCTGAATTCAAATCGTGACTGTATGCGATTGCAACTGAAGATCACTGATCAAAATTGTGACAATTTCATTTTGCAATAAAATATTCACTTGTCCCCTTTGCTTCGAATTAATTTCAAAAAATAAAACTTTATGGAATTTGTATACAATTTTTTTTTTGAAATAATAAATTTTCCCTGAAAATCAGTTAATTCTTGTTAACAAAAAAATTGAAAAGTAACAGAAAAAATTCCAGGAAATGCCAAAAATAAAAATTTAATTGATTCAGTTGAACGACTACTTGTCTATTATCAAATAAAAATTTGATTTACACGGAGAAAAATTTATTCGTACTGGTTACAATAGTCTATATTACTGCTCGGATATGTGACCACTTTTTGTTATGATTACTATAGCTGTTGTAAGGAGTACAAACGTGAAGGTATCCCTTACAACAGCTATAGTAATCGTTCCTACTAAATTCTTAACACATTACATAGTCTTCGTAATCATTCCAAAAAGTGGTCACATATCCGCGCAGTAATGTAGACTATTGTAATCATTAAAAATAATTTTTCTCCGTGTAAGTAAATACTTATTCGACTCAAGTAAATGTTTCTTTAATTCAAGTAAATATTTATATTCGACTCGAGTAAATATTTTTTTAATTCAAGTAAATATTTTTTTATTTCAAGTAAATATTTATTCGACTTAAGTAAATATTTTTGTATTTAAAGTAAATATTTTTTTAAAAATTGCCAGATTTTGAAATCCATGCGTAATTTTGTAAAAAATATGTTTTTGAATGCACAAAAAAATTGATAAATGAAAAAATTGATTTTTACAATTTTTAAAGCATTTTTTTTAAAAATAAATCTTTGTTTTTAGTTTGCAAAAAAATGTTTTTTTACAATTTTTGAAAATAAATCTTTGTTTTTTGGTTGCAAAAGAAAAAACAGATTTTTAAAATTTTCCAAGCATTTTTTCTCAAAATAAAACTTTGTTTTTAGGCTGTAAATGAAAAAAATACTATTATTCCATTTTTTAATGTGAAAATTTATTTTTCTAACTAATTCATAATTTTTTATTTATTATATATAAAAATTATGATCTAAAATTAATTATAGAAAAATAAACAAATGAATTTTTTAATTAAAAAATTGAATAATATTGTTATTTTCAATTTTCAAACTATTTTTTTGAAATTTTTCCCTATTTTTTCGGTTTTTCGACTTTTTTTTAACATTTTTGAAGGAAATATCAGAAAGTAAAAAACGTCTAAATGCATTGTATGAAAGTTTATTTTTGAATAAATAGAAACGTTCCAGTAACGAAGGGGAATTTTGGGGTAAAATGTACTAAAGTACCACAAACCAAAAATATTTTATATTTTGTTATAAAAAATATTAAATTTTAAAAACACTTATGTGAAATTTCGTATAATTTCATCAAATATTCAGAATATTAATTAAATTCTAATATAACTTTACTATACACGGAGAGAGAATATGTATATTAAATTTTGTAAAATGATTTTACAAATTATGAAAAAAGTGCGACACAACGAAATTTTGATATAATAAATACTAAACTTAAAAAAAATCTGATGTGAAATTTAGTAAAGTTATATTAGAATTTAATTAATATTATACGAAATTTATTCTAAATTTTACATAAGTTTTTTTAAAGTTTAGTATTTTTTATATCAAAATTTCCTTTTTTTGCACTTTTTTCCCAAATTTATAAAATATCACCCGCAGGAAAAAATATTCTATTTAAACCAAATATATTTTTTTTGACTTAAATAAATGTACATTTGTCTCAGAATCAACTAGATTTTTTATTTGTTTTAAATAACATTTTTATTCGACATAAATAAAACATATTTGAGCCAAATAAAATTTTATTTAAACCAAATAAAATTTATTTAAACCAAATAAAATTTATTTAAACCAAATAAAATTTATTTGAAACAATTAAAAAGTCTAGTTGGTTCTCAGACAAATATACCATTTCTCTGGGTGGCAGAACTTACTACTAAAAATTTTAATTGATTCCTATATAAAAAAACCACATTTTTTATTTTGAACTAATTTAGTAGGTCGGTTATGTAATTCCAGTTTTTTTCTTTTACTTCTATATTCACTTCCACTTTTTTATTTAAAGATTTACATTTTTTTATACACCGAAAAAAAATCTATTTATTTCAAACAGTCATTTACTTTTCTATTTATCAAAATAAATATTGTAGATGAATCAAGTATTTTTTAGTTATGCCAAATAAATATATTTGAGTCAAATAAAATTTTATTTAAACCAACACTGTTAACTTGAGAGTATCAAATTACAACGAATTGATACCAAAAATGTGGTACAAATCAGAAATTGGTCCAAATTTTTGGCATCAATTTGATTCACGTTAGTGGATCAAATCCACTATTTTGATTCACTTTAGTGGATCAAATCCACTATTTCGATCCACTTTAGTGGATCAAATTTAGTATCAATATTACTTTAGTAACAATTTGATACTTTCAAGAAAACTGTGAAAAAAAATTTATTTGAAACAAATAAAAAGCCTACTTGGTTCTGTGCCGCAAATATATCATTTCTCTGGGTATACTTTTACAAAATTTAATATATATTCTCTCTCCGTGCAGTAAAGTCAAAAAATATAAGTTCAAAGATACTTTTTAATCATAAATCTACGATTTAGATGACAAAAGGGTAGTATTTCTCGAAAAGAGAGAACAGAATAGGGAGATAACAATTATTCTCCAGTGCATAAACTATCTTTCGTAATTGATTCCTTCCCCTTTGGATTGTACATGCATACATACAGAACAGAAAATGAATGCGATTTCATCTCCGGAATATGATTGCATGCAAGACCCCCTCAGATCGGTAAAAGATATTTTTAAAAAACGTTAGTTGCAGGAGAGAGAGAGAGAGAGAGGTTGGTATGGTTAATTTTGAAATTCCTATTTCCCGGATCCCGGGTGGCTTGCAAACGAACTGGGAGTTCTTCAGCTAATGGTGCATGTGTGAATGCATATTAACAATGCACAAGTATGCAAGAAACGAAATGGTATTGGTGCATTGGAATATATATATTCAAGAGGGGGTGGGGGGTTTTGGTACTCGGAATTGGCAAGTGAGTGCAAGCGGCAACATCGCTATGGAGAAAATTTTTTCTCTCGATGACTTGAAGCACATACATGCATACATTGATGCTAACAACCCCCCCGGTTGGTCTCAACATTGGGAAAGGCTTTGCTGGGGCATTGAAAGCTGCGTGAAGGGTATAGATGCTGGCGGGAGAGCAAATATGTGTGTGTGTGTGTGTATGTGAGAGAGAGAGGGTGGGACAGGTATTTTTTTTCCGCACCCCGCGTATTGATCCCGGAGTCATTCAAAATGGCGGCCTGCCTGGAGTCAGCCAATGACTGCCTGAATCGATGACTGCAGCGAGCCATCCCCGGACCGACCAATGGGAGGCCTCCACCGACGCAGAAACTAACACAATTCAACATCATGTGAAACTTGAAGGGGGGTTTGTTGGATGCAGAATGTGCACTTCAACCCCTGGGTTTTGTTGGTATGTGTTGGAGTGAGTGTGTGTATGTTTGTGCCAGGCGTCGATGACCCGGGCGTCAATGATTTCCGTCGAAAATTTCCAGGGACAAGAAAAAATGGTAAAAAAAAAAAGAAAAATTTTTTACCCCAACGATACTTCCGCCCCCAAAATTCTCTGCTGCTGTCCGGGGTTCAGCATCCAATTTATGTTCGTACACACACACACAGAATGGGAGGATGAGGAATGCTTTTTGTCGATAAACCCCTCAATTTCTCGCTTCCTATATAGAGATGTATGTCGATGAGGAAAAATTATTATTTACTCTTGATTATTTAACACGGACTTTGAACCTGGTAAATTTATTCGGCAAACATGTCGCGTTGATTAATTATTCCCATAGTGTTACTACTGCGCTGACGAATCAGAATTTGTTTGGTTGATCAATTTCTCATTTTTTTGGTTACTGAGGTGTGTCACCGGGTTTTGTCGAATACTCTTTGTAATATTTTTCGAATCTTTGTCTTGCTGATGATTTTTCGAATTGAACTATTCCAGTTGAACTATTTTCCTCCAGTTTACAAAAACTTTTTTCCAAAGTTTGACTCTTTTGCCTATAAGGACGAATAGTTAGATCCAAAGATAGACGTAAAGAACAACCATAAAGATACAATCAAACTTGTCAATATGCAACTCTATTTTAAAATTTTTTTTATAAACAAAAATGTCCAACAGAAATTATTTTCACTTAGTTCCACAGAATATTGTAAAAATATGACAAAATTAAATTATAAACCAATTTAACGATTTTTTACAGTAATAAAGTTTAAAAAGTGAAATTGCATTTCGACAGGTTCCACTGAATTTACAAATTTATAAAAACGGACAAAAAATAAAGTTTGAAAATAGACCTAAAAGTATAGAACAAAAGTACATAAATAAAGACAAAAATATCAACAATAAACTAAATTTTATAAAATGAGTAAAAAAGATCGAAGAGAAAGATGGACCTAAAGATAGTCAAACAAAGCTAAAATTAATCTTGAAAACGGACCTAAAAGTAGACCAAAATGTGGACCGAAAAATAAAAATCTCGAAGAATTATGACGACAAGCAAAATTATTTATCTCAACAAACAAAGTTATACAAAATAATAAGAAAGACTAAAAGAAAAAGTAGACCTAAAGATGGCTGAACAAACCCAAAGTCATTCTTGAAAATAGACCTTAAAGTAGACCAAACGGTGGACCTAAAAAATATCTAAATAGCATTAAAAAAAGAAACAGAAAATAATAACAACAACAAAAAAAGCCATGGAAAATAATAGAGAGGTCCAAAGACTTAAAAAGAAAAATAAACCTAAAAGTAGACGAACATACTGAAAGTCAGTCAGTGGACCTAAAGGTAGACCAAAAAGACCTAAAAGTAGCTAAAAAAACGAAAAACAACAAACGGAATTATTCAAAATAGGAAAAAAGACCTAAAGATTGAAAGGAAAGTTAGACCGAAAATAGAGAAAAAAAATAGTTGAGTTTGAAAATAGACCTAAAAGTAAATTAAAATATGGACCTAAAAAATATATAAATAAAAGCATCCAAAACAGAAACAAAAAATAATAACAAATAAAGTCATGGAAAATAGTAAAGAGGTCTAAAGATTTAAAAAGAAAAATAGACCTAAAATAGACGAACATACAGAAAGTCAGTCAGCAGACCTAAAGGTAGACCAAAAAGACCTAAAAGTAGCTTAAAAAAAACGAAAAACAACAAACGGATTTATTCAAAATAGTAAAAAAGGCTTAAAAATTCAAAGAAAAGTTAGACCTACGATAGACGAAAAAATAGTTGAGTTTGAAAATAGACCTAAAAGTAAACCAAAAGTAAACCAAAAGATGGGCCTAAAAGTACCTAAAGAAATACCTAATTGTACAAAAACATAAATATAAACAACAAACACAGTCTTGGAAAGTAATAAAAACGAATCTAAAAATTAAGAGAAAAAGATAGACCTAAAAGTAGATAAACAGACAAAAATTAAAATAGTCTTGAAAATAGTCCAAACGGTGGACCTAAAAGTACCTAAAAATAGACCTAATTGCAGAAAAACATAAATTAAGACGAATAAAAATAACAATCACAGTCTTGGAAAATAAAAACTGATCTAAAGATTTAAAAAATAGACCTAAAGTAGAAGAACAGACATAAGTTGAAAGAGTCTTGAAATTAGACCTAAAAGTAAACCTAAAATTAGCTAAAAAGTAAAAAATAAACCTAAAGTCAACAAAATTTGAGAACAGACCGAAAGTAGCATTATTTGCGAATAAAGTATAAGCAAGAAACGGACCTAATAGAAAAATGGACCTTAAAAACTTAAAATAGGCTTAAATGGACAAAACACTTAAAATTTGACCTGAAAATAGACCAAAAGGCAGAAAAAAGCACATCTAAAGAAAAAAAGCAAATTTTTAAGTACAGGGCTAACGTTTCTTTAAAAAGCTTAAAATTTAAGATTTTTTTGAATTGACCTAAAAATAGGTTTTTTCAAATTGACCTAAAAAATAAGTTGCACAAAAAACCAGACTTGAAGCAGGTTAAAATTAAATAAAGACCTAAAGACATAACTAAAGTGTCCAAATATAAAAATTTAAAAGCAACAAGATTGGAGTAAACGTTCGTAATGCTTGACCTAAATGTAACCGAATATAAAATTGACCTAAAGACCCTAAAGTCTAAAAATTAACCTAAAGGTGGCCAAGACTAACCAAAAAGTCTAATTAAACCTTAAACACACAAAAAAATAGGACAGAAAGGTGGAGAAACATAAAATAGACCTAAATATAAGGGAAATTTTTGAAAAAATAGACCTGAAAATTTTTGGAAGAAAAAAATAGACCTAGATAACGGAACATTGACCTATAAGTACAGCCAAACGTGAAGAAGACACCAGTCATTCAAAATATACCTGAAATCATAAAAATGGACCTAAATATGAAAAGTAGGATTTAAAAACTAAAAAAAAAATATAAAAAATCTGAAATATCCAAAATGTGTCTACATTTTGGATATTTTTATATTTTTTCGTTACGAGCCCAAAAATAAAAATAAGACCTAAAAGAGTAAAAAGAAAACAAAGTTTATAGATAGAATTTTAGTCACAAAGACCGCATACAGAATTTTTATATCAAAAAAAATAAAAAAGAAAAGTATTTTTTTTCCATCAGTTTTTGTGAGAATAATGTTTTCTTCCACACAAAAAAACAGATAATTTTTATATAGTGGAACTATTTTTTTTTTGGTCTCTATAATAAAATTCTTTTTTTCAAGAGAATTTATAAAATATATTCTCGACACACCGAATTTTCCGTATGGTGTGTGTATATATAAATATTCTTCTTTGGGTATGTGCACTGAGTGCATTTCGTTTTGTACAAGAGTGAGGAAGGTCGTTGACCGAAGCACAGGGGGAGCAGAAACGAACCACCAAACTGCCGAGATCGAAGCTATCCTGTATGTGGTTGAATCTACCCCATATGCATTCCCATGATTTACGAAACAAGAGTTGTGCTGGTATCTCGAAGGCCATTAGATAAAATCTATTGCCCAAGGAATATTGCATCGGACACACACACCAATACAAATACTTGCGTATACGCTCTTTGGAATTAACTCACGTGTGTGTGTGTAATACTAAGAGAAAAAATTTTTTTATTCAAAATTTTCTTTTTTTTATTCATTTTTGTTTTTTGGGTGATTCGTTAAAAATTTTGTTTATTGTTTATATTTATTTATTTGAGAATTTCGACATTAAATTTATTTCACAGTAAAATATACTTACTATTATTATAATTAATATAATATTATTATACTTATTAGTTATTACTTTGTATTAAACAATATGAATATTAAATAATAAATATGTTAAGTAGTATATTTATTTTTATTTCTACTTTCTTTTTTTAGATTTTACAAAAATAATATAATTTTCCATATATTTGTTGTTAAATATATTTACAGATAAATATTCTTATTGTTAAATATTATATTTTTCGTTAAATATATTTATCACTAAATATACTTATTCTAAAATATTATATTTATCGTCAAATATATTTATTGTCCAATATATTTAACGTTAAATATATTTCTTTTCCAGTATATTTATCGTTAAATATACTTATTGTTAAATATATTTATTGTTAAATATTCTTATTGTTAAATATTATATTTATCGTCAAATATATTTATCATTAAATATACTTGTTTAGTATTATATTTATCGTCAAATATATTTATTGTCCAATATATTTAACGTTAAATATATTTATTTTCGAGTATATTTATTGTTAAATATACTTATTGTTAAATATATTTATTGTCCAGTATATTTATTGTTAAATATGCTTATTGTTAAATATATTTATCGTTAAATATACTTATTCTTAAATATATTTATCGTTAAATATACTTATCCTTAAATATAATAATCGTTAAATATATTTATTGTTAAATATATTTATTGTCCAGTATATTTATTGTTAAATATGCTTATTGTTAAATATATTTATCGTTAAATATACTTATTCTTAAATATATTTATCGTTAAATATACTTATCCTTAAATATAATAATCGTTAAATATATTTATTGTTAAATATATTTATTGTCCAGTATATTTATTGTTAAATATGCTTATTGGTTAATATATTTATTGTTAAATATACTTATTCTTAAATATATTTATTGTTAAATATTATATTTTTTGTTAAATATTATATTTATCATTAAATATACTTATTGCCCAATACTTTTATTGTTCAACATATTTATCGTTCAATAAATTCCTTGTTAAATACGCTTATTGTTAAATATATTTATTTTTCAAATTTTTATCGTTTAATTGACTCATTGTCAAATATCCCAATTGTTAAATATATTTATTGTTTTTTACTACGTTAATTAAATATAATAAGTACCTATTATATTACGGAGAAACATTATTTTTATTATTAAAAACACACGAAACGAGAAAGAGAGTGACAGAAAAAAAATTTTATTTGAACAGCTTCAAGTTGGCACACGTACATATATATACGTATATATATATAAATATTATATAAAACTTGTTCTATTTTCTGCTGGTAGAAAAACATCATTCATAAATTATATTGGAATAAAGAACTTATCAAACTAGGCGCGTCATATATTTTTCTCTAAAACACACCTATTTCAAAGAAAAGTCAAGACAAATCGAATTTTTTTTTCTCACTTTTTATTTATTTTTTTTTTTTTAATCAAGAAAACTTGTCGCGAATCCTGAATGGCTGACACAGAACGCTATCTCAATTACCTTGATCCTGGATACGTCGAAACTTTTCTTATCTTATCATATTTATTGTGACAATGTGTGTCAAAGAAAAATGACGCTCTATTTTTCGAATCTCCCACCGCACTCTAAATGTACAAGTCAATTGGTAAATTTATCTTTTATATCTGAATTTTCAATCGTGGAAAATTTATTCTCTTGTATAAAGCGCAAAAGAGAATCTCTCTCTTTCTCTCGCTCTCTATATTGGAATTCGTAAAAATGTTTAGTAATTTGACATAGTGACTGATTTTTTGCTTATGAATTAGTAACTTTTACTAATAAATAGAAATTTCTATTAATAATTTAGTAAATTTTACTAATTTGAAGGCAAAAAGTCATTCAGTACACTCTAAATTTGAATTAGTAAAAATTTTTACTAATTTGCATTGGTGAGTGACTTTTTGCTTTTGAATTAGTAAAATTTACTAATAAATAGTAATTTCTACTAATAAGTAGTAATTTCTTCTAATAAATAGTAATTTTTACTTATAAATAGTCATTTCTACTAATAAATAGTAATTTCTTCTAAAAATAGTAATGTTTACTAATAAATACTAATTTCTACTAATAAATAGGAATTTTTATTAATAAATAGTCATTTCTACTAATAAATAGTAATTTCTTCTAAAAATAGTATTTTTTACTAATAAACAGTAATTTCTACTAATAAATAGTAATTTCTTCCAATAAATAGTAATTTTTATCAATAAATAGTCATTTCTACTAATAAAAAGTAATTTCTAATAATAAATAGTAATTTCTACTAATTTTTTAGTAAATTTTACTAATTTAAAAGCAAAAAGACAGCCACTAATTCAAAATAGTAAAAAAAATTTCTAATATAAATATAGAGAGCAGGGGGTAGGGAAGGTAAATTTTTCCTCCGACTATTAATAAATAGGAGAGGGGGGAATGTAAATTAATTCTCTCCCTATTAATATATAGAAGGGGTAATGTAAATTTATCTCTCTCTATTAATAAATAAGAGGGGGGGGGGTAAATTTTCCTCCCATTATTAATAAAGAGGGGAGGGGGGATGCAAATTTTTCTCTCCCTATTAATGTATATGAGGGGAAATGTAAATTTTTCCCCCTACTTATAGGGGGGATGTAAATTTTTCCTCCCCCTATTATTTACATTTATAGGAAAAAAATATAAATTCCATTTGATTTTAATTTTTTTCTCTTCTTTCACTCTTTATTTTCTTTTATTCGATTTTGATAAGTAGGAAATAATTTTTTTCTTCGAACGGATAATTTTTTTTTCTAATCTATATAGTTATTCGCGATCATTGCGGGAGGGGGGTCAGAGGGAACTTTGAAGTTGTCAGCACGCGGCACGATTGCATCACGCCAATAATGTCTGTAGTGCATTTGCGGTGCGTATGTATACATATATATATATATATATATGTATATACTTAGATTGTCTTCTATTGTCACAACTAATACATTCACTTGGCGTATTATGCTGTCGGGAAAAATGCGAACGACGTGCTCAGGGTCAAAACTTTGGTCCATTGGGACTTTGATTTATTTCTCACTCGTTTTTTGTCTTTTTAATGTTAAATTTGAAAAAATGTATTTTTCAGTTTTTCTTCTTTATAAATCTATAGAAATTTTTTTTTTATTTAATTTCTTCAAAATGTTTATCTTCTTTTTTTTATTAATGTTACACGGCAAAAAATCCTTAGCTGATAAAAAACTATTAAACTATTACCAACTCCAATTGGAGTTGGTAATAATTTTTTTATACTTTTTAATATTTCCTTATTTTTTTTTAATTTTTAATTCTTTCTTTTATTAATTTTACACGGCAAAAAACTTTAGTTGATAAAAAACTGTTAAACTGTTTCCAAACTGTTTTCCAACTGTTTTCCAACTCCAATTGAAGTTGGTAATAATTATTTATACTTTTTAATATTTCCTTATTATATTATTTTAATTTTTAATTTTTTTTTTTTTTGTTAATTTGACACGAAAAAAAAATTCTTAGCTGATAAAAAATTTTTAAACTGTTACCAAATCCAATTAAAGTTGGTGACAGTTTAAAATATTATTTGTATTAATAATAATTTATAATTAATAATATAATTAATATTTAATTTATAATTAATAATTTATATTAAATATTAATTATTTTTTTAAACTTATCGAAAACTCTACAAAACTATAAAATGTGAAATATTTGCAAGAATTCCGTTCGGAAATTTTTCAATTCTGTTCGGAAATTCCGTACGGAATTCTTTGCGGAATTCCATGCGGAATTCTTTACGGAATTCTTTACGGAATTTCATGCGGAATTCCATACGGAATTTCCGTAGAGCTTAACGTTACAAAATGAGAGAAAAATTGCAAAAAGATATAAAATTTCGCTTTTTTCCGATTTTTTTTTGTTTGTTTTTGTTTTGATTTTGATTTTTTTTATTCAAAATTCAACGTCTGGTGTCTGCGTGTATAATTGGAGAAAACGACATGCACACGTTGACAGGTGGAAATCAGTATAAAATATGCAATTAGAGAGGATATTGATGTAAATTAGCGTCGCGCGCGTGCTACAGAGAAATTATTCCGTGAGAGGCGCATTACAGAGCGTCAAGAGAGGAAGAGAAAAACAGAGAGGAGTAAGGGGGGGGGTAATTTTTTATTTACATCACAACACCAACGAGAATTGTATCTATATATATATTCTGTATATGTCAGGTTTTCTGTTTGGTTTTCCACGTGACAATTAGTCACGTCGGTCGACGACATTGGAGAGTTTGCTGTCAAGACAGACTTAATGATTGAAGGTCGTGTTATAGTGCGCGATCAGTGACTGGTTTTCATTGATAGGAAGTGGCAGTAAAACCAAATTGACATGTTAAAGTGACGAACGAGTCGACGTTCGTTGCATTTGTAGCCTTCACATTTAAACTTGCATTTATATATATATATATATATATATATACACGGGGAGGGAAGAACAACTTTCTGTCGCAGAGAGAGAGAGAGAGATAAGTGCACGATGGTCGGTTTTTCTAGCGCGGGCAGTTTTTCTATTAAGCTTCATTTGTTTCTTTCATTGCGTAATGCACCGGACGTGCCGCTCATTTCATCCTACTATAAACTCCACCTCCCGTTAGGAATTCTTAATCCGGACGCTACGATTCAATGCGAGGTCTTTTTTTTCTTTCAAGACCAGTTAGTGCGTGTATTATTGATTTCCCCCTTGATTATTTTTTTTTTACTCAATTTTTCAGCACGAGGGAAATTTTTTTGGAAAAAATTTCCCTCGTGCTGAAAAATTGAGTAAAAAAAAATAATCAAGGAGGAAATTTCTCCTATTCAAATAATTTTGAATAAAAATTGTCCTGTCTGACGAATTTCGCACTATTACCACTTTTTTTTTAAAACTAAGAAAAATTTCAATATTCACGTCCGACAATTTACTACTTAGAACAAAGTCAACTTATTTTTTTTTTGTTTTTTTATTTTTAAGTTTTCATTTTTTTTTTTTTTTATTAAAAACTAACAAAATTTTCTATTTTAAATTGAAATTGAAATTTAAAAACTATTTTTCTTTACGAATAGTACAATTGATTGCAAATTTAATAGTTTCGTCTGACTAAAACTTATTTTTACTACTTAGGACAAACTACTAAACATTTAATTATTTACGTCTGACTATACCTGAGTTATACTACTTAATATTATTATTTATTATCTTTTTGCCTAATTAATACAAAATATAGCAACAATATTGACTCAATTATGCTAATATTGCGATTATTGCAAATTTTGCAATGCAACGTTGCTAATTTTGCAAATAAATTACTTTGTAATAAAATAAGGCAAATAAAACGAAAACATTCGAATTTCGTACAATGAATAAAAATATTTATTTACACCAAAGTTTCGAAATCTAAATGATTTTCTTTTGAGGGAGTCTACCCAAATAATATACAAAATTAAAAAAAATATAAATAAATAAAGAAAAGAAATAAAAAGAAATAAATAAAATAAATAAATAAAATAAATAAATAAATAAATAAATAAATAAATAAATAAATAAATAAATAAATAAATAAATAAATAAATAAATAAATAAATAAATAAATAAATAAATAAATAAATAAATAAATAAAATAAATAAATAAAATAAATAAAAAAATAGTAATAATAATAATTTTAATAATAAATAAAAGTTTTCTTACGAAAAAATTAATAATTAAAATGAACGAAAACTTACATGATATCCCCTGACGATGGAGTATAGAACCTGGAATCAGAAAATTATAATGGAACTTAATATTGATAAAAATAAAATAAAAATTAAATCAATTGAAAAAATAAAAATAAGTAAATAAATAAAAATTATTAATTTTGCAAAATTTACTACTTATTTTACTGTAATGTTGATTATTTTCGCGTTGAAACAAAATTACTTGGCAATATTGCTGCAAAATTGCGTAGAAATATTGTGATAATATTTCCAAGCAATATTCCGGTAGATTTCATCGCGTCTGACTAAAATTCATTTGTACTACTTAGGACTAGCAAACTTCGAAAAAAATTTAATAGTTCTGTCTGACTAAACCCGACTTTCACTACTTAGTTTTACCTATTAACCTAAATAGCCAAAATTTTTGAAAATTTTTTGATTTAAATTTACAGAAAGTAAATTTAAATTTAAATTTAATTTACAGAAAGTAAATTTACATAATTAAAGTAAAAAAAAATTAAACGAAATTAGAAGGAAAAAGAAAAAATTATGTTTGTCTCAAAAGACAAAAAAATTAAAAAGAAAAAATTGTGTTTGTTTAAAAAGAAAAATAATCAAAAGAAAAAAATTAAAAATAAATATTCAGAAAATTTTCTAAATTGGCTCAATTATCTAAAATTTAAAATTCATAATCCACAATTTATTCAATATTTTAAGAACATTAATATTAATAAATATTAATTTAAATTTTAACTTGAGAGTTTATATGTAAATTTTTTTGGGGGAAAAATGAAATTTTAATATACAGAAAAAGATATGAAATTTTAATAATGAACAATTTTAAAGTGTCTTTTCTTTATTATCGACATATTAATTATTCTTTGATTTTATTAAAACATTAAAAGTGTTCTCTCTAGTTTATGTTTTGCAATTCAAATTTTCAATTTCTGTAAGAATTTATTATTTTCGTTTTATTATTTTAATTGGAAATCGAGAAAATGTCATATTTCATTTCTGAAGAATATTAATTTTTAAAAATAAAATCTCACTCTGAGAATTTTAAAGGAAATTTATTGAATAACGATATGTTGAAGGATACAAATTTTTTTCCCTCTTTTTTACAAGGAACAGAATTTTTTCTTTTCTCTTTTTTCAAGCGAACAGAATTTTTTTCTTTTCTTTTGAAACCAACAGAATTTTTTTCTCTTTTTCAATCGAACAGAATTTTTTCTTTTTTATTTTTTTAAACAAACAGAATTTTTTTTCTCTTTTTTAATCTAACATAATTTTTTTCCGTTTGCTTTTCTCTTTTTTTTTATCGAACAAAATTTTATTCTTTTTGTTTTTCTTTTCTTCTTTTTTTAAACAAACAGAATTTTTTTCTCTTTTTTGATCAAACAGAATTTTTTCTTTTCTTTTTTTAAACAAACAGAATTTTTTTTTCTTTTTTAATAGAACATTTTTTTCTCGTTTTTAATCAAACAGAATTTTTTTCTTCTTGCTTTTCTTTTTTTTTTAAACAAACAGAATTTTTTTCTCTTTTTTAATCGAACAAAATTTTTTTCTTTTTGCTTTGCTTTTTTTTTTGAAACAAACAGAATTTTTTTCTTTTTGCTTTGCTTTTTTTTTGAAACAAACAGAATTTTTTTCTTTTTGCTTTGCTTTCTTTTTTGAAACAAACAGAATTTTTTTCTTTTTGCTTCTAATTTTGTTTTCTTCGCAGTGAAACATCGTACTTTCGAAGCAATTTTTTTCATTCTATTTTTAATTTCCGTTTTTTTTTATTTTGAAACGATAAAATTAATTTTCGAAAATAATAATAAATTTCCTTTTTTTTCGAAATGAAGAAAAAATTTCTTTCCAAAATTTACACTAAAAATTTTTCCATTCAAGTGAATAGCGAAGTGAATAAAAGTTTTTTCCAAAAAATTTGGTGAAGTAAATGATGAAAATTTGTAACATTTTTGAAAATAAAATTCGTTATTATTTTAGCACGGACAAAAACCAAGTCTCCCTTGAAATAAAACTCGAATGGTTCTCGATTCCTCCACTAGACGTCACCTCACCCCGGGGGTAGATCTCAGGAAAGGGTTGAAAGCTTAGAATTCAGAGGCGACTTCACAAGTACGAACCCAACTGCTTCGTGTCTTTAATATTCCTCTATTCGAATTTTTACGGATACTAAAATTATTATTATTAATAGTATTTATTTATTAACATTTTTTTGTTCATAAATATTTCTTGGGTATTTACCCAGGAAATATTTATGAACAAAAAAAATGTTTTTTAACCAAATAATATTTATTCCCAAAAAAAAATGTTTATTTATTTATAAATTTATTTAATTAAATATTAAATAATATTTAATAAATAAATATTATTTATTAACCAAATAATATTTATTAACCAAAAAAAAATGTTTATTACTCAAATAATATTTTTTGAGAAAAAAAGTATTTTTGTAACAATAAATATTTTTATTAACCATAAAATTTAATCTTTTTTGCCAAGAAAAAAATAGTAACTAATATATTTCTTTTTTTGAGAAAAGAATTCTTCTTTTAAAAATGTTAATAAATAAATTATTTGGTTAATAACCATTTTTTTGTTCATAAATATTTCCTGGGTAAAAAAAAACCCAGAAAATATTTATGAAAAAAAAAAATATTTATTAATCAAATAATTTATTTATTTACCAAAAAAATGTTTATTAACCAAATAATATTTATTAAACGCAAAAAATTCTTATTAACCAAATAATATTTACTAACCGCAAAAAAATTTTTTTGTAACGATAAATATTTTTATTAACCATAAAATTTAATCTTTTTAGCCCAAAAACAAAATAGTAACTCATATATATCGTTTTTCGAGAAAAGAATTCCAGAATTTAATAATAAAATACTGTTTCGATTCTCTTTGAACTGGAAAAAATAGAAAAAAGAATTAAAAGAAAACCGATTAAAAAAAAATCCGTATCGATTTTCTCCTATTCCGGAACTGACCCCTTCGGCTCGTTTCTCGAATATTTTTTTTTTCCCTATTTATTTTTGCGAACAAGGAAGAAGAAGTTCCACCCGCGATCACCCTCAAGACAAATGTCTTCCTACGCAAAAGTAACTCTTATCTGCAAGCAAATCTGCCGGTCGTCGGTTCGATTCAACCGAACCTGTGACTCTGCAACTGGTATACAAGTGGGTACCTGTTTCGAGTGCGGGTGCACATATGTATATATATTTTATAAATATATTTTTTTTTTCCTCCACACATATACAAACACTATGTATATATATATTTAAAAATATATCCGTATGCAGGTTGCACGAAACGTAAAGAATATACGCGCAAGTAGTATGTACATCCTGCAAAGGGAATCGGTTGGGTATTGCAGTCCAGCTGCCGATCGGCATCAAGGGGAAATCGAGATCGGGATTGGGATCTCTCCTTTGAGTCAAAAGCCACCCACCTCTCTCTCCCTCTCTCTACTTTCTGCTCTCTTATATGTACATATATGTACGCCTGTATATATACTTTGTTTCACTTGAAACCCTCTTCTCGATTCTCACCTGTTTTTTTAACCCATCCGGACGCATCATGTCTGTAAATATATATCTATAGTCCGGGAGCTAGCGACCAAAACAACTATCTCATTTCATACGGCTGAAAATTTGAGTAAAGATTACTAAAGACATGTAATTAACAGAAACCCACGTCTGGCAGGCCGGCGCTGGGGCAGGGGGCGGCGGCGGGGGGGCGAATAGGTGAAAAATAATGTAAAATTTTCTGATTTCATACCGCTTAAAACCTTCATAACTCGAAAGTAGACACCCACACGAGTGTAAAAATGTGCGTCTGGCAGTTCTGGGGTGGGGCAAAGTACGTCTGGCAAAGGGTTAAACACGCAAAAAAAACAAAATTTTTTTTCTGATTTCATACCGCTTAAAACCTTTAGAAATCGAAAGTTTACATCCACACGAGTGTAAAGATGTGCGTCTGGCAGTTCTGGGGTGGGGCAAAGTACGTCTGGCAGCCCTTCGAAGATGCGGCAAATGTGTCAATAGGTGAAAAATAATGTAAATATTTCTCATTTCATACCGATTAAAACCTTCATAACTCGAAAGTTTACACCTACACGAGTGTAAAAATGTACGTCTGGCAGTTCGGGGTGGGGCAATGTTCGTCTGGCAAAGGGTTAAACACGTAAAAAATCGAATTTTTTTTCTCATTTCATACCGATTAAAACCTTTAGAAATCGATAGTTTACATTCAAACAAGTGTAAAAATACTCGTCTGGCTGTCGTGGGGTGGGGCAAAGTACGTCTGGCAGCCCTTCGAAGATGTAGATTTTTATATTTGTTTAAATGTAAACTTTCGATATATGATGGTTTTAATCAATGTGAAAGGAGATTAAATTTTATGATTTTTTATGTGATTAACCCTTTGCCAGACGTATGTTGCCCCACCCCAGAACTGACAGATGAATATTTTCACAGTTGTTTGCATATAAACTTTCGATTTAAAAAGGTTTTAATCGGTATGAAATAAGAAAAATGTAGGTTATTCTCACCTATTGACCCATTTGTCGCATCTTCGACGGGCTGCCAGACGAACTTTACCCCACCCCAGAACTGCCAGACGCACATTTTTACACTCGTGTGAATGTAAACTTTCAAGTTACGAAGGTTTTAATCGGTATGAAATGAGAAAATTTACTTTTTTTTTCACCGCTTGACCGATTTGCCGCATCTTCGAAGGGCTGCCAGACGTACTTTGCCCCACCCCAGAACTGCCAGACGCACATTTTTACACTCGTGTGGATGTAAACTTTCGATTTCTAAAGGTTTTAATCGGTATGAAATCAGAAAAAAATTTTGTTTTTTTTGCGTGTTTAACCCTTTGCCAGACGTACTTTGCCCCACCCCGGAACTGCCAGACGCACATTTTTACACTCATGTGAATGTAAACTTTCAAGTTACGAAGGTTTTAATCGGTATGAAATGAGAAAATTTACTTTTTTTTCACCGCTTGACCGATTTGCCGCATCTTCGAAGGGCTGCCAGACGTACATTGCCCTACCCCAGAACTGCCAGACGCACATCTTTACACTCGTGTGGATGTAAACTTTCGATTTCTAAAGGTTTTAAGCGGTATGAAATCAGAAAAAAAATTTTGTTTTTTTTGCGTGTTTAACCCTTTGCCAGACGTACTTTGCCCCACCCCAGAACTGCCAGACGCACATTTTTACACTCGTGTGGGTGTCTACTTTCGAGTTATGAAGGTTTTAAGCGGTATGAAATCAGAAAATTTTACATTTTTTTTCACATATTCGCCCCCCTGCCGCCGCCCCCTGCCCCAGCGCCGGCCTGCCAGACGTGGGTTTCTGTTAATTACATGTCTTTAGTAATCTTTACTCAAATTTTCAGCCGGTATGAAATGAGATAGTTGTTTTGGTCGCTAGCTCCCGGACTACTATATATACACTTGGATAATACTCGTTCATTTGTAATTTAAAGTGGCCTATACTCGATTATCCAATACACTTCCTACATACTTATTTAATCCTCCCCCCAATCCCCCCTTCCCTCTCCTCGGGACAATTGCCTTCGCGAATTTCTTCGGTTCAAAGCAGACTGCTTGCGTGGACCGGAAGTTTCTTTTATAAAAAAGGGATTTTTTTCCCCTCCTCTCCCCTCACCTTTTTTTTCCCAACGATATTACAAAGTGTGTATAAAAGCCTCCTTAATAATTTTCGTGTGATGATCGATTTTTAATTGATCGTGATTTTGAATGGTTTTTTTCTTTCTAGCAAAATTCTTTGATTTAATTGCACTAATAATAATAATGATTCTATCACTTGGTTTTTAAATTAATTAAGTGTTGAAGTTAAAGATCACTCCGAGTCAAGTGCATGACTCGGAGTGATCGTTAACTTCAACACTTAATTAATTGCAAGTAAATTTGATTTGGCGAATTATGATTGCGGTCTTGAGTTTAAATTTGACTTTGAACTTGAAAACTTACTTTTTGACTCAAATTATTTTTATACTTAATTTTTTAATTTTTTACTTAATTAATTAAAAATTTTTTACTTCACTTTTGACGTAGACTTTTATTTTCACTTTGATTTTGATTTTTCATTTTTTACTTAATTATACTTTTGATGACATTGACTTTTATTTTCACATTGATTTTGATATTTACATTGACTTTCATTTTCGGACTTTTACTAAGAGTTTTTAGGTCAAAATCATAGTCGAAATTATTTCAAGATTGAAAATGAAAGTCAATGGCAAAATCGAATTGAAAATCAATGTTAAATTATTAAATCGTGACAGCGAGAACTGTTTTTCCTATATTTCTGAGAATTTTTGGCAAATTTTACTAAATAGAGAGTAAATCTTGCAAACGTTTGAATTAAATTTTGCTTATATAAAGTAAAATTTACTAGGTTTTACTAAAATTTACATACTTTTGCCAACACTTTACAAAATATTTATACAAGTTACGAAATTTTTAATAAAAACAATTAATTTTGGTCAAATTTACTAAAAGTAAAATAATTTACTAAATTTTTACTAAAATTTACTAATTTTTACTGAAATTTACTAATTTTTACTATAAATTACTTTGGAACAAAATAATAAAATACAGAAACTGAGATTTAGTAAAAATTCACTACAAGCAAAATAATTTACTATATTTTTACTAAAATTTACTAATTTTTACTGAAATTTATTAATTTTTACTATAAAATACTTTGCAACATAATTTATTAGCACTTAATTATTTTAAAACATAATATCATAGTAAAGTGAAAATAAATGAAAAAAAATGTAATACGGAAACTGGGATTTAGTAAAATTCACTACAAAAATAGTAAAATTTCACTGATTTTGATTGGATTTTTCAATTTACTGTAAATTTACTATACTTCGAAAATGGTAAAATTTAGGCCATGCGGAAAATGTATAGAAATTTACAACTCTAAATTTGAATTAGTAAAAATTTTTAATAATTTAAACTAGTGACTGACTTTGTTTTTGACTTACTTAGTAAATTTTACTAATAAATAGTAATTTCTATTAGAATTTACTAGTAAATATTAATTTCTACAAAAATTGACTAATAAATAGTAATTTTAACAAAAATTGACAAATAAATAATAATTTCCTCTAAAATTGACTAATAAATAGTAATTTCTACTAAAATTGACAAATACCCATAAATAGTAATTTCTACCAAAGTTTACTAATAAATAGTAATTTCTACTTAAATTTATCAGTTAAATAGTAATTTCTATACTAAAATTTTCTACTAATAATAGTTTTCTACTAGCAAATAGTAGTTTCTTTTACAAAAATTTAGTAAAAACTGTTACTAATTCAGTTGGTAAACGAATTCGCACTGTTTCATTATAGTAGAAAACTACTAATTCGCAGATTTAAGTAGTACAGAGAAAATCATTATATAGTAGAAAACTACTAATTGAGATTTAAAAAGTACAGAGAAAATCCCAAAACAAAAATTCGTTATCAATGTTCAGAAAAAAAAACTTTTTTTTTCAAATCCGCGTAAATAATTTGAAAAGAAGAAATAAAAAATTTGAATAGAAGAAACAAGAAATTTGAAAAGAATAAAACAAGAATATCCGTCCAATTGCTCCTTACATTCATCGTCACCACACCTACAACAAAAGGGTCGCGCCGCTCACAATTTTTTTCCACTATCTCATTGGTGAATTTTTTTTACGGCACGATCCACCCTCCGTGCGCATTGAACAATACTGGGTTGGGTCGAGTTTCATCTAACTTTTTTTTTCCTCCTTCTACACTTGGAAAAAGAATAGACCACACACTCTCACACGTTCTCTCTTTTGCTACGCGTATATTATACAGAAGAAGGGGTGTGTGCGACGCGACGCGCACGAGTATATTATAAGGACAAAAGAAGTATTAGTAGGGAGAGAAAAAAAAGGGTCACCCCCACTCTGCCTTGGCGTACACACGTGGCGGACACGTGGAAAAAAGTAGCGAAGGGGGTGGAAAAAAAGGCGATGATAGGCGAGTGCGCGCGTTTGACTCTTATCCCCCCTCCCACTTTTAGCTTCTCTTATTTGCCCCTTCTTCTTTTTTCCACCCTCTCTTATCCCCTCTTTTTCCGCCCTTTCTTTCTCTCTCCTTTTCTCTCTCTTTTTTTCTTTTTTTTCTCTCTCTTACTTTTTCACTTTTCGAGAATCTTTCTTTCTCTCTCTCTCACTTTTTTCCTACTCTTATTGTTAGTTCTCTTTATTTCTCTCTAACATTCTCGAGGGTGGTTTTTTCCTCTCTGTCTTTTTCACCTCCTTGGGGGTGGATTCCCCCCCCTCGCTCTCTCATCTTCTCGAAAGTGGTTTCCCCCTCTTTTTTCTCTTTTACTTCCTCGAGGGTGGTTTCTCCCTCTTTTTTTTCGAGGGTAGTTCTCCCCCCCCCTTTTCTTTCTGTCTTTCACCTTCTCAAGGCTGGACTTCCCCCCCTCTCTCTTTGCAGGCCTTGGATATTATGAGTTTTTTGACTTTTTCGACTATTTTCCAAATATGCGATAAATAAATAATATATATATATATATTATAAATAAATAAAATTATAAAAATTTGGCATTTTAATGCAATATTTGGAAGAAAAGGCAAAAAAATCGCAATTTTTGAAAATATTCAAAAATTGCGACTTTTTTTACTTTTCTTCTAAATGTTGCATTAAAGTACTAAATTTTTAGTATAATTTTGTAAATTATTTCGATTTTTCCAATGTGGAAAATATAACTATAGACAAATCATTTAAAAAATTATTTTTGAATAATTTTTATAATTAAATTTTCGAAATATATCTAAAATTTTAAAAATTAGAAATATAATTGAAATTTTGTAAAATTGAATTGAAAGTAATTGATTTTTTTCAAAGTATTATTATTACAATTTTTGAAAATCAACATTTCAAGAAATTTAATTGCTCGATTGAAAAAAATTTTGTGAAAATAAGTAAATTCTCAAAAAAAAATTTAATGAAAAATCTTTAAATGCGTAAACTTTTAAAAATGAAAACTAATGAAAACTAGCTTTCTAAAAACTTGAATTAAAATTTTTTTGTAAAAAAGTAATTCTTAGATTTTTTTTATTATAAATTTTCAAAAATTTAATTATTTTCAATTCTTTTAAAGACATATTAATTTCAAAAATTCAAATACAGGTACAATAAATAATGCAAAAATTAAAATTTTTCAGAATTATTTTCAACATATTTTGGAGAAAACAGTAATTGTGAAAATTTTTTTAATTAAAATTCATTAAAAAATTACTTATCCTTTTTATTTAAATTAATTAAAAATTCTTTTAAGTAATTCAATTATTTTCAAAAAATTACATTAGAATATTTAAAAAGAAATAAATTCTTACAATTGTTTTAACAAATATTTTGGTTATTTATTTTATATTTTTTTTAAATTTCAATTATTTTTAAAAGACTTTATTAAATTTACATTATTTTTATAAATAGTAACCTTTTTTGCAATAATTCAATTATTTTCTAAAAATTTTAATAATCTTTGGAAACAATTCAATTATATTTTTGTAAATACACTGAGAAAAATAATAAAGTAATTTTTACTACTTTTATATATATAATATATAGTAAAACTTGTCTGGTAAAGCATTTTTGGTAACTTTTTACTACTTTCGGAATAAATTTTTTCACGGTCGAAGTAAATTTTACTAATTTTTACAAATATATGTTCTTTGAACGTAATAAAATTTACTTCGAAATTATAGTAAAAGTTACCAGAACTGTTTTACTATAAAAGTACAGTAAAAATTACCTTGTTTCTATTATATCTCCCCCCCCCTCTCTTTCTCTTCTACCTTGTAGAAGACTTTTTCTTTTTCTCTTTTTCACTTTAACAATTTTTTTCCTCTCTCTCTCTCTCTTTTTGTAAAATGTAAAAAGTGAAGGAGAGGAAAAAAATTGTAAAAGTAAGAGGGAGGTGAAAGAGAGAGAAGGTGAATGAAGAGAAAAAAGGAGAGGGAAGTCCACCTTCTAAAAAGAGAGAAAAAGAGAGGAAGGTGTAAGAAAGAGAAGAAATCTACTCAGGAGAAGGTAAAAGAAAGAAAGAGAGAGGGAAATCCACCCTCGAGAAGGCGAAAGAGAGAGAGAGAGAGAGAGAGAGAAATCCTCCCCCGAGGAGATGAAATAGAGAGAGAGGGAAATTTACCCTACTCGAGAAGGTGAAAGAGAGAGAGAGAGAGAAAGGGAAAATCACCCTCCAGAAGGCGAAAGAGAGAGAGAGAGAGGGTTGAAAGGAAGGGAGAGAAGTCGAGTGGTTTAGTCGAGTGGAGGGGAGAGACGTTGAGGGTGGAGGGAGCGATGGACGCGCCGGAGGGGTCATATCACATTAGATGAACGTCAGGGTTGACGCGAGGGGTAGGGGGTTGGTTGGAGCGAGTGAGGCGGAAGTTGGCGAGTCTCTCTCTTCCCCCGAACGAGGGCGAGAATGCGTAAGACGAGAAGATGACCAGTCGCACTCTCCTCGCTGTCCGCCACCCCTTCTCTCTCTCTCTCTCTCTCTTACTCTCTCTCGCCTCTCTCTCTCTCTCTCTATCTCTCTCTCTCTTTTTTACTCTCTTTACCTTCTCTCTCACTCTCTCTCTTTCTCCCTTTTACTGTCTTTATTTTTCTCTCTCTTTCTCTCTTTTACTCTCTTTCTTTACCCTCTCTCTCTCTTTTTCCCCTTTTACTGTCTTTATTCTCTCTCTCTCTCTCCCTCTCATTGTTTCGCTAAGGGAGAGTGAGAGAATATTCTCCAAAAGGAGAGAGAGAGAGAGAGAGAGAGAGAGAGAGAAATTGAGTAAATACTGTCCAAGAGAAGAGAGAGACTACTCTCCAAGGGTGAGAGAGAGAAACCACTCTCCGAACAGATATCTCTTCCCTCGAGCAGTAAAGTGACCATCGTGTGTCTCGGACGTGTTATACAAAGTCGATGTCCCCGTCGAGGTCGATGCTACGACCTTCTCGCCTTGTTAACATTGGTTCGGTCACTGCGAACCTAAGAGCACCTCATCTCTTTTGTCTTGATCGTGATATACTTGTTCCGCGTTATTCCGCCTTACATATACAATAACAAGAAGATGGAATAATTCCCTTTAAAAAAAAATTCACCCTGGGGGGAGGGGGCACTCTCCCTCCCTCACCCCGATATATATAGTTAGTCACGCATGTGTTGCCACACGGGGTCCATTTTTAAATAGTCCCCACTTTTTTTTTTCTTTCCTTTTTATATTATATACAACAACACCCCCTTATATAACCGATGCCTAGTAACCCCCCTCTATATTTAGCGAATTTTTTCGGCTAGTCGATCTTACCGATTCGTGACGAGCGCACGTCAATTGCCCTCGAAAATAAAACTTATACAAAAAGTTATAGTGTACTTTTCCATAATTTTTCCGTTTTTCTCGAAAAAAGGGGGAAAGTAGGAGAAAAAGAAAAGAGTGAAGAAGGAGGAAAAGCGATAGGAAAGAAAAGAGGGAAGAAGGAGAAAAGGAAAAGTGGGAAGAAGAAGAAAAAGAAAGGAGGGAAAAAGAAGAAGTGGAGGGAATAGAAAAGGAAAAGGGGGGAAAACAGAGAAGTAGAAAAATAGGAGGAGGAAAGAAAAACGAAGGAAGAAGGAAAGAAAGAAGAAGGGAGGAAAAAAGTGACCAACGAGAAGGCAAGTGAGAGAAGAAGAAAAAAGCAGAATGTGTTATTAAGGGGAAAGAGAGTCCGGTTCTTACAAAAACCCTCCTTCGTTATATGGCTACACCCCACTCTTTCCGCAACCCCTTAGATGTTGCCCTGTTCTGGTAGGCAGTCAGCTTCCACCCACGCGCGAGGGGTGCGCGACGAAGGAATAATAGTGGGAGCAAAGGAAAAGAGGGGTTGACATGAAAACTCCTGTCCGCCCGGTTAGAATCAGTTTTTCATTCCTCGCGTGAATTTTCGTCTCGGTGAATCATATATCGCGTCTTCTTTTTTTCTCAAACCCCCCAAGAAGGTCAACTCTGTAAATAAAGGCCCCGGGCTCGGGCCCGGCAGGCCTAAAAAAAAAAATTCACCACCCCCCCATCAAGAAGGAACAAACAATCTTAAATAACAAAATTTTAGTGCGGCGCGGCTCTATACGGTGGAAATTCCTTCTGATGAACTCGGCAAGTTTGCTTGGGTCAGAATTTTCGCGACCGTGCGCACCACCTAAGACAACGCCCCTACCCGACGCGTTCTTTAAGGCACGGGGGGTGGCTTTTAGTCAGACGCACGCGGTCTGAGACGCGCGCCACCACCGGGCCACCACGGAGAAGGACTTAGCATTTCTCGCGAGTCGCGAAACCGAGTCAGTTCGGTTCCTTCTCCGTCAAGGACTCGAACGCGGAAGAGGAAAAGAAGCTTTTTCTCCTTTTCGAAAAATCGTCGTCGTCTTAAGTTCGCGCCGTCATTACTATAAGGGTTGTCTTGGAAGAAAAGTGATGCAAGACATAAAAACCCTTATTTATCGCGAGAGACACGGATCGTAAATAATTCTAGTCAAAAGCCATTGGATTTTTTCCCCAATTTTTGGAATTAAAAAATTCTTTTTTTTAAACAAAGTTACCGCCAACTACCTTTTTTTTGGTACCGTTGATGGGGTCTTCTGTTCTCGTTACCAAACAACAGGATATTGACAAGGTGGTCCTTCTGGAATTTACAAAAATAGTGTTTACCAAAAAAAAAAAAATTATTTGGAAATTTTGCCAAAATTTGAACAAGTGGTTGTTGAAGAAATTGTATTTTTATTTTATTTGTTTAGACTTATGCTCTACCCCTTCTTTTGTCCAGTCACAACCCCCCTCCAACCCGCAGGACTGACATGCCCTGTACGTCATCCAGCTGGCCTTCTTCTCTCTCTCTCGCAGGATCAAGCCGGCACTGTTCATTCGATTCCTATCAAAGTCCGGATATCAAGTGCCTAAAATTCTCCCCCTTCTCCTGAAATTTCACAAACAAAAATTTTTCCCCCTTTTGTTAAAATGTTCTCCCCCTTTAAAATTGTTAAAAATATTTTACCTTGTATTTTACCTAAAAATCAAAAAGTGGAAAATACTTTTCCCCTTGGACTTTTTGGAGGAAAGAAATTAATTTTTAGCAAAAAAGGTACAAATCCCATACCTGTTAGTTTGAAACGAAAAAATTAGACTTTTGTCAAAAAGACAAGTTTTAAAAAATACCCTGAGATTGAAAATTAAGCAAAAAAAAAAATCATCAAAACCGCCTGTTGTCATTTTTGAATTTTCAATAATTGACAACAGGCGGTTTTTGGGAACATGTTCTATTCAAGTTTATGTCTTCTATTAATAGTTCCAAGTTATACTTGGAAAGTGTACAACAGAACTGACCATCTGAAGGTCAAGTCTATAGCACCCCTAGACTTACTGGACTATTAAGCTCCGTTGACTCTTCACAAGAATTCACTCTTGAATGATCATTCTCGAATCTACAGAGGAAAATTTATTTTTTATTTTGTTCCATGGTTTTTCTATTTTGGTTCTTGAGAATTTTTCTTCAATACCTTTTTGATTTCTTCACTTCTTAGTACTCTCATCTTCTTTAATTCTTATTCTTATTCCTATTCGTAATTTTTCGTTTGTTCCTAGTTTTTTCTAGTTCTTACCACCTTTGCCCAATTTTTTTTCTTCTAAGTTCTTCTTTATTTCTTATTTTCAATTTTGTTCTCTAATTTTTTATTTAGTTCCAAGTTTAAATTTCTTCCAGGTTGTGATTTATTTCCAAGTTTCTATTTTTTACAAGTTGTGATTTATTTCCAAGTTTCTATTTATTACAAGTTGTGATTTATTTCCAAGTTCATATTTTTTCCAAGTTGTGATTTATTTCCAAGTTTATATTTTTAAAGTTGTGATTTACTTCAAAGTTTACATTTTTTTTCTAAGTTGGCATTTATTTACAAATATCTCTTCTTTTCCAAGTTGTCATTTCCAATTTTCTACTTTTCCCCAAGTTGTCATTTTTAAATTTCTACTTTTCTTCAAGTTGTCATTTACAAATTTCTATTTTTTTCCAAGTTGTCATTTTCTTACAAGTTTTTTTTCAAAATTGAAATTTTCTTCCAAGTTCTACTTTTGAATTTTCTTATTTATTTTTGTGTTTCAATTTACTTCTGAGTTCTTATTTCTAAATTTTTATTTTTATTTGTTTCTAAATTATTATTTATTTCTAAGTTCTTATTTATTTCCCAGTTCTTATTTATTTTCCCAGTTTTTTTTCTAAGTTCTTGTTTCTTTCTGAGTTTATATCTTCCTATGAGTTCTTATTTTTTTCCAAGTTCGTGTTTCTTTCTGAGTTCATATCTAACTCTGAGTTCTTTTTTTTTCAAAGTTCACTTTTATTTATGAGTTCTTATTTTTTTCCAAGTTCACTATTATTTCTGAGTTCTTTTTTTTCCAAGTTCTTGTCTAACTTCGAGTTTTTATTTTGTTCCAAGTCCACTCTTATTTCTAAGTTTTTATTTTTTTCTAAGTTCACTCTTATTTTCGAGTTCTTATTTTTTTCTAAGTTCACTCTTATTTCTGAGTTCTTATTTATTTCTAAGTTTTTATTTAATTCCGAGTTTTTATTTTTTTACAAGTTCGTGTTTCTTTCTGAGTTCATGTCTAACTTTGAGTTCTTATTTTTTTCCAAAGTTCACTCATATTTCTCAGTTCTTATTTATTTCTAACTTCTAAGTTCAATCTTATTTCTAATTTTTTATTTATTTCCAAGTTTAGAATTACTTCTAAGTTCTCATTTATTTTTAATTTATTCTCGAGTTCTTGTTTATTTCTGAGTTCTTATTTATTTTCTATTTCTTCTTCATCTCTGAGTTCCTACTTGTTTCAAAATTATTTTTTCTTTACTTCTTAATTTTCTAGCTTCTTTCTATTTTCCATTTCTTGGTTATTTTTTACTTCGTTTTATTTTTGAATTAGTTATTTCCTTGTTTTTATTTCAGAATTCGTAACTATTTTTCAGTTTTTTTTCAGTTCTGCTTTATTTCTCAGGTCCAATTTAATTCTGATTTCTTATTTACTTGTCAATGTTTATTGATAACTTGTTTCATACTTGGTTTCAAGTTCTCACTCTCTTAGTTCTTCTTTATTTCTTATTTATTTTTTCTTAATTTTTTTTATTTCTTTTTTACTTTTCCTTTTTTCCCTTTATTTCTCCTTTACTTCTATTTTATTTTCTCTTTATTTTTTCTTATTTCTTCACTTCTTCCCTAGTTCTCAGTCTTCAGTCCCTAATTCTTATTCGAAATACTTTGAAATTGAAATAAATTCTCGAAAAAAATTCGAAACTAAGAAAAAAAGTGTAGTAACTGCAAAAAGTGTCACCACTCACTCTACAACACTTGTCATATTCCAAAAAAATTCCCACTTCACCCTTTTTTTGACATGAGTCTAAAAAAATCTTTCCCTTTTTTCTAATACTTCTACTCATTTTTTTCCAATACTTATACTATAATTTTTTTTCATAACAAAAATGAAAAATCTGATTCGTGATCAAAATTTAGTGAACATTGTGATTTTAAATTAACATCGAGAGAATTTTGTGTGACGTTTATAAAAAAAATGCCTCTCTTACATACGCGTAGTTGATTTCTGAATGTAATAATGACACCATAAGGGAGTTAAAGTATTACTTTAATTTTACAACAGAGTACACGATACTCGTGTGTTCCCTTTTACTTCCCTTTTGAATGCGTATTTTTCTCATTGTCTTTTTCCTATTTCCTCCCTCGTGACGTGCATCGAAAGCTCCAGGCGCGTTGCGACGGTACGAGACGTTTGTCGTTTAACCGGCTAAATTACCAAACATAAAAACAACATTGATGACGTGAACAAAAAAAAAAAAAAAAAAAGGAGAAGAAAAAAAAATGTGTGCAAATACAAAGAAAAGAATAATATAATACCCAAGTGAAGTGGAATTAATATTTAAAAATTGAAATATCGAGAAACTGGAAACTTTTTCTATAGAGTCAATTTTACCGCAGTGACAAGTGTTTTATAAAGTGAAAAAGATATTTTAATTGCATTCGCGTCAAACTAGAATTCAATTTGAGAAAAATTTTTTTCATTTAAGTTTTTGAATAAATGAAAATTAATTTAATTAATTTGAATTTTTTTAAACTCGGAATATTAAATACTACTTTTATGTTTGTGACTTCATTTCGTTTTTGTGTTTAACTCTTGTTCAACTTTCGTAGTTTTTAAGGATGTCAACTTGAGACAAAAGGCAATTGATTTGTTTTTTTTTTTTGAAACAAAAAACGTATCAATTGCCTTTAGTCTCAAAAGTTGATATCCTGAAAAACTACTTTTTTCGCTTCTATTTTTCATTTAGTTTCTTTTTTGTCTTTCATTTATTATTCACTTTCTTTTTTGACTTCTATTTATTATTTACTTTCTGCTTATTTTTTATTTAACTGAACGAACGGTTTTAATTATTAATTTTTCTTTCTCATAAACGAAGAATTATATTCTTTTATTATTCTTTCAATTTTTGTTATTTAATTGAAAATTTATCAAATGCCAGTAAAATAAACGACATTTACGGTTTTAATCATTAATTCTCTAAAGTCATTAAAAATCTAACACTTCTTAGCGGGATAATCGACATATTATACAGAAAAGTGAAAACGTCCTTGGCAGAAATTCAATTGAATTCGTAGAGTTTGAGAAAAGTTTCAGATAAAGAAAATGACGTGCTTGCGGGACAACTTTTTCGCGAGTTTAAACAATTTCTTTGTCGGAAATCGTGAATTTAAAAAAAACAATTACTATTCCGTTTTTTTAAGAATAAAATATTTTCCCCCTCACAAGAAAGGAGAGTGAAACTAGGCCGTGCCAGTGAATTGGAATCCATTTGTGACCATTATTGTTTTATTAGTTGACCCTAGAAAATCTATATTTTTCCTCATTGTGAACTTTTGGAAAATTAATCTAAAAATTTTATAACTTCTACCTGTACTTTTATACTAAAAGAGCAAAAAAATACTAAAATGCAAATTTATATGGAAATAAATAAAATGTGAAAAATTAAAATAATCGAAAGTGCAAGATTTCAAAAGTTAATAGAATTTTCAACTTTTTCGAAATATCTTCAAGTGGGAAAGTGTTTTTTATGAGAACAATTTTTGGTCCAGTGAAAAAGAGAAAGAAATGGTTTTGTGCAATAAGATGGAAAATGTGCACGTTTTGCAAAAGGAATATTTTGTATCTCAGTTTAGAGTGTTTCCTGCTTGAAGAGAATTCGAAAAGTGTTGAATATTAAATTTTGTTAACCAACATTTTTGATTCGTTTTTGAAAAATAAAAAAACAGATTGTTCGAAACGATTAGAAAATTAGATTAGAAAACAAAATGTGAATGAGGGAAAAAGAGATAATTTTGAACCGAGTTTATTTTGTGATTTCAGCTTGGAGCGGGAGACGCGTTGCAGCGAGAAATTCCCGCGCAGGAGAGGAAGACTGGACAAAGTGGAAGAAGCAGAATAAGACAAGAGAGGAAAAATAGGAGAGTAGGAAAGCGGAAGAAGATCGGTTAGAAGCGGGTTTAAAAGTGAAATGAAATCTGGATAATAATACTCATCAGAGGAGAAGGAGTAGAAGACGAAGAAGAAGAGATTGTGAAAGGAAAAGAAGAAAAGTAAGTGGATGAGCAAGAACACGAGAAGAAAGCGGAAGACCAAGAAGAAGAAGAAGGAAAACACCGAGGGAAAACGGTTGGAGAACCCGCGCCGCATACATTTATATTTCAGTGTGTTCAAAAAAACGAGTGTACCTAAGTGCAATATTAATTAAACCTACTCTAAACGATAATAAGCAACTACTACTATTTACCATCGGCGATCAGTTACGACGCGGTAATCGATAAATCTTTTCAAGATTAATACTAGAGTCGCATTTTTTTTTCGAGAACAAGTCATACGGACATAATAAGGACAAAGAAGGAAGATTCAGAAGAATTGAAGAAAATCTAAATAGGGAGTGCTCTCGTCCTGAATAAATATTACCAAGATCTTTACCAAAAGCGAAATCCGCTTTGAAATCACACTTACAATTCACACAGTTACACAAACTAACCAAACGGGGCAAAACTCAGGGCAAAACAGGACGAGCAGTATCATCCAGTGTGAGATTTTTTCCGAAGAGAATCCTCCAACCGAGTCGTGTCCGTGAACTTTCGTCTCGTTCACACCGTCCGGGCTGGGCAATCCTGAATTTTAACCTGAACTTAAGTGTACAATAGACTAAGTAGATAGAAGAAGAAATAGGATATTTCTCTCGACGAGAAAACAAATTTTCGATCGCGCGCATTTAAATTTGAAGAAGAAGAATTAAAAAAACACTAACAGACAATACATTACACTAAGAATTGTACATAAACAGACACAACAAGAAGACGGATTCAAAGGGGGATAGAAGAGAAGATTATTATTTGAAAGTTTGATGAACCAAAGAGTCACGGTTTGGTGCGGCAAACAGCACGTGGCGCGAAACTGACGTCTAACGTGTCGTCGTAGGTCGACGAGAAATCTGTGGCATCACCTCGAGGCAAGTGACGGCGGCAAGCGCGGAAGTGTGCCCGTCGTCGAGCTGCTTACCGAAAGGCGTGCGAAAAATCGGGCAAGCTGCGCCGGAAGGGGGTAGCCCGGGCTTCGCGCGAAGGCCTCAAGATTTCGGACGCGACGGCGGCCCTAGACCTGCGCGCCCAATCGCAAGCCCAACCGGACTTTGGCCTGGAGCAATCACACCACCACCACCATCAACAGCAACAACAAAATCAACAGACGCACCAACAAAACCAAAATCCAGAGGCGCGGCCTCTTCACCTTCATCATCAGCATCATCAACATCATCTCCAACATCACCCGGTCAATCATCATCACTCTGGCGATTCGGGGGGTGGGATAGGTGTTCCCGGAGGAGGAGGCGGCGGTGGTGCTGGTGGTGGCGGTGGCGGAGGAAATCACCGCCCAGGGCCCGACGCCGACCCAAGGCCCACGAGAATCGACGACGAGGAGGACATCACCGAGCGGGACGACGAGGACGAAGACGAGGACCCCTGCACGTCCCCCGAGCCCGACCTCGATCCCGTACCCGAACCAATGGAGGTCCAAGCCTCAGCCGTGTCCGCTGCTGCGGCCAACCTCCACGCCCTTAGGCAGCACGTCTTCAAAATGTCCGACTACTGGCAACAACCCCAAAGAGGACCCCCTCAACACTCACCCGGACTGCAGCACAGTCCCCTACAGAATTCAACCCCCCAAACAAACATGCACAGTCCTCTCGGGCAACAACAACAACAACAGCAGCAGCAAACCCAACAACAACCATCTCAACAACAACCCACCCAACAGACTCCAACTGCCTCCCAAGCTCAACAAACCACCAACTCCCTAACTCAAAATTCCACCTCCATGCAACCCACCCTAATGATGAATCAATCAGCCCAACATCAGTCTTCCCCATCACCCACCTCACCATCACCCCAAGCCGATCATCAAAACTCCATCAACACATGCATGGTACAAAGTCTACATAGTTTCGCTCAGGCCCAAGTCCAAGCGAAAGCACAACAAACAATGTCGCAAGCCTCAAGTCCCACACTCACCGTCCAGGCTGTGCAGGCTGCTCAAGCGATAAATCAAAATTTAGGCCAAGCACTGACACAGGCCCTACAGCAAAATATGCAGCAGAGTCTCGGTCAAACGCTGCAGCACAATCTTGCTCAAAGTCTCACGCCAAGTTTATCGCCACAACAGCAACAGCAATTATTAAATCAGCCGCAAAATTTAAGTCAAAGTCAAAATCTCCAACAGAATATGCAGAGTCAAGTGCAAAATTTATCCCAGCAGCAGCAGCAACAACAACAACAGCAGCAGCAACAAGCGCAAAATTTAACTCAAACATTAAATCATCAATCATTACAGCAGCAGGCGCAAAATTTGAGTCAAACAATGCCGCAAAATTTACAGCAGCAAGTGCAAAATTTAAGTCAAAATATGCAACAGCAAGCGCTCAATATGGCTAATTCAATTAGTCAAAATGGTGGACTGAGTGGAATGAGCTTAACGGGGAATCAACAGAGTTCGCAGAATTCAATGCTGAGTCCTGGTGCTGGCAGTCAGGATTCTCACGATGTCACACTATCCGAGAAGCTGATGAATGAACTACAGGTGAGTAATTACTGTGCATTAATTGTTGGTATAAATCGTTATTTTTTATTGTACTTGACCACCCTGAAGCGAATGTTTCATTTCGAATAACCAATCACTTGTTTATCAAATAAATATTTAATTTTGTCAAATAATTTTCAATTTATTTTTACACGGAGAAAAGTATAAAAGAACTTTTACTGTTTTTATAGTAAAACATTTCCGCTTAAGCATTTCTGGTAAATTTTATTACTACTTTCGGAGTAAACAGTATGTTCGAAGTAAATTTTACTACGTTCAAAGAAAATATTTGTGAAAATGGGTAAAATTTGCTTCGAACGTAGCAAAATTGACTCCAAAGTGGTAAAAGTTACCAAAGTTACCAAAACTGCTTAACCGGAAATGTTTTACTATCAAAGTACTCTTTAAATTTGAATTAGTAGAAATGTTTACTAATTTGAATTAGTGACTGACTTTTTCCTTTTGAATTTGAATTAGTAAATTTTGCTAATAAATTAGTAGAAATTACTATTTATTAGTAAAACTATTTGCTATTTACTAATTGAAAAACAAAAAGTTAGTCACTAATTAAAATTAATAAACATTTTTACTAATTTAAATTTAGAGAACAGTAAAAGTTACTTTATAATAGCACAGTTTTTCACATGTGTCAAATAATTTTCCCCCGAATCAAATAATTTTCATTATAATAAAATAAATTTTCTTTCAATACTAAATACTATAATCAATTTGAAGCAAATTGCCCTTTAGTCAATAATTTCAGTATAGCAGAAAATTGGAAACTGAATCAGTAATTTTGGTACTTTGATTTCAAACACTGCAGTAGAAAATACAAAGAAATTAACTCGAATAAAAATTATTTGATAGAAGTAAATAATTATTTCATAATATACAAGCACTGTTAACTTAAGAGTATCAAATCGCAACGAATTGTTACCGAAAATATGGTTCAAATAAAAAAATGGTCCAACTTTTCAGCATCAATTTGATCCAGTTTAGTATCAATTTGATATTTTCAAGAAAACTGTGAGTGATGGTTTAATTAAATTGAATAAAGTGCATTATACAATGAGAAAGGATTTTAAGATTGACAATTGAATTGTTAATATAAAACTAAGAAATATTTTGTTGTCCTAACAGTTCAGATCTTCAGATCGGTTCTAAATTTCTAAACGACAAAAAATTTTGTGCAGCAAAAAAGGGAAATATTAACAATTCTTGTTTCTCTATGTATATATAAATAGACCTTTATTGATGAAAAATTTATCCCCTTTCGATGAGAAAATTGATTTCATTCTGCATGTAAGTTAGGTGTTAATATTTCATAATCATCCAATACGTAGATTTTATCCATTCACAAGATTTGAATAATTTCCATTTACTAAATAACATCAGAGATCATTGTCTTTATAATAGACCATAATTAGAAGGGATTTCTTTTATCCCCTTAGTTGAAATATACAATAATTGCAAAATTCAAAGAGTATTTATTATTATTACTATATTGCTGTTGAATATTATTCGGAAAGGTTCTAAATTTTTAGACATAAATTGTATAGAAAAATTTGAAATTCAAAAACTCATACTAAGAATTCAAGAAATGTACTCAAAAATTGAAAAATGAACATTTAAAAGTTTTAATTGCAAAATTCAAAAGTAATATTGATGTTGTCGAAAAAAATACAAAATTTGTAAATGAAAACGAAAAATCGACAAAATTTCTTTTCCATAATGCAAAATTGATTAAAATTACACTGAAAAATCAAAAACAAAAAATTGCGACTAATTATATGATAAAATGAGAAATTAAAATTAACAAATTTTTCTACTTTCAAAGTGCAAAATTAGTTAAAAATTGTTTAAAAAATCAAAAAATTGTATTCCTTTTAAAAAAAAAATGGTAAAAAAGCGCCAAGTTTCGAAAAACAGTAAATAATTAATCAAAATGTTTCTAATGAAACAAAATTTCAAAAAATCTCTACTCAAAAATATGTTCAGAATTAGCAAACTTTGAAATACTAATCAAAAATAAAAATTCATCAATTTTTCACCCATTTATCAAAATTTGGTCAAAAATTTTGACACAATTCACACGCTCGTTTGCAAAAATAAAAATCTAACTCAAAATCTCTCGGAAAAATTGCAGTAAAAATTATCTAAAACAAAAAAATAAAAAATACGCACAAAGTACATGAAAGAATATTTAAATTTACAATCTCGTATATACAAAAGAAATCGAATTCAAAAATTCGAAAAAATTTTTACTCGAAAAAATTGCAGTAAAAATTATATTAAAAAGCAGTAAAAAATATATAAAAGCTACACGAAAGAATAGAAATTTAAAGACTTGTATAAAAATAAAAATCGAACTAAAAAATCATCAGTAAAAATTACAGACAAAAAACAGTAAAAAAAATGCATAAAATACACGAAAGAGTAGTAGAAATTTACCCGCTCGTATAAAAATAAAAATCGAACTAAAAAAACCTCGAAAAAATTGCAGTAAAAATTATATAAAAATACAGTAGAAAAATAGATAAAGTTACACGAAAAAATAGAAATTTACACGCTTGCATAAAAATAAAAATCGAGCTCAAAATCTCCCTGAAAAAATTGCAGTAAAAATGGCATAAAAAAAATAGTAAAAAATAAATAAAGTTATACAAACGAATAGAAATTTACAGACTTGTATAAAAATAATTATCGAACTAAAAAAACCCCGAAAAAATCAGAAGTAAAAATTACATCCAAAAACCAGAAAAAAATACAGAAACTAGAGAGAATATAAAATTTCGACTTAGAAATCGAAAAAAAAATAGAAGAAGAAAAGAAAAGAGGAGAAAAGAATTCGGAAAAAATAGAGGAATGAAATTGGACGGAGGAGAATTTTGTCAATTGTTCCAAACCGCGACTGTACTGAGATACGCTGACCACGGTTCATGCACACTCCAGTACGTTGACTTACTGCATCGCACAGACACACATTCAGAAAATTCTCTCTACGTATGCGTGACACCAAATACGAATACTCGGCGCACGCACACATACCATTGGGGATGCAGATACTACGTCTCCCGGGGTTCTTGACCTGCACAACACAGATAATACCATACGCATACGTCATACTGCACAGAGCCGAGAAGATGTTACCGAGAAAATATTGAACCGACACCGTTTCTTTTTTACATTATATACAAGATGGTCACACGCATGTCCTATACATTTATATCCATCACCGGGACTTTATTTTCAATTACTTCTTTCTTTCTTCTTTTTTCTTCTTTTTTCTTCTTATTCTTATTTCCATCTATTCGAAAACCGCGAATAATTATCGGGGGCTCAATATTTTTCTTTTCATTCGCAGCATCCGCATTCGATTTTTCATTTTTTTCTCACAGAACCGATAACAAATAGAATCAGTATAATTGTATTGTACAATCTTATAATAATAGCATAGTAATAGTATAGTAGAAAAAAAATAATATAAAACAGTGTAGTAATCGTATAATAATAGTATAACAATAGTATAACAATAGTATAACAATAGCTCACCGATACTATAACAAATACCAATACTTTAATACCTAATACTATAAAAATAATACGATAATATTACGAAGAAGTAATTATTTTTAATTTCATCAAAAGTAAGAAGAAAAAAAATTGTTTTTGTAATTATAGGTTGTTTTCTTTAAGGTCTCTTTATTCTCCATTTAACAATTGGAATACTAAAGAATTGATGTGTGAGCAAGTTTTAACGGTCATGGTCGGACATTGCAATATCTATTAATATTGTAATTTTAATTTATTCCCTCTAAATTTGAATTAGTCAAAAATAACTAATTTTATAGTAAAAAATCAGTCACTGATTCAAAAAAGTCATTAATTACTAATGAAATAGTTAATAATAACTAATTACACTGAAAAAAATATTTAATTGATTCGATTAATTGACTATTATCAATTAAATATTTACTTGAATCAAATAATATTTATTGGAGTCAATTAAATGGTATATTTGAACCAATAATTTTAGTATTTGAAGTAAATATGAATTGAAACACTTAATTGATTCCAATAAATATTATTTGATTAAATTAAATATTTAATGGATAATAGTCAATTAATCGGTTAATTGAATCAATTAAATTTTTTTTTCAGAGTATTAGTTAAATTTTTTTACCTTTTATGTCAAAATAACTGAAATCTTTCTTAACTAATTCAGTTAGTGAAATTTGACTATTTTTATAGTTATTTATTTACTAATAATTAATAATTACTAATTATTAGTATTAATTACTAATTAAATAATTAGAAATTAATTAACTAATTAAATATTAGTATTAAATACTTATAATTAATAATTAGAAATTAATTAACTAATTAAATATTAGTTTTAATTACTAATAATTAGTAATTAGTAATTATTAGTATTTATTACTTTGCTAATTATTAATTTATTAGTTATTATTTATTAATAGTTATTACTCCACAAGTTACTGATTTCTGTATCAAAAAATCGGCAACGAATTTACTAATAATAATTAGTTATTTTTAACTAATTCAGATTGAGAGAGAATAATTTTTTTTATAAGTTCTTGTTAATTGTTAGAGAAAAGTGGATCAATTTTTTGTAATAATTGTTTAAATTGCAATAATAGGAACAGCAATATTAATAATAATAATATTGACAAAAATTATGGAAATGATAGTAACAAAAATTAGGAAAATAAAAATAATAACAAACATAGTCTTAAAAGTAATAATAATAAGAAGATAATTATAAGAATAGTTCTAAAAATAATAATAATAAATAGGAAATTAATAAAAATTCTAAAAACTTTGTAAAACTAAAATATAATTAAATACTAACTATTATTACAATAATAGTTTATAGTATTCAAATTTTTTTAATCAATTTTACAATTTTTAGAAATTTTTCTTATTTTAAAGGTATTTTTCAATTTGCAATATTTAGTGTCAATTTCAATATTTTTGTATTAACTTTACAATTTGGTACGAATTTTGCCTGAATTTTGACGTTTTATGTTAATTTAAAAAAAATGTCTGTAAAAATTTAATTCTTTTGTTATTTATTTGACACTTTTTGGTTTCTAAATAACAATTTTTTTAAATAGAAATAATTTAATATTTTTAACTTAACTCTAAAAAATAACAATAAAAAATTGAAAATATTAAAGAATAATAATAATAAGAATAGAACCATTAATTTAAATCAAATTTATCCAAATTTTTTTATCAATTTGCTATTCTCTGATATTTTTTTTTTATCAAACAGAAAAAACAAATTTTAATTAATTTGATACTTTTTTTTAATTAAATTGATACGGAAATTTTTGACTAAATTTAATATTTCTGTTGTTAATTATTCCATATTTTCGTATCGATTTGATTGAGGTACTTTTTTCTGTCAACTTGATATTTTTATAACGATTTTTGTTATTATTATTTTTATTATTTTTATAATATATCAGTTATTTTTATTTTCATAACTATTAGAATTATTTTTTTATTTTTCTAACTATTTTCGTTATTATTTGTATTATTTTCATTATTTTTTGTCTAATTTGGTTTTTTTGTTCGAAATTTCAAATTTTTTAGAACCACACTGCAAAAAACAAAAATTTTCTCAATTTCATATTTTTGCTGTTAATTTCCAAATTTTTGAATTAATTTAATACACTTTTGCTCTTAATTTCTTAATTTTTAAATCAATCTGATAATTTCGGTACTTTTTTGGATCAATTTGATATGTAACTTTTGATATTAATTTTCAAATTTTCCTGTCAATTTTATTCATTTGGTATTTTTTTGATACTCTTTGACTTTAATTTTATATTTTTAATTCAATTTTGAATAAAAATAATAACAATAATAAATTAATAATAACATGAAAAGAAAAAAAAATATTAAATTTTGTAAAAGTACTTTACAATTTAGAGAGAAATTGCCTCAGAGCGAAATTTTTTTTATAAAAAAAATACGAAACTTTAAAAGAAAAAATATATATAATTTAGTAATTTTATATTCAAATTAGATTTATTAATCTAATATTCTTGATATATTTTATAAAATTATATTAAATTTCACACAAGTTTCTTTATATAAAGTTTAATATTTTTTTATATAAAAAATTTTGCTGTATGATATTTTCTCCTCAAATTGTAAAATATTTTTATAAAATTTAATATTTATTTCCTTTCCCCGTGGTAATGTAATAATGATAATTTTAATTATATTGAACTATAAAATTTACAACGTTAAACTTGACAATTTTCAAAATCGTTAACTTGGAAAATCGTCAGATTTAACGTTGTAAACTTTAGTTCAATTTAATTATACATTTTTAATATGTAATTTAATTATATAGTTATATCATATAATTATATAATTATTTTAATAATATGTAATTTAATTTTAATATATATTAATTGATAAAATAAATTATAATAATAAAATATAAAAATTTAATTTACTTTATATTTTTGAATTGACAATTGTTTCGTTGAAAAATTTTGAAAAATCTCAAAAATAATTTACTTTAATTTATTATTATAAACATTATACATAATTAAGAATAAATTTTGTAAAAAATATAGAACTGTAAATGAAAATAGGATTTTTTGATTGATTTATTGATTATTATTATTATTATTTATTATTATTTATTTATTGTGATTTATTAATTTTTTATTTTTTGGGGTCATTACAAAGATATGTAGAGCTTTCAGGGGAAAGGGGGGTTAACTATCAGCAAAAAAAAATGGCTGGGGGGTGTTAAAATTTCAAAAAAAGCTTCAAGTATTTTTTCAACGACCCCTGTACTCTTTTTGCAATTATTGTATAATAATGATTATAATCGTTCTAATTAAACACTTTAAAGAGAATTTATTAACTAAATTCGAATTTTTTGGTTTAAAAGACAATCTCTGACGGTTTTTTTTAATTTTTTTTTTTTTTTTGAAATAGTAAAATGGAAATGTTTATATTGTTGAAATATTCGCGTGTTCGAATGGTTGAGTGAGCTTTTCGAACATGACCGATCGCTATATGTGTATGAGATCAAAGACAGAGATCCCGACTAATGCGAGTCTCCTGTCTTGCCCGATAGTCTCGAGCTGGGCTCATAGGTCCTGGTGGAGGTGGAGGAGAAATGAGCAACAACATCAGCGAGCGCGCCCTCCAGGAATGCTGGTCCACCCTGCAACGAGTGAGTTGAACACTCAGCCCGTTATTTAAAAAAAAAAAATTACGAGAAAAATTATTTACATGTTCCCACCCTGACCTTATTTTTTTTTATTTTATTTTTTTTTTTTTTTTTGTAACCATTCGCTTTTTTATAATTTTCTCGATTTGCATCCTTTTTTATTATTATCGTTGTTGCTCTTCTTTTTCCATTATGATAATTTTTCTCCTGCACGTCACCCAGTTCATCATTATTTAATTTTTAGATAAGGAAAAATCTTTATTATTGAGTTCTCGTCGAAATATTTTTTTTTTCTCAAAGATAATTTATTCACTGTTAACTCAAAATTAGCAAATTGCAAAAAAAAACTATTTAAAATTTTTTAATTTGAAAATTAAATTTATTAATTTGAAAATTAAATTTACTAATTTGCTAATTTAATTTATTAATTTCCTACTAGAAATAGGAATCAAATAAAAACACTTGATTCCCATTTTTAGTGAAAATTAGAATTTTGGGTATTGATTTGATACTTTTGAGACAAGTGTGATCTGGAAATTTATGAAATAGAAATTTAGAAACTGATCTCTAAATTTTGATTGGTAAAAATTTTTAATAATTTGAATTAATCACTTTTTGCTTTATTTGAATTAATAAATTTTGGTAAAAATTACTATATTTATTAGTAAAATTTACTCGCAGTTTTTCTAAGGATATCAAATTGAGACGAAAAATGAATCAAAAAAGTTGCGAAGCAATATTTTGATTCGTTTTTTGTCTCAATTTGATATCTTTGAAAAAACCTAATTCAAAAGAAAAAAAGGTAATTACTAATTCAAATTAGTAAATATTTTTATTAATTCAAATTTAGAAAGTGTAAATTAAAAATTATAATTATAAATTGTAAAATATAATTACAAATTTAAAATTATAAATTAAAAATTATAATCTAAATTCAAATTTAGAAAGTGTTAATTAAAAATTAATTATTAATTGTAAAATATAATTATAAATTAAAAATTAAAATTATAAATTATAATTGCAAATTATAATTATAAATTACAATTGCAAATTATAATTGCAAATTATAACTATAAATTATAAATATAAATTAAAAATTATGAATTCTGAATGATAAATTATGATAGACGATTCATAAATTATAACTTCTAAATTATAAGTCACAAATTTATAAAAAAATAGATTTGGAAAAATAATCTTTGAGGAATGTTGAATTAAAATTTATTTTTATAATGAACAAATTATTTTTTTTTCCATTCGAGATAAAAATGTCGCACGTCAAATTTTATTTCTTTGATTTCATTTAGGTTTTATTATGATTGCAAATTCCAATTGCACAAATATATATTTTACATTTTCAATCCTTATATTTATGCATCCCGGCATGTGTATGCTTTATTCGTCGTGTTTCGTGTTGAATTTTTTTTCTTCATTTTTTTTTTGTATAAATTACAAAATCAAAGAAAATGAGCAAACGTCTCAATTTTTCTTTGACATTTCAAATTCGATCGACTTGTATTTATAAAACATTCGCTAAAAGACAAGATCAAAGCGCACTATTGTATATTTATAAATTTTGTAGAATAAGATGAAAATTTTTCAAATACAATATTATTTTGTTATAACTGAAAAATTGAAAAGGTATTTTTTTTAATTTCGTTATTTTTTTAAATTTTAGTTAGTGAGAAAAGTCGTCCATACTAATTTTAAGTTAGGAATAAATTCGTAATGATTTAATTAGGAAATTTAATTTGAATTAAAAAGTACTAAAAGAAATAGTAAAAGAAGAATTTTTACTAAGAATTATGTAAAAATTGTCACTAAATTGAATTAATTAAAATTTCTACTTATTTTTATTAGTTTTCCCCTAAAATTTGATTCAAATTTATAAACTATTAAAAAAAATAGTAAAATTTATTGGAAATTAGTAGCAAATTTTACTGATTCTAAGTAGCTAAAATTTCTACTAATTTTTACAAATTCTCCCCTAAGATATACTGAAAAAAAGAAAAGTACTAGACAAAATAGCAGAATTTAGTAATTTTTACTAATTTCTTAACTGATAGTTAAAAGAAAATTTTTACTAATTTTAATAAATTAAAATTTCAACTTATTTTTATTAGAAATTTTTATAAATTTAAATTAATTCAATAATTATTAAATTTCTGCTACTGTTTAGCAATTTTTCCCTAAAATTTGAGTAAAAATTAAAAACTATGAAACGAAACAAGTAAAATTCTACTGAGAACTAATAGAAATTTTTAAAATAATGATAATAGTGGAAGTTGTGGTGATAGTCGACTTTTCACTAATTTAAAATTTAGAGAATTAACTGCAAAAGTTAGTTAACAATTGAATTATTTAATTATCTTAATATTTAATATTAATACCAAATTATTATTATTATTCGTAAAAAAAAAACAATTTTTCTTATTTATTTTCTAAAAAAACTAAAATAAATCAGCCAATTGAGAACGATCCTCGATAAATTTAGCGGAATTAAAATATAAAAATCAGATTTTACAAAAATCTGAAAATTTTTAATTTAGAAAATTAACTGCAAAAGTTAATTAACAATTGAATTATTTAATTATCTTAATATTTAATATTAATTTATAAAGAAATTTTTTTTTGATTTTTGGAAAATGATGGAAAAAGTTAAAAAAGAAAAAAGATTATCTTTTTTAATAAAATAATCGTTTTTCTTTTTCAACTTTTTACATCATTTTCCAAAAATCGAAAAAAAATTTCTTTATAAATATTATAATGGAAGGAAAAACTTTTAAATTTAATATTAATATTTAATATTAATACCAAATTATTATTATTATTATTCGTTAAAATAGAAAATTTTTTCCTATATTTATTCCCCAAAAAACTAAATTAAATCAGCCAATTAAGAACGATCCTCGATAAATTTAGCGGAATTAAAATATGAAAATCAGATTTTACAAAAATCTGAAAAGAGAAAATAAAACGAAAAAAAAAATCTTTAATTTACAAAAGCCCAGAAGAAGAGTTTCCGAAAAGAAAGTGTCGCTAACGAGCGCTCAATTGTGTTATATTGCGGTTGAAGTGATGAGGACCTATAAAAAGGTATGGGGCAAAGTAAGGGGGAAAAGGGGGACAGGGGGGGGGTGAAGCAAAAAGAAACCTTTATAAAAGAGAAGATGTAGAAGAAGGCAAAGTAGAAAACTTTTAAATTCTCTCAGCAACGAAGAAACAATTTGTTTCGTTAAGTAGCCACATTCCTTCTTTTCTTTCTTCTTTTTTTTTGTGTGGTATTTTTTTTTTTGCTTGTCCCGTTGAAAGAGAAAAGTAGTGTAGGGAATGGGCGAATAGGGAGTTTGGGGGGCACGACACGGGGACGTAAAGTTAAGTCCGATTTTCTTTCTTGCGCGCACTTGTGTTCTTTCTCTTCTTTCAAAAGTGCACGCTTCATTCTTAAAAGCCACAAGAGCACAGAGAGAGAGGGAGAGGAAAGAGGCAAAACTTTTCGGAAAATCGCAAAAACCCAAGGCGCAACGGTGATGGCAAAGTTTTCACGTTTCCTCGAGATTTAATTAAAACATTCGCTTCCATTCTTTCTGTCAGGGAATTTTTTTGTCTCCGTTGTTTTTTTTCTCTCTTTTTGTCTTTAATTTCTACAATACGATACAAGAGGAAAATGTTTTCTTTTTTTCGAAACCAATTCTTTAATTTTTACTTGTAGGAATATTTTTTCTAAGGATCTCAAATTAAGATGAAAAAAGAATAAAAAATTCTTTAATTTTTACTTTGTGGGAATATTTTTCTAAGGATATCAAATTGAAACAAAAAAAAAAGATTCAAAATGTTGCTTCGTAACAATTTTTCAAATTGAGACAAAAAATTGCTTCGCAACACTTTTGATTCGTTTTTTGGCTCAATTTGATATCTGCAGAAAAACTGTGATTTATCATTTTAGTTATGTTTGGTATTTTATTAAAGTTAGTCGAAAATTTTAATTAAAAAAATTCATAGAAGATTTTTTTTTTAATGTGGGAGAAATTTTGAAAGTTCGAGTGAATGAAATGTTATTGTTTAGTGTAAATTTTTTTAAAAACTGTAAAAACTTTAAATTTTTAAACAGAAATAAATTTTCGGTCATTTGAACACAGAAGTTTTTAAATAATTTTTCTTTTCAAATATTATAAATTTAAAAATTAATGTAATGAAAATCATTGAATTCCTGCAAAGAATTTAATCAAAAAATTTGAGAATAATTGAATTCCTTCAAAGAATTTTGATTAAAATTTTTGTAAACTATACAATTAAAGACTTTTGAATAATTTTTTTCATTTTTTTTTTAATAGACTTTCTTTGATAATTGAAAATTTGTGTTTAATTGAAAATTTTAAAAGTAATTGCACGTTATGAAGAATTTTATTCAAGTTTTTGAAGTAATTGTTTTTCATAAATAATTGGAATTAAACATTTCAATTATTGAACTTTATTAAAATTTTTAAAAAATTATTAAATTCTTCTCAGAATTTTATTACAATTTTCTGAAATAATTAAATTCATTCGAGAAAATTTATTAAAATTTAGAAAATAATTGAATTCTTTCGACAAATTTGATTCTAAATTGAATTGTTTTAAAGGATTTATTGAAATTTTAGAAAATAATTGAATTTTTTCGTAAGATTTATTAAAGTTTTATTTTAAAAAATTGAATTTTGGCAAAAAATTTTACTATTTTACAAAAATAATTGTATTCTTTCGAAAAATGTTACTTTATTTATGAAAATATTTATTAAAATTTTCAAAAATAATTGAATTCTTTGGAAACAATTTGTATAACGAGTGAAAGCAAAAATTGAATTGTTTCGAAGAATTTATTAAAATTTTGATAAAATAGTTGAATTTTTTCGTAAAATTTATTAAAATTTTGTTAAAAATAATTGTACTTGGCAAAAAAAATTTTACTATTTTATAAGAATAATTGATTTTTTGCAATGAATTTTACTATTTATAAAAAAAATTGAATTGCTTGAAAGAATTAAAATATTGGAATTCCTTTGTGAAATTTTATTAAAATTTTTCAAAAATAATTGAATTTTGGAAAAAATTTTTACTATTTTTTAAAAATAATTGATTTTTTGCAATGAATTTAACTATTTTAAAAAATAATTGATTTGTTTTAAAGGATTTATTTTTATTAAAATTTTAGAAAATAATTAAATCTTTCGTGAAATTTTATTAACATTTTTTTGAAAATAATTGAATTTTGGCAAAAAATTTTACTATTCAAAAAAATAATTGAATTTTTTCAGGGACTTTTATTATTTATAAAAATAATTGATTTTGTAACGAATGAAGAAAAAAATTGAATTCTTTTGTAAAATTTTATTGAAAATAATTGAATCTTGGAAAAAAGTTTTACTATTTTAAACAAATTGAATTTTTTCGAAGGATTTATTAAAATTTTTTTAAATAACTGAATTCTTTCGTGACATTTTATATTAAAATTTTATTGAAAATAATTGAATTTTTTCAGAGAATTTCATTATTTACAAAAATAATAATTGATTTTGTAACGAATTAATAAAAAAAATTCAATTCAATTTCAATTCGTGAAATTTTATTGAAAATAATTGAATTTTTGCTAAGATTTTGCTATTTAAAAAAATTGAATTTTTTCGAAGGATTTATTAAAATTTTTTTAAATAATTGAATTCTTTCCTAAAAAGTTATTAAAATTTTGTTCAAAATAATTGAATTTTTGCAGAGAATTTCACTATTTATAAAAATTAATTGATTTTGTAACGAGTTAAGAAAAAAATTGAATTATTTTATTAAATTTTATTGAAAATAATTTAATTTTTGCAAAAAATTTTACTATTTACATAAATAGTTGAATTTTCCGAAGAATTTTATTTTTTATATAAAAAGAATTGAATTCTTCCAATTTTTTTTCTGCAAAAACAATTTAATTATTTAAATTTTTTTAAACTATAAACAATAATAGTTAATTATGTAGTTAATAAATGAATTTTTTTTTGTAAAAATATTATTTATTCTTTGAATTATAAAAAACAAAATAGAATTCTACAAAATGAAAAAATTGTCGATTTTATTACTTAAAGAGGGGATTTGAAAAAAATCTACATACATAGAATACGAAATGACAATTTTCGCGCACCCTCTTTTTAAACGAGTGAGCAATTTTTTTTGTGTCTAAGAAAGAAGAACCGCCCTTCGAAAGCGTACCAATCAAAATTTGTTTCAAAATCAATAATAAATTGGTTGACACCCCCTTTGCACTGCCGTACCAGTTCATCAAACAAATGAATACCAATCTCAATATAATCTCTAAAAGAACGAGAAAGTAATTTTAAATATACATATGCGATAGAAAAAACAAAGATAAATACTTGAAAACTCCTGCTCAGATATTCAAAAGCTCATCATCTCTCACTCTGATCGTGAAGGGACGTGGGAAACGTTGAAAAAAAAGGAAAAAAAAAACTTGTGTTATCCAAATACTTTCTCTCTCGTCACCCCAATATTTCGCGAGACCAGTTCTCATGCCTAATTCCAAAACCAACTTGCCCGAAAGGGATGTGTTTTTTTCCTGAGAGCGTAAATTAAAATCCAATTATTTCGGCGCCTCTCCGGAACCCTTTTCGATGCTAGGATTCAAATGAATTTTTTTTTCCCTTTTTTTGTAAATGAAACGATCTCCCTCGCTCTTTCTCGTCTATTATATATATATCTATATACATGTTGAAAGTGTTTAAAAACTTCATGTTAGCATTTTATGAGTCGAGAGTTTATTCTATGAATGCAATGGCATTTTTAGTCGGAGATTAAAAAGTTGCAGCCAAACTTTCTGATAATGAAAACAGTTTGTTGAAAAATTTTCCGAATTTCATTTTAATCATTTTATTTTTAATATCGAAGCAGACTAAATAAATTAACGTGGGGGAAAATATTTCGAAGCTGTTTTTTAAAGACTCTGGTAAATTTCTCTAAATCAGAATTAAGAATTAAGTAATTAATTATTAATTATTAATTATTAATTATTAATTACTAGAACATGGAAATTACTTTAAGAAAAATAATTTTTGTTTAATTTTACGTCCGTTTTTTTTACAAAAGTAAAAATATATTTTGTTAGAGAAAGATATTTTTAAGATAAAAAGCAAATTTGAAGGTAAGGAGAATTTAAGTTTTTTAAACTATTAATTATTATTATGTTTTGTATAAAATATATTATTTTTGTAATATACAAAATTTTGTATATACAATAAACCAGAAAATACGGTTGATACAACAAAATAGAGTACAGATTCAAAAATTTTTTTTTCTAACTGAATAATTGAAAACAGTGTTAATTAATTAAATTTCTATCACCGTATAGAACTTATATAACTGACAGCTGCTTGTAAAATCAGAACCAGTTTTCGTGTCACTAGTCGAGCAGGAAATGAGGAAAAAAAACAACTCACATATATATATAGCGAGACCTTTAGGCAAAAGTTTCTTTTGTTTCAAAAACCTTTTTCCCGAGGGATGCAAATCGGTAGGCGTTGCTATTGTCTCAACACCCCGTTCAAAGTAAATTCAAGACCACACTCCTTTTTCTCACGTTGCATCTCTTCTGTGTAGTACTTTTTTTTTCTCTTCTCTCTTGCTACTAGAAATTGTTAAGATAATCTCTTTTTTGTTTCTAGTGCAAAAAAAACCTAATTCTTTTCATGTTTAATTAATTAAATTCATGCAGTTGTTGCGGAGATTGTTTTTTTTTTTTTTTTTGAAAACTATATTAAAAAAAGAAGAGAGGAAATTAGTGATTTGTTTTTTTCGTTTTTGGTAATTATAAATTAAAAGATTGCCATAAATCTCAAAGTCCTTTAATCCTGTTTCAATATTCGCGGTCATGACCCCTTTTAATACTGGTTGGGTAACTGTAATTACAGGATACTAGTCTAGAATTAAAGTTGAGTTTAGAAGCATGTTCGAGGACAAGAGATCTTCTTTCAGATTAGAACTATTTTAACATTTTAACAATCCACCGTCATCGTCAATTTTTAGTCGGGAGCAAAAAATTATTTTTGCGGGTATAAAATTTGAATATTCAAAAAAGGAAAATTTAAAGACCAAATTGAAGATCATTTGGTAAATTGTTCCTCTAATGGAATTCAAAATTTAGAAAAAAAAAATTATTCATGAAGAAGATAGAGTCAATAAAAAACTATTTTCATTGTTCTTTTATTTCAATTATTCATCTTAATTATTTCTTTCAATTATTTCGTTGAGTTATTTCTTTTAATTATTTACAATTTGTTTTTATAATTTATTTTAATTAGAATTTTAATTATTGTAAAATAAGGAATTTTTAACTTTTTCTAATGATAACAAATTGAGACAAAAAAAAAGAATAAAAAATAAAACCAATTTTTTAATCTTTACTTGTGGGAATTTTTAAGTTTTTCTGCAGATATCAAATTGAGACAAAAACACGAATCAAAAATGTTGCTTCACAAACACTTTTGATTCGTTTTTTGTCTCAATTCGATATCTGCAGAAAAAATGTGATTTATTATTTTTGGTATTTTATTAAAATTAGTCGAAAATTTTAAATAAAAAAAAATTGATTCAATACGCTGCTAAATACAACTGTCAAAAATTTGAATTTTTAAAAAGAAATAAATTTTCAGTCGTAAATTTATTTCAAAAAAATAAATTTTTTTGAACTCGGAAAAAATTTGAGTAATTGAATAAATTCGAAGAATTTTATTATTTATAAAAATAATTGAATTCTTGCAAAGAATTTTGATTAAAATTTTCGAAAATCTTAATTAATTTTAATTAATTAGGAAATTTCCTAATTATTTTAAAGAATTTTTTCAATTTGTTTTAAATAATAGATTTTCTTTTAATAATTGAAAATTTTCAAAGTAATTGAATATTATGAAGCTCAATTTTTTAAAATAATTTGAATTAAACATTTTAATTATTGAATTTTATTAAACTTTTTTTTAAAAAATATATAAATTATCCTCAAAATTTTTTTACAATTTTATTTTAATACCTATATATTTAAAAAATGGAATTGTTTCGAAGGATTTTTAAAAATTTTAGAAAATAATTGAATTTTGTCAAAAAAATTGTACTATTTAACAAAAATAATTGAATTCCTTCGAAGAATGTTATTATTTATGAAAATATTTATTAAAATTTTTAAAAATAATTGAATTCTTTGGAAATAATTTGTTTGACGAATTAAGAAAAAAAATTTAATTCTTTCGTATAAAATTTTATTGAATATAATTCAATTTATGAAAAATTTTACTGTTTAAAAAAATAATTGAATTGTTTTAAAGGATTTTAAAAAATTTTATGAAAATAATTGAATTCTTTCGTGAAATTTTATTAAAATTTTTGTTAAAAATAATAGAATTTGAACAAAAAAATTTACTATTTTATAAAAATATTTTAATTCTTCCGGAGAATGTTATTATTTATGAAAATATTTATTAAAATTGTATTGAAACAATTGAATATTGTTTTGAACGATTTACTTAAATTTTTAAAAATAATTAAATTCTTTCGTGAAATTTTATTAAAATTTTATTGAAAATATTTGAATTTTTGCAAAGAATTTTACTTTTTTTAAAAAAATAATTGAATTGTTTTGAAGGATTTTTTAAAATAATAGAAAATAATTAAATTCTTTCGTAAAATTTTATTAAAATTTTAGAAAATAATTGAATTTATGAACAAATTTTACAGTCCACAGAAATAATTGCATTCTTTCAAAGGATTTATTAAAAATTTTAGAAAATAATTGAATTTTTTCGTAAAATTTTTGTAAAATTTTATTTGAAAATAATTGAATTTCTGAAATAAATATTGTTATTTATAAAAATAATTGAATTTTTTTAAAGTCTTTATTTTTATTAAAATTTTAGAAAATAATTAAATTGCTTGGAAAAATTTTGTAACTAATTAAGAAAAAAATTTGAATCTTTTCGTGAAATTTTATTGGCGCAAATAATTGAATTTTTACAAAGATTTTATTGTTTAAAAAAATAATTGAATTGTTTTATAGGTTTTTTAAAAATTTTAGTTAAAATTTTTATTAAAAGTAATAGAATTTTAACAAAAAAAATTTACTATTTTATTAAAAATATACACTGAGAAAAAAATGCTATTGAATCTATAGCACGCATATTCGCATACGTTCAAAAGCAGATGTCATTAACTTGATGTGATATGTAGTCTATTTTATAGCACTGCTTTTAAATCAAAAAATGACTTCTTTGATTCAATAGCGATGCTATAAAATGAATTACATTTCGCATTAAGTTAATAACATCTGCTTTTGAACGTATGTGAATATGCGTGCTATAGATTCAATAGCATTTTTTTCTCAGTGTATGAATTCTTTCGAAGAATGTTATTATTTATGAAAAATATTTAGTAAAAATTGTATTAAAAATAACTGAATTTTTGCCAAGAATTTTACACGCGAAAAAATTAAAGTAGCAAACAAAAAACACTGAATTTGGGGGGGGGGGGGGTAGGGGATTGGATTAAATAAAACAATACAGTTTGTAATGTATATTTATAAAAAAGAGATAATTGTCGTCAAAAGAGATTTTCTCGTTATGTTTCTTTTATTACTCTCATACATGTCGCTTTTATAACCCCTTTGGGCATTTTTTTTCCTTCATTTTTTTTTTTTTTTTTTTTTTTTTATATATTCTGGAGCTGGAAGGATCAACAATTCAAATAACGGTCTTGGCGCGTCGTGCTTTTGTTTCATGAAAACTTAACCCCCTCCCTGTAACTCTTATTTCTCCCTATGACCCGAGTCCTAAAAGGGTTTCTGTTTCGAGTCCAAGAAACGGTTTCGTGTCTCGTGGCCGTTACGATGCAAACAAAATTATAACGTCTTAAGCCCCAATATACCCATTCCATAAAACCTCTTGAAACACTTACTCAACCACCCTGCCCTCCCCCCTCTCATTCTCCTTCCTAACGTCACCAACCAACCCCCTTTGTCTTTCCAGGTTTTCAGTAATTTTGTATGATTTTCGGATTGCATGATTCGGCATAATAACACTTTTTCTCTCCGTCTCTCTCTCTCTCTCTCTCTTGCTTCTCTTTTAGGATTAAAAGATATAATATTTCGTTTCGAACTTTGAAATTGAATTAATCGAACTTGGAAATTTCAATTTTGTATTTTTGACTTTTTTTTCGCCTTCGATGAAATTGATTTAGAATTTAGATTCAATGAAGTGCGGTAATATTGAAATAAACGGAACAATTTGGGATTTAATTTCCTTCGCTTAAAGGTTTCGATTCTCTTTATTTGTATATTTGAATGTCTCGTGTTACAAACTAAAAGATTAATTTTACAGACTGAAAATTTATATATTGTTTGGTAAAATTAGAAAATATAAAAATTTAATTATTTCAGGGGGAAAAAATATTTTAAATAAACGATTAGTTGTCTATTAAAATTAACTATAATAATTTGAATGTTTTTTTTTATGAAAATAATAATTGAATTACTTAAAAAAAATTTATTATTTATGAAAATAATTAAATGTTTGGATACAATTTTATTAACATGTTTTTTTTTTAAATAATTGAATTCTTTTTGGGAAATTTTATATTAAAAAAAAATAGTTAAAATATATACCGTATACAAATATAAAAAAAAACGTATTATTAAGTCAATGTGATTTCGTCATGGGAACGAAACGGTTCCGGTTCCGAAGTGACAGCTAAAAAAAGTGTTTATAATGGATGGGAAAAGAGCTGGAGGAATCGCGCAAATCGCGCCTACGCGAAAGATAGAGGGACAGATAAAAAGATATATATGACCAGTCAGAGGGAATGCAGACAGGGCAAGAGGGAAGGAAAGAATGAAAGAAAGAAAGAAAGAAAGAAAGAGAAAGAAGAAACGCGTTACGAAGTAATCGTCATGCCGCCATACGTATATATATATATATAAACGGGGATATCGTCCCCCCCCTCTCTCTGGTTTCTTCTATTTTCTCTCATTTCTTTCTCTTTTTTTTCTCCCGAGTTCTTCACTCTTTCTCTCCAGTTCCTCCTCCCCCCCGACCCCTGCTGCTTGCCCCTCTCTTCAACTATACTCTCTTCTTTCTCACTAACACGCGGTTTTGCCGTGACCTACCCCAGGAAGAACTGAGCGAGCATGCACACGCGCCCACACATTCTGCAACGCTCCGCATAACGCACGCTGCGTCAACAATTATTTCTTTTCTTTCCTTTTTTTTCCCAAAGATAAGCAATTAAATTTATTTTTTCATTGTTTTCCAGCGCATTTTTATTTGTTTTTTTTCTTTTCTGTTATTGAAAGTGTATTTTTTTTTTGACTTTTTGAAGGGGGGCGGGGGGGGGGGTATTTATTCGATAGCCATTTTATTCCATCCTATGAAATTTTTTCTCGTGAAATTGAAAATAAAAATTGTTTTCTATTCTGGAAAAGTAATTTCAAATTCGTTGTCTAGGAAACCGAAAAAAACTCGAAGTACGCGGTTTCATTTACTTTTCGTAAAGTCGCCGCCATATTGACTTCGGCCATTTTGGATTTCGAATTTCCCATCAACGACTCAAAAAAAATTTCTGTTATAAGTTTTTTTTCAGATTTTGCAATTCGACAATTTTGAGTTTTAGTAATTTAATCTCAATTTTATTAGCAACCCTCGCGTTTAACAAAATTTTAAAGTCAATATTTCACGAAACCTCAGTCACCAACATAAATATATCATTTTTATTCTTTCTTCTCTCGTCAAAAACTAAAAGAAAAAAAAAACATCGCAAAGTCTATAAATTACAAGAGTTCACATTACAACTATTTTAAATTTTGGATGTTTCCCAATTGGAGTGCCTTCAAAATTTTTCCAACCGTCGAACCTAGAGCATATACTTATAGTTAAAAATATTTCTTATTTTTTCTATTTCTCTTTATTTTATTTTAAACTTTTTGCATAACTGTCAGACTATAGAAAAGCGTCAAACTCATTTTTTTCTAGACAGATAATTTTTTACAGTATAACCAATCAATATCACGAATTGTATCAAATTGCCATCAAAATTGGTACAATTGGTACAATTAGTATAAATAACAACTAATTTGTATTGTTTTTTGTACTATTATTGTACTAATTATTAATGTAACATTAATTTTTACTATAATTACGGAATTACTTATTATAGTATTAGTCAAGGAATTAACTAATTACTAAAAAATTAATTTCAATCAAGGTTAATCACTTTTCGTTTTTTAATTTGCCAAACAGTTTTTCTAAGCATATCAAATTGAGACAAAAAAAAGGATCAAAATTGTTGTAACGCAACAATTTTGATCCGTTTGTTTTGCCTCAATTTCATATCTTTAGAAAAACTGAATAAATTTTTAAATTTTTTATTAAAATAAAAATTGATCCAACGCAACAATTTTGATCCGTTTCTTTTGTCTTAATTTTATATCCTAAAAAGAGAATTAAAAAAGCTTATAAAGAAGGAAAAAACTGATTTTTCAATATTGAGTTCGCGTACATACTTTTTTTTCTCGCGCAACATCTTGACCAAGGAGAAAAAAAATTATATTGCGCGTATACATTGACTGTTTTTTCTTATCGTTCATTGACTCTCATATACACACTATATAGCGCAGTGTTACTGAGATCGTCGTCCCAGAGAGCGTCCATATACTAAATTCCCCGCGCTTCCCTCGCACATATACAATATAGTCTGTGATAAGAAATTGCATTTTACCATAACGTTATATATATACAACGCATTCTTAACCCTCGAAATAAAGCGCAACTTCTTCGGTGGCTAACGATTCTAAATATTGACATAGAGTGCGAAATAAATTTATCGTAATGCCGAATGACGAAACGCAATACTATAACGTATATATAAAGAGTTCGACGACCCTGTTTTTTTTTAAATTTTTTTTTCGTGTAAACACATATTGACGAAAAAGGGGGATGTTGCTATTCTCGAATTTCCAAACTTGCAATTTACCCACATACATCGGAGTGCATAAATATTTTATTACTCGTCACGATTAAAAATATCCTTTTCTTATGAAATCGATTATTTGGGTGGGAAATTATTTTTCTTGTTTTTAATTTGGAATTTTTATTTTTTTGACTTTTTTATTATTATGCTAAATAAATTTTTTTTTATCTATTTTATTGTATTTTTTTTATTGTATTTTTTTATTAATTGCCGAAGCAAAAAGTCAGCCACGATTTTAATAATATTTCGATATTAATTTTTGAAATTAAAATTACAATTTTCTCTTTTTCGAAACTTTTCCTGAATTCCATACATGAATTCCCTCAAAAATGCTAGACGGAAATTTATACAATTATTTTTCTACAAACTATAGAATATTAATGCATTAAATTTTTCTGTTTTTAAATTTCGCGCCAATATAGTTCATTAAACTGCCGCCTAGGGGGCATGGAAGTTCTCTCGCAAGCGCAATTCGTTTCTCGTCTCCTTAGTTTGAATTCTCTTTTATAAAAACTCTTTTCCAAAAAAGAATACAAAAAAGTGCAAAAAAGAAAAATAAAAACAAGAAAAATAGAAAATAGGAACAAAAAATAGAAAGAAAAATAGAAAATAGAAACAAAAAATAGAAAGAAAAATAGAAAATAAAAACGAAAAATAGAAAATAAAAAAGAAAAAGAAACAATAAAAATAAAAAAAGAAACCGAAAGTAAGAAACAATTCACCAGTTTGATTTTCAAAGACTGGCGTTTGAATAAAGAAAACGAAGAAGTGCAGCTTTTAGAGACTCTTATATTATATATATATATGTACAAAAAAAAGAATATCGTCTCAGAAGAAAATTCATAGTCTCAAAAGACTTGGGGCAGCATCAACGAAGAAGATAAAAGAGAGGGGAGAACCGGCAAAAGATCGTTGCCCTTCTAAATATAAGTTTGCAAAATCGAATAGCAAAAGTATACGAGGAGTTTTGCCGCGTTTCTTGAGAGCTGTGTGTATATTGCCGCGGTTTCCCCTTTTTTCCTCATTCTCTCCCCCCCCAGGCCCCCTCCCTCTACCTTTTATCGTTGAGCCTCCTCCTTCTTCCTGTTACCTATCTCCCTTCCATTCGTAATAAGAGAAAGAGAGTGAAAGACGTGAAATAAAGTGCGGTGGGGAGGGAGAAGTGCACAAGTCGCGAAAAAATATATGAGTATGGTGAATCCCCACTTTTTCAAACATGTGTACATACTTTTATTTATATATTTCTTTTTTTTGCACTTTTTTGTACTCTTTTTTTCTATATTTACAATATATATATATATATATATATATATATTTAAATATATAAAAAATTAATTTATAAATATATAATTATATTAAATATAATTTAAAATAATAATATAATAGGTCCAAGGTGGCCAGGGCACTATAGGAAAATTCTTCTGCATTATTATATTTATAATGAATAAAATAATTTAGTTCTTCACTGAAAAAAAAAATATTCTTAATTTAAGAATATATACTAAAAAAAAGGTGCCCAGGATATCCACTTAAATTAAGTGCGGAAAATATTCTTACTATAAGAATATATTCTCATTGTAAGAATATTTCCACTTAATAAATTGATCACCTTTTTTATAGTATATATATTCTTAAATTAAGAATATTTTTTTCAGTGTTAATGTTTGAAATAAGATAAATAATTAACAATATTTTAGAATGGCTTCTTATAAGCAGAAAAACAGAGTTTGCAACTATTGATTCTGTGATTATAGGCCAAAAACAATATATTTAAATAAAATTACCTTAAATTGATTTTTGCAACTACTTTCTTAATTTTTCAGTGGCCGCCTCGGGGCCACTTTTTTAAACCAAAGTTTCAGCTCTTTTTCCAAAGTCGTCAAAGTTTTATTTTCCTTAGTAAATTAAAAAATTTTTGTTTGCTAAAATGTTAGCTAAGGAGATAAAGTTTCAGGGCATGTATTATTAATTATATGTTATATAATACCGTTTAGGAATTACATTCGTTCAAAAGATGGCTGGTCACCTTGGTGCCCCTTACCCTGCAAATAAAAATAATTTTTTAAATAAAATTATATTAATATATAGTATATGTTGAATATAAATATAAAATATTGCATATTATACAATATAAAATATATAATATATAACATTATGAGAACGTATTTTCCCAGCTCGAAACGCGCATCTCGTTGCGTGGAGTTCTTAGGGTCGAATTTCGCGAGACGGGACCCCACAAAACGTAGTCGTAGGTCAGGAACACGGCGTGTTTGTCGGAGGAGTGAGAGAGCTTCTGCTCAAGTATAAGAAGAGGTGGGAGAAAAAGAGAGCACAGGGAGGAGAGTAAAAGTAGGTGCCGACTTCGTTGGAGGGGGAGAGCGAGAAAAAGAGGAAGGCAGGAGAGGGGAGAGAGAATCAAGAGGGCCAAAACGTTGTAAATTTGTGCGTGATATGTGCGCGATGATCGAGGATTCGTAATTTATGTCTAGAGAGGGGGGAGAAGGTGCCTCTTTTATGACAAGGATAAAAGAGCGAACAGAGATAAAAAAAGAGGAAAAAAAAATTATCGAGTGGGAGAAAAAAAATACCAACACTGTCTCTCTCTCCCTCTCCCTGAATCTAGGTCACGAGATTTGCGACTTCAGTTCATTGTTGATATTGAAAAAAAAGAAATTCAGTCACTTATGTACTCTTTTACCCTTTTTTTTATATATTATGTCAAAACGCTCGAATTTAATTTTTTTCCAATAAAGAAATTAATTTATTTAATTTTAATTATAAATAAAACTTTGTGGTTAATCAACAGTCCGAGTCGAAAAGATTCAGACACAGAAAAAACGATAATCTAATTTTAAGAAGAAGATATACTTAAATAGGAGCCAAGACTTAATTTAAGTAGCAGGGAATATTAATATTCCCTACTTAAATTAACTATGGCTCCACTTAAATTAAGTGAGAAATATTCTTACAATAAGATTGATATTCTAATTGTAAGAATATTTCCCAAATATTGTAAGTGCACTTACATTAAGTGGGAAATATTCTTTAAATTAAGTACCCCCATGGGGGCCCTAATTTAAGAATAGGGAATATTCTTGTAGATTCTTCTTAAAATTAGATTATCGTCAACCTCCAAAGTTATCTATTTACAAGTTATATTGTTAAATTTATTAAAATAATTTATTATTAACTGAAAAAAAACAAAGGAGGAAATAAATTGGAATTGTAAAAAGCGAGTGTTGTGTGTGGCATTACGCTCGCCGTCTAGAGATCTCTGCACACGCGTGGGTGAATATCCTGGCTGGTTTTGCGCCGATAAGTGAAGGGGGGGGGGCCACCAGGAGAGAGAGAAGAGTCTTGATTCTTAAGGACGAGGAAAAGGGAGAAAAGAAGAAAAAGAGAGGGAGGGGAGGGCAAAAAGCTCTCAGATTCCCACTCTTCCCAACTTGTGTCTTCTCCCCCCACCACGCTGCTTTTAGAGTCCGGCCCCTTCTCCTCTCACTCTCACGGTCATTCCCCCCACCACTCTCGAACCTGGACCTATCCCAAAATTTAGAGGTCGGCCAACGGCCCACAATTTCTCGGTGGGCCCCATTCGCATCTGGGACTCGCGCCATGAGTATTATTCTTGGGAGAAAGGTCTTCATTGCGACCCCTCTTTTTCTCTCTCTCTCTCTCTTTCTCTCACTATTTTTTCCTCTCTTTTTTCTTCTTTTTTTCTCTCTCTGTTTCTTTCTTTCACTATTTTTTCTCTCTCTTTCTCTAACTCTTTTTTTTTCTCTGTCTCTTTCTTTCTCATTTGGGTTACCACCCAAAAGAGAGGGAGAGAGAAGGAGAAAAAAATAGAGAGAGAAGGAGAAAGAAAAAAGAGAGAGAGGGGAAAAAAAGAGAAGGAGAGGGAAAAATGGAGAGAGAGAGAGAGAGGTCGCAATGAAGACCATAACTATGTGGGTGTCACAGCCTCGACCTTCTCTCTCGTCCCGGGTCCATAATACCAAAGTGTCTCGTGGTGGGGATTTTTCAGTCCAGATCCACTCTTCTGGAACGGGGACCCCTCTACGAGAGCACAAGACCAATCCCCGTCGAGGACGCGGTTAACTAGCCTACTGGGGCCAATTCACTCGGGGCTTCGGCTGCTCCAGCGGCGCCCCAGCATTTTATACTCCAAAGATTCTTTAAGCAAGTAAGGTGCGCACGCGGGGCAAATTTCTTTTTTCCCTTGCTTCCACTATATCAGCAGAGAGAGAGGGGGGGGCTTCTTCTTCGCTGCAAAGAGAGAGAATGGAACAGAAGAGAGAGAAACTTATGGAAAAAAAACAGGAGAAAAAGAAAACAAGAATATAAGAAGTCAAAAGAAGAAGAAGAAGAAGGAGATGGAAAAACGAGTTGAATGTTTATTGGAATAAAAAACGGAGCGTGCGCGAACGCTGCGTTTGAATGCACGCGATCGCTCTTGGCGGCCAATCGACGACGATCACTCTCGCATCATCTCAAACCGTTTTTACAGTCTCTCCCACCTTTCAACCCCCACTTCCCCCCCTCCTCCTGCGTGTCTGTGTGTGAGTGCGATATTCGGAAAGGAAAGGAAGGAGAGGAACAACACACAAGAATCACGGGACGTCTGCCGTTCAGGAAAAATCGGTCCTCCTGGAGTTCCCACCGCCGTCTCGAGTTACGCGTGTCGCGTGCGACGATTCCGCGTGTCGCGAAGAGAACGTGAACCTCTTCCGGTGGGAAGAGGTCCCCCGATGAGCGGCACCTGGTTCCCGCGCCGTTCAAATTGTCTAGTTCCGGTTAAGCTCACCGTAAGCCACGGTGCCGCTCTTCACACGCAGTGCAAAACGAGAGTTGTCTCATCGGTGGTTGTTTCTTCTTTTTTTTTTGTTTTGACTTCTTCTTCTTCTTCTATTCTTTCGCACTAAGAGAGAGAGAGAAAGAAAATCTTCTTTTTGGTGTTTTCATCACTTGCTGTGACTGCGGTACCACGAAGTCTCGTTTTTACTCCCCCAACTTCCCCTTCCCTTCTGTTGGACTAAATGGAAAAAAAGGAATCCCACCACTGAGAGAGAGAGAGAGAATGAAGAACGATGAACTCGAGGAACAGTGTGCCATATTTTGTGATTTTTTTAACTAACTCCTACCACCGCAAGACTGTGATCCACTAGAACCACGAACTACCTAAATATTGCCGAGGTAAGAATTTCTTTTTACAATGCGATTTGGCAACTTGACAGTAATCTCCCTTATTGGGAATATTATATACCACGTGTGTGTAGTTTCTGGCGCGCTTTTCTCAGTCCTACTATTCATACTTTGATCTAAACATTTACAATGACTTTTTTCATATTTATTACAATAATCTATTACCATTTTGAAAAATGTATTTCCAAACTGCTAATAATTTTTGACACTATTATTAATTTATTTCCAAAATGGAAATATTTTTTGCACTAAAATTATTTACAACAATCGATTACCATTTTGGAAAAAAAAGTAACCGAAAATAGAAATAATTTTACTGTAATAATTAATTTTCATATATATTAGAGCCAACAAAAAATCATTGCCTGAATTTATTGACTTTTCGAAAATTAAAGTATAACTTCCCAAATGGAAATATCTAATAGAATTAATATACCATTTTAAAAATATCTGTAAATAATATTTCCAAAAATATTTATTGCAATAAATTTTCATTTTAAGAATAAAAATATTCATTGGAAGAATTTATTAACATTTTAAAAGTTAAAGAATTTTCCAAACGGAAAATTGTGCGATTCATTTTCTTTTTTGAAAATAATATTTCAAAAATCTAAATATTTATTACAATAATTAATTTCCAAATTCAAAAAAAATATTCAATGCAAGAATTCATTAACATTTCGGGATTTAAAGTATTTCCGAAATGAAATTATCTAGAATTCATTTTCATTTTTCAAAATAATAATTCCAAGATCAATATTTACTGCATTCATTTATTTCCATTTTAAAAATAATAAAAATATTCATCTCAAGAATTTAATTACTTCTTCGTATTTTTGATAATAAAATATAAGTATATTTCCCAAATGGGAATATCTGCACTAGAATTTATTTCCTTTTCTGAAAATAATATTTATTATAATAAATTTCCATTTTAAGAAAAAAAGTATTCAGTGCAAGAATTTATTAACATTTTGGAAATTGAAGAATTTCCTAAACGAAAATATTTAATAAGATTCATTTTAGTAATATTTCTAAAATCTAAATATTTATTACAAGCATTAATTTTCAGTTTAAAAATAAAAAAAAAAAATTTCATTGCAAGAATTTAAGATTTCGGAAATTAAAGTATTTCCCAAAATGGAAATATCTAAAATTCATTTCCTTTTTTCAAAATAATATTTCCGAGATCTAAATATTTACTGCTATAATTATTTAATTCCATTTTAAAAATAAAACCCAAACGAATAGATTTCACTTAAGACATAAAAATACACCTTTAAAAAATTTGTATAATTTAATTATAAATCCTTTTAACCTTTTTCTTCTTAAAATCAAAATTCAAGAATAGATTTTCAAAAGATCTTGGAAGTATTCTTTAATTTTTAAAATATCATCTATAATTGATGAATACCATTTCTTTATGTAAGAAAAGAAATTTATAGAGGAAAATAAAGAACCTCGAAAAAATTATAAATTAATGAACTACAAACTTTATTTTTCTTCATTTTCTATATTCTTTTTTAATTATAAAAAGAAAAACTTGTCTCATTTCATAAATTTTAATCTCCTTCTGTCGAGTACATAATATAAAAGTTATTGACTCGGATTTAGGTTATTCCAATAGAAAAACAAGCGATAAGATGTCTCTAAAGTTAAAGATTGATCCGTAATTTTTCTTGTTTATAAAAAAAAGAATAAGTTTCTTTTTAGCAAATTTTTCTTTCTTAAATTTAAGAAAAAAAAACTAAAAACAAAAAAAAAATAGTGAATTGATTTTCAAAAATAAGGGAGAATTTTGATTATACATTTGGTATTTTATGTATATGAATGAGTGAATGTCATGTACCACGAGGTTTCGGTTAATTTTAGCCTAGATACTATTCTTGCACTCTCTGTGTATATATTGAAACTATAAACGGAAGCAATTGCATCTTATTCAAAATCTAAAAGTAATTTTCACTCTTCTATTATTATCATCATTCATTATTATTATTATTATTACTATTATTCTCATCTTCTATTATTTACCAATATTATAGTTTTTCTATGTTTAACCCTGTTTCTTAAATTTTTAATTTTGCGGTTTATTTTTAACCGAAAGTATACTTGAATGTCGTCGCTATAAGTGTCGGACAAAGTTTTACTTTTCGTCGAATTAAAAATTAGTTTTTTTAAATTTAGATCTAAACTTTTCTGTTCGGGAAATAAATAAAGAAACAGTGGGATAAAAATTTAATTTCGATAAAAATTTAATTTCTTTTCACTGTAAAAATTTTGATTCAACTCGATCCTTTTCGACAGGAAACAACTTTATTGAAATATTGTCTTTATTTCAGAATAAGAAATCGATTTTAAGTTCTAAAAATTGATTTTAAATCCAAAAAAGAGAAAAAAAAGGTTCTTTTGTTTCTAGTAGTGTAAGTAAATAGAACAAGTGATATTTGTCATCGGTAAAAATAACTCGACGCTAAGCGACGATACCAAAAGAGGCTCAAAAAACTCGTAATATTTTTTTAACTTTTCTCGATTTTTTCTTTCTTAACTTCTTAATTTTCTTTTTCTATTTTTTAAAATTTTCTTTCGATACTTTTTTAAATTTTCTTTTGTTATTTATTTTTTAATTTTCTTTTTAATTATTTTTTTCATTTATAAATTTATTTTCAATTAATTAAACTACTTTAATACAGAAGTAACTAATTTAATATAATTTCACGTTTAAATTTGCCATAAAAACAATTCCCAATTGGAATAATGACCCAACGTTAATAAAAAAGACGTTTGTTGTTATTTTTTTCTCTTCTTTTTTTTTAAAAATAAATTGAAAAGGCAACAAATTATATTGATGACTAACGCAAAATGATAATGTGCGGAGATTAAAAAATACTCGCTCGATTGGAATACAATTAAATGCTCAACAGTGTTTGAGTAAAGAAAACTTTGTCACTTGAAGATAAACCTCAGAGTACCACGACCTACTCTAACCTACTGGAGATTCACTCCGACGAGTATCTCCTCGTTCTCACGTCCGCCAGCGGAATGCGAAAATAAAAAAAAACTCGTTTCATTCAATTAAAGCAAATAAATTAAGTTCGAATCATGCAATTCTATTTTTTGATCTCAATTATTTTCAAAAATTATTTTCATTTCAATAATAAATCCTACTGGAGTGAATTATTTTTTATTTCATTTTTATTTCATTTATTGTAAATGGCCCTTTTGGATTTTTATAAATAGAAATTAATTAATAAATAATAATAATTTATTTTTTTTAAGTATTATTATATATAAGCCTTTCTTGCAAAAAATTATTTAAATAATTAAATTATTTAAATACGAGACAAAATTATTAAAAACTAAAATTACTTAAATAAATTATTTAAGTAGTTCAGTATTTAAAGTTATTGAAAATTATTCAGTATTTTAAATTTTTAATTAATAAATAACTTGAATAAATTGTTAAAAAAAAAATAAGAAAAACATTTTTTTAGAAACTAAAATCTCAGTTTTTCTTTTTTTGGTTTAAAAAAAAATCGAGCTGATAAAATACTTTCACGCCTTCAAGTTACTTTTTTTCCAAGGACTTTCTTTTTAATTTAAAGCAAAAAAAAAAGAAAAAAAAAATTGTAATTTTTAATCCGTGACTGTAAAGCGATCAACATTCGAAAAAAAATACATTCTGCATATCACCTTCACTAGTATAAAGTTGGTTACTTTTTTTTCTATCTGTTTTCGATTCGCTCCACTTATCGAATGACTAAAGTGCATTGCGCGGGATACTGAATATGCGACAACGAGCGCATTTGTTTTTTTCTCTCCTCTTTTTTTTTATTATTATTTCATGTTTCTTTATTCTTGCACTCGCGCCTCTTTTTTTTTCGAGTTCAATGACTCTTTTCCGAGAGATGTGTGGTGTAGGTTTGAGAAATGTCAAGAGTGTAGGTAGGTTCGCGGAGATGTGGGGTGAGAGGGATGAATGCAAAGAGTAAGAGAGAGAGAAAAAAAGATGTTGTGTGTATATCAAAGTGAGAGAGAGAAAAATGGAGAGAGAAAGAGAGAGAAAGAAGAAAAAAAGGGAGAGAGAGAAAGAAGGAGAAAAAGGGAGAGAGAGAGAAGGAGAAAAAAGAGAGAGAGAGAAGAAGAAGAAAAAGGAGAGAAAGAGAAAGAAGGAGAAAAAAGAGAGAGAAGGAGAAAAAAAGAGAGAGGAGCACAGATGGATGCTGAGAGAAAAAGAGTGAGAGAGAAGAGAAGAAAAAAGGGAGATAAAAAAAAATTGAGAAAGAAAAGAGATTGAGAGAGTGGAGGAGAGCGAGAGAAGATGTGGCAACGGTGCAAATGCAGAATGTACGCTGACATAAAACATACGTATATGCAAGATGCAGCAGGCAGCATCCAGCGCGTTTTCTTGGCGAGTGTGTGCAACCGCGACCGTGAAGCTCCAACATCGAAAGGGCCCGCAGAGTTCTTGAAAAGAGAGACTCGACTAATCGAGAATCGCGATCTTTTTTTTTTTTCTTTTTCTTTGCTCGTCTTCCTCTTCTTTTTTTTCTCTTTTTTTCTTCATTCTCCTCTCCCCAACTCGCACATAGATAAAGAATCCACTCCTTTTCGTTGTTTCATTGCCCCCGAAACACTCTCTTTCAATGCACCAATCGTCCGAGAGAGTTATTTTTAACGTATAAACACATTTTATCATCACGGGGAAACATTTTTTTATTATAGTAAAAAAGATTTTTGTCGGCAATTTTTCCATTACGTGTATACTTTAAAAAATATTGATTTAAACTTTTCGAAAAGTTATTTTCGAATTTCAAAAAGTTATTTTTGAATTTCAAAAATATTGCTTCAGAATTCGCAAAAAGTTATTTCAAAAATATTACTTCGGAATTTACGAAAAGTTATTTCCGACTTATAAAAAGTTATTTTCGAATTTCAAAAAGTTAACTTAAAAAGATTTTACTTTAGAATGTGCGAAAAGTTATTTCCAAATTTCAAAAGTTGTTTCAAAAATATTACTTCATTATTTTTAAAAAGTTATTTTCAAATTCCAAAGACTTATTTCAAAAATATTACTTAAGAGTTTAAAAAAAGTTATTTCCAAAATATTACTTCAAAATATATAAATTTATAAAAAGTTATTTCCGAATTTCAAAAATTCATTTCATTATTTAAAAAATATTACTATAGAATTTACAAAAAGTTATTTTTAAATTTCAAAATATTATTTTCAAATTTCAAAGTTATTTCAAAAATTTTGCTTCAAAATTTCTATGTAACTAATTCAAAAAACAATATTTCCAAATTTCAAAAAAATTATTTATAGAGAATAAAAAGTTATTTGCGAATTTCCAAAATATTACTTTAGAATTTACGAAAAGTTATTTCCAAATTATAAAAAAGTTATTTCAAAAATATTTCTTCAGAATTTTCGAAAAGTTATTTCCGAATTTCAAAAGTTATTTCAAAAATTTTGCTTCCAAATTTCTGTATAAAGAATTCAAAAAACTTATTTCCAAGTTTCAAAAAAGTTATATATCAAGAATATTATAGTTTAAAACGTCTAAATAGTTATTTCAGAAAGGTTATTTCGAAAAAAATTTTTTCTATAAGAACCAATAATTTCTAGGAAGTTATTAAAAAAAAATTTTTTCAAAACAGTGAAAAAATCAAAGTTTTTTTTTTCAAAAAAATGTTTCCCAGTTTCAAAAACGTTTTATCAAAACAATTATTTCCAAATTTCAAAAAAGTTGCTTCAAAATTTCCAAGAAATTATTTTCGAATATCAAAAAAGTCAAAAAGGTTCTTTCAAAACTTTTATTTCAAAATTTCCCAGTAATTCAAAAAAATATTTTGAAAAAATCATTTCCAAAAAAAAAAAATGATTTCGAAATTAGTAACAAATTGTAAGTTTAAAAAAGCAATAAAATAATCACCTCTGTACATTAATTTAAAATTCATTCTTGATAAAAGTAATAATTTAAAATTCATCGTTAATAATTTTTTTCTCCAAAAAAGAATAAAAACTATGAGGAACATAAAAATTGCGATAAGAGAGCAGTTTGTGAAAGCTAAAGCGCTAGAGAGAATAAGTAACTTTCTATAATCCGATATTATCAAATTAGAAGTAATTGATATACTTCTTTCATCATTAGATTTCAGGTTGAATAAAATTTTTTCTTTCTCTCAATACAAAAATTAATATACAGATGAAATTAATATTTCTCTCATTTATCGTTATAAATAAATTTTATTAACCATATTTCTTTATTATAATTTCTTTATCTTCGACGTGCGCAACACTTTTTCTCAAAATTAAATTTTCTTTCGAATTTAATATAAATTCCTTCATCAATGCGCAAATAAGGTTGATGCAAAAGTTTTTTCTCCCGAAAATTATCTTCTTGCATCAAGAATATAATTATTTTATAATTATCTTTTCTTTCTAATTATATTTTTTACTGAAGTTCAAAAATATTTCCCCGAGCGTCGAAAGAATTTTTTTTTGGTACGAAATCGAAAAGAATAATTTATTTATTCAATGTTAATTTATTTTATTTATTTAAGTTAAATAATGCGATTAGTTTTTCTGCAGATATCTAATTGAGACAAAAAATGCAACTATTTTGATACATTTTTTGCCTCAATTTGATATTTGCAGAAAAACTGTGAATTTTAGTAATAAATTTTCAAATAACAATTTATTTTTATTTATTTAATAATTTCAGATTAATTTTAGAATTTAATTTATTTGGCTTTATGGAAAAAAGTACTTTTTTGCCGATATTTCGAATTACCTCCCCCCTTTTTTCGCTCGCCGTCTCTTTCTCTCTCTCTCTCTCCCCCCTCGCTTCTTTGCTTTTTCCTTGGGCATTCTCCTTCGCTCCCGCGCCAAGCGCATCGCGGCTGGTGAACCTGACCTCCGACAACGCAGCGGCATTCCCTCGATACTTGGTCGAGGCACGAGTCACGCTTCTACGTCATTAAAATAAATTAAAGATTATCAGGTCGGCCCGCGCCAGCCGGGCGGCCTTTCTTTTTTTACAATATAGATCGCTCTCCGCGAATCCATTTATATTTATTCCCAATATTGGAATTCACGAAAAATTACATGCAATCTCCCCCTTTTCTGCATTGCGAATTAATTTTTTCCGAAATCTTTTTCTCTCTCTCTTTCTCTCTCTTAATTTTTCTCTCTCTTACTTTTTTTCTCATTTATTTTTTCTTTCTCTTACTTTTTCTCTCTTTTATTTTTTCTTTCTCTTACTTTTTTTCTCTTTTATTTTTTTTCTCACTCTCTCTCTCTCTCTCTCTCTCTCTCTCTCTCTCTCTCTCTCTCTTTCTTTTTTCTTCTGAAGGGTTAAAAAAACCCTCTTTTACTGTTTCTCTCTCTTTTTTTCTTCAGAAGAGTTAAAAAACCCTCTTTTTCTGTTTCTCTCTTTTTTTTCTTCGTAAGGGTTAAAACCCCTCTTTTATTTTTTTTCTCTATTTTTTTTCTCCGGAAGGGTTAAAAACCCTCTTTTATTTTTTTCTCTCTCTCTTTTTTTCTTCGGAAGGGTTAAATAACCCTCTCTTACTGTTTTTCTCCTTTATTTTTTTCTCTCTCTATCTCTCTCTCTTTCTTCGGAAGGGTTAAAAAAAAGCCCACCGATAAAAAAAGAGGATGAGATTTCAAAGTGGAAATTATGCGTGCAGATTAGATTGGGTCGTTTACTTACAAGTCTTGGATGTTGCTTTATTTTTTTTTCTCTCTCTCATTCTCTCTCTCACACTCTTCAAAAGGCCATTGAACGCTCCTTAAGAAACCTTGATGATAAAAATACTGTTGCTTGTTATATGCACTCTTTGTTTTTATTTTTAGTTAAATTCACTTTATTTGGAAGTATTGAATTTGCAGCTTCTTTAGAAATTCGAAATTAATTAACAAATGTCCCAGATTTTTTCTCGTGTATTTATTATATTTATTTATTTTCGATAAGAGATAAAATCTCATTTGAATTTATATTCTTCTGTATTATTCAATTTTATTGCGGCGTTATTTTTAATTATATAATTTATTAAATAAATTATTTATTACCGATGTTCAATTCAGGACAATTATTTATTGTTATAATAATAGCAGGAATAATAGTAATAATAATTAATATTAATAGTTAATAATAGTAATAATAATAATTAATATTTCTTTCTTTTTTAAAATTCAAATTTTTGTTTTGTAACATTCTCCCACGTATTAAATAGTAATTAATAAATTTTCAAAATTTGTATTTTATTTAATTTTCGATTTTTATTTCCGTGAGTAATTTTTATGGTAAAGAATTACAAAATTTCTGTAAGTAATTTTTATGGTAAAGTGTTAAAAAACTAATTTTCGTTCTTTTGAAAACGTTCAGAATTTGTTAAACATCAATTTTTTTTTTAAACTTTGAAAAAAGAAATAAAAAATAGTAAAAGATAGGGGAATAATAGGCCGTTTTCTTTCTTTTTTTTACGAATAAATCGATTTACAATTTTCTTTCTTTTGAATATTTGTGACAGTCCAAGAGTGTAGGTCGAGGTTTCAAGCACTTGGTCAAGGACACATTGAAGAAATGTTCAACTTCTTGAAAGGATGAGAATCACAAGAAATTGTATCTGCCTTCAATATATTATAAAGTCGAAAATTTACCACAAAAATTATTCTTTTGTTTCTCTATTTTCGATTGATGACAATGATGATGATAATAATATAGGAGCTTTTAAGAAGTCCATTGGAAATTTTTAATTCTACTTAGAATTAATTATTTAGTTATAATTCTTTATGTATTTAATTTTTAATTATTATTTATTTATTAAGCACAATTATTAATATATGAAATATAATTATTTAATATTAATTTTACTCGAAAAAAAATGAATATTTTATGCGAAAATAGTCTGAATTGATTGTCAATTGATCCAAATTTCTTTCGAGTTAAATTTTATGACGGTTTATAATAGTCCCTTAATTTAATTTTCGAGTCAACACTTTTTTTGTGTTTTTAATATTAATTTTATCACTTAATATATAAACATTAATATCTCAATTTAATTACCCTCCTTCATTTTACGATGTACACTTAACTTTATTTTAATTACTAAAAATAGTTTATTTTAATCATCGAAAATACTCTTTTAATCGAAAATACTGTTTTAATAATCAAAAATATTTAGTTTGCACTAATTACTAAAAATATTTATTTTGTGAGTATTAAAAATATTTATTTTACGATTATTGCAAATATTTATTTCACGATTATTAAAAGTACTTTATAAAGATTGGATATACTAAAAGAATAATTCAATTATCAAAAATACTTACTCTAAGTTTTAAATTTGGTTGTTAGGACAAATAGGTATCTATTTTTATTACATTAAACAATTTTAATAAATAATTATAATTTAAAATTCTTTTATTTAAATTTATTCATTAAAAATACTTTAATTACTAAATAGTTTTTTTTTATTGCATATCGTCATCTAAATTGAAGAGTGCAATTCTCGAAATAAAATTACAGATTGCAGACATACTTTTGGATTAAAATACCTATAAAATTGGTTTTTCTTTTTCCTTTTTTTTTTGCTTTTTACCTTTTTTTTCCCTTTAAAGTACTCAAGAGTGTCTGCAATCGTCTTTTCACAGTACTTTAATCTTTTCACGGTGTAAAGTCAGTTTTAACGAGTCGACTACAAAATTGCATCTGCAATTCTCCACATTCCAAAGATCATTTCTGATGCACATGCAAAATGAATATACGATAGTGTCTGAAACTGAAATTAAACTGCATGAGATTCTCTGGTATACCCGCGTGCGTGTATATCTTTCGACCTCTGAATATTAATTTCATTTTTCTTTCTTCCTTTCTTACAAATTTTTTTTATTTAAATATATTGGGAATTTCTTTCTCAATTCTTTATCGAGAGGAAAAATATTCGAAATTGAGGAAAAACTGTTCAAAATTGAGGAAAAATTTGCCAAAAGGAAAAAAAAGGGGAAAAGCTTCGATGGAAAGTAAAAGTAGAAGAGTAGAATGAAAAGGGAAAAGGAAAGAGTGGAAGTGTGCGGTTGTTTGAAATGTTTGTCTTGAAAGGTGTGAAAGGAGGTTGACGTCGCGTCAAGTGTGACTCGTCTCTGGCTCGTGTGTAATAATAATGGTATTGATAGTAAAGGAAGACGAAGGTAGAAGTGTAAAAGCGTGTTTGTGAGTTGTAATTTGTCGGGGGACTGTACAACTATATAGTGGGACTGTTGCAGTCCCACTAGTTGGACTTGACCATAGACAAACCAGTTCATATTGTCCTCTGCCTATGCGCATACTGTCTTTATTCATTACTTTACAGAAACAGAAGTTCCCGTATGGAACGTGGAATCTCTGGATTCGAGTCACTTTTGCGATTACATGCATAAGTTGTTGTCTCGTTGCTGTTATTGTCGGCGCGAGAGAGTCGCTCTTACCATACGATTGATATGATAAAAAATGCCATGACGCGAGTGCAAGGTTACTGCCACAAGGCGGCCCTCTTATTATGCGTTACACGCGGCTATATACACAATTTTTTATTCCCGAACCACCAACGTTGTCTCGCATACGTTACATGAAAGATATTTCTTCTTTTCTTTAAATATACTGCGTTGGCAAATTAAATTACGTACGCGATTTTTAATTTTTACTTCGTTTCTGATACGTTTCTTGAATGTTTATTTAAGAAACAAATTCAAACCTAAAGCCGAATTTTAAAGATTTATGTTGCTCTCTTTTGGCTCTTGATGCAGAAGCTGTAACCTAAAATCAAGAAGGTTCGAACCACTCTTTTAAAGATATGAAAGGTACAATCCAAATTACGGAAGATGCACTTAGATTTACAGAAGGTCTAACCCAAAGTAAAGAAGCTAAACTTCAAATTTCAGGAAAAACGAACCCAATTTTTGAAGAAGCATCATGACTAATAGATGGTACAATCCGAATTAAGGAAGATGCAATTAGATTTACAGAAGTTCTGACCCAAAATTAAGAAGCTAAACTCTAAATTTTGGGAGAAACAAACCCAGTTTTTGAAGAAGCAGCACTAGTATTAGAAGATACAATTCGAATTACGGAAGATGCAATCAGTAGATTTATAGAAGGTACAACCCAAAATTAAGAATAGCTAAACTCCAAATTTTAGGAAAAACAAACCCAATTTTTGAAGAAGCAGCATTAGTACTAGAAGGTACAATTCGAATTACGGAAGATGCAATCAGATTTACAGAAGGTACAACAAAATTGTGAAAGTTATGATCCGAATTAAAGAAGATGCAACCAATTTTTTTGAAGCTGCAATCTGTACAACAAAAGAAAACCTAAATAACAGAACAAACCATAAAAAATACAAAAGATTCGATTAGAATTACAGAAGGTACAACTAAAAATTTGGAAGATACAGATGGTACAACTCAAATTTTGGAAGGTACAGATGGTACAACTCAAATTTTGAAAAGTACAGACATTACAAAATCAACTGTTCAGCAAAAGATACAATCCGAATAACAAAAGATAATCTGTTTATCAACAAAAAACACTAAAAACCCACAACTAGAATTACAGAAGCACACAAGAAATGCATCATTCCAACTATAACAACTTCAAAAAGAGAACTTCATTAGTAACACGTTGTATAATAAAGAGTGTTGTAATTTTCCACTTCATAAGTGCATATTCTAAAGATGAGTGTTTAAGATATGTTTCTTTAAAACAGAGAGTTGAAGATATACATTACACTGGAGAAATTTAAATATAAGGGCGGTGGTAATCCTACGCAGATTATTGCTATTAGAAGTACATGTACACGCCAGTACATGTTGTATATACGCGTTGCTTTTCTCACGATGTAAATACAATAATTGCCACCCGTTTACTTTCATGAGGCAGACTATAAATTACTGCCCAGCACAAGGAACTTCCGTATCGATCATTAGCATCTCAACGCTATTGACCCTTAAGGACTGGACCTTTATGCCGAGAGGAAAGTAATTTTCACTACATTCTGCTTTATGTTCCTTTCGTGCAGTTCATTTCTTTGTATATTTTATAAACATTTTGATTTAATGACTTTAAAAGCAACTTGAAAGTTGAGAATTTTCAATTGCATGTTGTTAAATAAACATGTTGTTAAACCTCAAAACAACTTTCAACAATTTCTGATTTATTTTTCTATTTTTTTACCTTTTTGGTAACTTTTTTTCTTTTCTAAATTTTTGCTTATTGCCTTTTTGGATTGACGAAAAAAAGAGGAGAAGAATACGATAAGGAAAAATCATTATATTTACTATTGCTTCTGGGAAGTTGCCGTTCCTGGGAATAATAGTAACCTACTGACGGTTGAGACACTTCCTGCCAACCCTTCTTTGACTCACTGCATCACCGCAATAAAGTATCATTAACTACATTTTTACATTTCATTCATTTATTTTTATTTGTATACGAAAGAGAGTTTTTTTTTTATTCTTAGCATTCGAGTAATATTCATATTTTTCTAATTATTAACCACATGCAATAAGTCATTAATGAATAGAAAAAAAAAGATATAAATTTCTATTCGAGTGCGGTAACTATTAAAAATTATCTTTTCAACCCCAAAAAGAAAAAAAGATTATACCATTCTTTAATCCTACAATTAAACGTTCAAAAGGATTCTACAAAACTAAAAAGAAAGTTTCCTTCGCAAAATTGATGTCCGTCTCCCCCTTGTCCAGACCGTTTCTTTTATTCAATGAAGAAAAAACTGAAGATAAATTACAGAGTTTAAAGGGACATACAAATAATTGTTGTCCATTGAAAACCAATGTTCAGCGGATGAATATAATTATTGGTTACAGATGGAGTACTATTTTGTAATTAAAAGAAAAAAAAAAACATTATATTGTAATAAAAAATTTTTTTAAGAGAAAATTCTTTTCCCATTTCTTATTGACAACATATGCAAACATTGACTCACATCTCGATGTCAATAATTAGAAAACAAATGAAATTTTCAATGTGAATGATGAGAAAAAAAAGTTTTTTTTTTCTTTCGTACAAAAAAAAAGAAATATATACTGCCACTTGCGCATTTTTTTTCACCTACTGTAAAAATATCTCACTGTAACCAACAAGCAGACAGAAATCTGAGACCGAGTTGAAATCAGAGGCTCTGCGAAAGGCTCTTTTTAATTCAGCATAAAAATAACGTTGCAATATTTCCTCGCATCTCGATTCAAAAATTTTTCATTACTTTTACGCATTTTTCGTATTTCTATTTTCTCTTGGAATTATGAACTACAAAACAAGCAATTATTTGACACTTTTTCTGTATTGTTAACACTTTTTTAGTTTTTCCCCCTTTATTTATATACTATTTTTTTCGCGTATTTTTTCCGTTTTTTAATTGAATTTTTAAATTAATTTTTAATTCAATTTTCAATTTAATTTTTAATTTAATTTTTAATTCAATTTTTAATTTAATTTTTAATTTAATTTTTAATTTAATTTTTAATTTAATTTTTAATTCATTATTTACAATTTTAAAAAAAAATTCTAATTTAATTTTAAATTACTTTTCGATTTTGAAAAAAAAATAGAATAATTTTTTTTTAAACGGACAGTAAGGAAAAGAAAAGAGAGAAAACTAGAGATAAAAAGAAAGAGGGTGGGAGAGAGGTGCATTCATACATTGAAACTTGTACTTGCATCGAGATTCATACACAATGTTAAGCAATGCGACGTGTGTGTATTTATATAAACACATGCATTGGACGATGAGAGTAAACGTTAACTCAAACGCACGTAAGATGACTCAGAAACGAGTCCGCGAGACGAAAGGCGAAACCTGACTAACACACACAAACACCAAGAAATAGTAAATGCAGAAAAGTATGTTTCTGAACGGAGGCGAAATCGAACTCGTTTTTCTTTTTTTTTCGTTTAAACTCCCCTTCTCTTTTTTTCCCTTCATTAAAATTTTTCATTTTAAAAACGAGAGGAAAAAAAATTAAAAACTCCAAGAAAGCTTATTTTTTTTGTTTTGGGTAATAAATATTAATTTCTTTTTTTAAATCGTTGAGAAGGGAAAAAAGTTTCGGATTCAAGTATTTGTTAATTAATTTTTAATAAGTCTAAAGGAAAAAATTTTTTGAGAATAATTTATTTAATGTTAATTTATTTTATTTTAGTAAATAAAAATTATAGTTTTTCTAAGGATATCAAATTGAAAAAAAAAAGGAATCAGAATGTTGCTTAGCAACACTTTTGATTCATTTTTTGTCTCAATTTCGTATCCCTAGAAAAACTGTGAAATTAATACTTTTTAAATAATAATTTATTATTGAATAAGTAAAAATGTTTACTAATTTAAATTAGTGACTTTTCGCTTTTGAATTAGTGAATTTTGTCAATAAATCGTAATTTTTACTTTTTTAAAAGTAAAATTTAGTAATAAATAGTAATTTTAACTAATTTTAAGTAAAATTTGAAAGGAATAGTAATTTTTACTTATTTTAAGTAAAATTTGAAAGAAATAGTAATTTTTACTAATTTATAAGTAAAATTTAGTAATAAATAGTAATTTTTACTAATTTTAAGTAAAATTTGAAAGAAATAGTAATTTTTACTAATTTATAAGTAAGTTTAGTAATAAATAATAATTTTTACTAATTTTAAGTAAAATTTGAAAGAAATAGTAATTTTTACTAATTTATAAGTAAAGTTTAGGGTAAATAAAATAAAGAAAATTAATATATAAAGTTGATAAGAAAATAAATAGATAAAGTAGATAAAAAATAGAAAATAAAAAAATAGAAAAATAAAAAAAAGGATGAGAAATAAAATAAAGAAAAAAAATAAATAAAGTTGAGAATTTATTCGCAAAACTCGAAAACCAAGCGCCTTTTTTAACGAGAGTATAAATATCAATTCAAGTGAAATAATAACGGTCTGAGTCGAGTCTTGATTCAGTCTAGACCTAATCGCAAATTTCCCATTGGAGAGTGAAAAAAGAGAGAAGAAATGGAATGATGTAATGATTAGAATGAGTTGAATAACAGACGCGATTAGAGTCATCATTATATATATACATATATAAATGGAAAAGAGACAAAAAAAAAAATCAAGAAAAAAAAAAGAAAGAGGCTGGGAGAGACTTTATGCTCCTCACCGCGAAACATGATAAACAAATGAGACTTGGCAACGCGGCCGGGACAACTGCAGCAGCCAAGGCCTGTTGAACAATTTTTTTTTCTTCTTTTTTTTTATTTTCTCTCCTCTTGCACACTAGCAAGCAAGGCCCTCAGTACTTGCTCATTGCCTTTACCAACTCTTTCCAGTGCCTTCCCTCCCCTCCTCCTCCTCCCCCCAAAAAAATCCCACATCTCTCAAGAAGGAGGCATACAACTCTTATTTGCTTCTTTCGTTATTCGCTTATTTTCTTCGACTGCCGCCTTCGCCTTCTTCTTTTCTCTTCTTCGTTAACTTTTTCCCACTTCTTCATTTTCTCTTCTTCTTATTCTTCTTTTTTTTCTAAATCGTGATTTTTATCTCTTTCCCTTTAGTTTCTTGGTTTATTTTTTATTACTTCTTATTACACACACGAGGAAAAAAAAAGAAAATAAATTTAAATAAGAAATAAATATTAATTATAAATCCAAATAAGAAATAAATATTAAAAATAAATCCAAATTGGAAATTAATTATAAATCCAAGTTCCTTTCGGTAATGAATTAAATATTATTAATTAATAATTTATTAATTGCAAATGAAATAAGCTTAAACGTAAAAATAATATTTGCCATTCGTTAAAATGGAGTTTTTTTTGTTTCGTTTTCGATTTTTAATTATTTAGGCCTTTTTTTAGAAAATAAATAATTATACAGTCGACTCTCGATGAATTGAATCTAAAGGGACATAAAAGAAAATTAAAATTATCGAGAGTTTTACGTATTTTTCAAATTTACTCCTTAAATTTGAATCAGTGACTGACTTTTTGCTATTTAATTAGTAAGTTTTATAAATAAATAGTAATTTCTACTAATTTATTAATAGAAACTAAAATTAGATTTAGTAAAAAGGTTTAATAATTTAAATTTGTAACTCACTTTTTGCTTCTAAATTAGTAATTTTTAGTAATAAATTAGTAGAAATTACTATTTATTAGTAAAATTTACTAATTCAAAAGCTAAAAGTCAGTCATTTTTGTAAAAAAATTTATTAATTTAAATTAGTAACTGACTTCTTGCTTTTGTATTAGTAAATTTTACTTATAAATTAGTAAAAATAACTTTTAGTAAAATTTACTAAATCAAAAGCAAAAATTCAGTCAATTAGTAAAAATGTTTACTAATTAGCAAAATTTACTACATTCAAATGGAAAAACGTCAGTGAATTTTGATTATTTTATTAATTTTAATTATTTTTTTTATTTTATTCATTTTTTTTATTTACTTTTTTTCTTCATTTTTATAATTTTTCTTTATTTACTAAATTTGTTTACTTTATTTGACTCCGGGCCAACTGAATATATTTTATTTGTTTCAAATATTATTTATGTCTAATAAAATTGTTTATTTAAAACAAATAAATATTCTGTCAGTTTTTAAGAAAAATATACTTTTATTTAACTCAAAAAAATTATATTTGGTATTATTTACTTAAATAAATAAAATAAGTTAGCAGTGCGCAAACAAATTATTCTCAAAAACTTTTTTTACAGACTTATTAAATTAATTAAGAAACACTTGAGTGTGAAACTTTTTTTCCTTTTTAACGTTTCAAAAAAGAAATTAAAATTCATTACAGTTCATGAAAGAAAAATGAGATTTCTTAGTAAAAATGTTCATTAATTTGATTTAGTGACTAATTTCTTGCTTTCGAATTAGTAAACTTTGTTTGTAAATCAGTAAAAATTAATTTATTAGTAAAAATTACTATTTATTAGTAAAAAATTTCTATTTATTAGTAAAAATTACTATTTATTTGTCAAAAATTACTATTTATTAGTCAAAAATTACTATTTATTAGTCAAAATTTCTATTTATTAGTAAAAATTACTATTTATTAGTCAAAGTTACTATTTATTAGAAAAATTTACTAATTCAAAAGCAAAAAGTCAATCAATTAGTAAAAATATTTACTAATTTGCGAATTAGTAACTAACTTCTTGCTTTTGAAATAGTAAATTTTGCTAAATAGTATAAAAATTACTATTTATTAGTGAATTTAACTGAAAATTAGTAAAAATAACAAAAAATGGATTATTTGAATGAAATAAATTTTTTTCAATGTAACAAAATAATAATAATAATAATAATAGTTATAAATCGAATGGAAATTCGCATTTTTTTTCTTAACAGTTTCGGAAAAAAGAAATAAGGAAAATATTAATCCTGTAGGAAAAAAAATTATTGCGAAGAAAAAAATGCAGATAAGAAGTGAAAGTATAAGATGACGAAAGAGCCAAAAGGTAAAAAAGTATTTAAAGCGAGAGAGAGAGAGATGAAAAGAAGAAACACTGTCGTAAAAAAATACATCGAGGAGGCAAAAAAAAAAAGAGTGCACGCTTGCTTGTTGTCCGTGGTCAGTAATTTCGTGGAGGGGTGGCCGCGAGAATGCGCGTCTCGGCCTTCACTTGCAACTTCTTTTTACATCCTCTTATTTTTTTCTCCCTCATCTTCTTCTTTTTTTCTCCTTCTTTTTCTCCGCATCCTCGCCTTCTTCTTCTCAGTTTCTTTTTCTTGTTCATGTATATTTTTTCTCTCCTTCTTTTTTTACATCTTTCTCTCTCTTTTTTTCCTACATCTTTCTTTCTCTTTTTTTCCATCTTCTTTTTTCTTCTTATTTTTTTCTTCTTATTCTATCTCTCGCGCGCGCTCTTTTCCCTCTTTACCACCCCCTCATTCCCCCCTCGCGCTCTCAACGTCTCTCTCTCTCTCTCTTTCTCCCGCGCACGATGATTTCGTTTATTTGCAACTTTATTTATATCGGTTCTTGCCCCAACCCAAGGGCTCGACTTCTCAAGATCAACGCTTACTACTTTCGTACATAACCTGCACCAACCTTTATCCCAGTACTCCGCTCAGTTACCATGCACTCGTTTTACCGGACGCCGTTTTTTCTCCAATTTCCTTAAAAGTTTACTGAATTTTTTTCACGTTCAATCGCGTTCGGGAAAGGGAAGTCGAGGCTAATTGGGTCAGTTGGAAACTCACGAATCGGATACGTGTTTCCATTTCTTTATGGTATGTTGATTTCAATTTTTCCTTGCAATTTTTTTCGATTTGACAAATTAGCAGCGAGTTATTAACGAAATTTAATTATTAAAAAAAAATTTTTTTTAAATTTTTTTTAAAATTCGGTTTTCAATTTTCCGCTTGTATTTAAAAAGTATACTTGGATTTTTTTAACTATTTAATTTTACTAATTGTGTTTTCCATTTATGGTATTTTTACTTAAATTATATAAATAGTGACAATTATGTTGTTAATACAAATATCTTATTAATAGAATGACAGTAATTATTTAATATTATTTATTATTATTATAAATTTAATTATTTAATTATAAATAAAAAAAATATTATTATTATTATTGTATATTAATATAATAATATAATAATTAATAACATCTATAATAACTATTTGTCCGAATGTTTTCGTTTCATTCTCCTTTACTATAATTATTAATACTTTTATTTATTTTATTTATTTATTATTATTTATTTATTTATTATTTATTTATTTTGTTTTACTAATATTATTAGTATAATATAAATTATCAGTGCAATATTTATTTTAACTTTTTTAAATGAGAAAAATACAAGTAATAAAATACGAAAAATAATGTAAATAAATAAATTAATTAATTAACAAATAAATAATAAACAAATAACAGTAAAATAATAATAGCAATAATAAATTTAGTAGTAATTTAATAAATAATAATAAATAATAGAACTGCAATTAACAAATAACCACTAGTTATTATTGTTGCGAATTTTTACTCTACTCAGTATAATAACCACGTTCATTCACAACCACTTTTTAAAAATAAAAACCCAAACTGAAATTATAATCACTATTTTGTCATTTTTCCTCTTTTTTTTCTGAAAAAGTAATGAAAAAATAATAATTTTTTTAGGAAAGTAATGGGAAAATAATAATAAATTTTTTGGAAAAGTAATTAAAAAATAATAATAAATTTTTTTTTGGGAAAACAAATGAAAAAATAACAATTTTTTTTGAAAAGCAATAAAAAAAATAAAAAAAAACAGTTTTCCTCCGACGAATAATCGGATTGAAAAGTTTTTCAACTCTAAAAATAGAGAAAAGATATTAGAGAAAAGTTGTGGATATTGTAAAACTTATAAAAGGAGTCATTGTGCCTTCTTAGATATATTAAAAAGCAAAAAAAAAAAAAAAAAAAAAAAAAAAATTGCGGAGAAAGAAAAGAGAAAATTTAAAGAAGTTGAGATAGAAAAAAGAAGAAGAAAAAAAATGGCGAATTTCAAGAGAAATGAACTTCTAAAAGTCACTGAGGCGAATAACTCAACACGCACTGGAGTAGAGAGCGCACAAAATGCATGTGTAAGAATCTGTGTCTGCTTATCTTGACGTCAGTGATAAAGCGGCCATGGTGGATAGGAAACCGTCTTCACTAGAGACTCCGCCCCATTTTTCTTTTTTAGACCGTCCAACCCGCCATTTTTTCTCATTTGAACTCATTATTTTTTTTTAAGGTCGAGTTGCGCAATCTCAGCAACTCATGGATCCGTAAAATATTGTATATATAATATACAATATGGTTTCCTTTTCATTCAGAGATTTTATTATATATATTCTTTCCGAAAAACAGAAAGCTATTTTTTTTTATTTGAAAAAAATTTTTTTTTATTCATTTACGAACAAATTTTACTTTAAATCTTTTCCTAAAAAAAACTTCTGAATTAATTCTAAAATTATTTTTTACTAAAAAAAACGAAAAATCCTTTTTTTAAATATTTTAGTAACAATATTTTACTAAAAAATCGTTTCTTAAAATATTTTAGTAATAATATTTGACTAAAAATCATTTCTTAAAATATTTTAGTAAGAATATTTTACTAAAAATCATTGCTTAAAATATTTTAGTAACAATATTTTGTATCCAATATTTTACTATAAATCGTTTCATAAAAATCTTTTTCAAAAAATATTTTACTAAAAATCGATTACTAAAAGTATTTTTCTAAAAATATTTTACTTAAAACATTTTACTAAAACTATTTTCCTAACAATTTTTTTTACTACATTTTTTTATTAAGAAAATATTGTTGCCTTTAATTTTGTTTCAAATTTAATTTTTGGTATCAAAAAAATGTTTAGTAAACTTTATTAATAATTTTATTATTATTCATTAGTAAACTTTACTACCAAATAGTAATTTCTAGTAATTTATTAGTAAAATTTAGTAATTCAAAGGCAAAAAATGATTATTTTTATTAGTAATTTTGTTGTTATTAATTAGTAAATTTTACTACCAAATAAAAATTTCTACTAATTCTTTATAGTAAAATTTACTAATTCAAAAGCAAAAAATTATTATTATTATTATTATAATCATTATTATTATTATTACTAATTTTATTATTAATTAGTCAATTTTACTACCAAATAATAATTTCTACTAATTTTTTAGTTAAATTTAGTAATTCAAAAGCAAAAATTATTACTAATTTTATTATTATTAATTAGTAAACTTTACTACCAAATAGTAATTTTAGTAAAATTAGTAAAATTTAGTAATTCAAAAGCAAAAAATTATTATTATTACTAATTTTATTATTAATTAGTAAATGTTACTACCAAATAGTAATTTCTACTATAAAAATAGTAAAATTAAAAAAAAATTAGTAAAATTTACTAATTCAAAAGCAAAAAGTCAGTCACTTATTGAAATTAGTAAACATTTTCACTAATTAAAATTTAAAGAGTAAATTTATTTATTATTAGTAAATAATTATTAGTAATTATTTATTTCTATTGAATTTAGTATTAAAATGACACTTCCCGTTAAATAAATCACTCGTCTGCGGGAAAAAATAGAAAAAAGAGAAAAGTAGAAGGAAATAGAAGATCCAAGTTGAAAAAAATGGCAAATGAAGAAATAGATTCACACATACAATAAATAATGAGCGTGTGTGTTATATATTGGGAGGGAAGAAAGTTTATTCAAAGAGTTTATTTCTAATTGGCAGTACCCGGTATTGAACATTATTCCGATTGGCTGGACCGTCTGAAACCGTGTTATTTCAATCGATATCTCGTTGCCCGATTTTTCCAAATGGCTTATCAGACGCTCGCGGCTTTTCGCCTTTTTTCCTTTTGCTCTTCGGCGGCCCCCTCTATTAGTTCGCGACGCCACTCGTTGGCGCACGGCGCTGCGACCGCGTTAAAAGTCGCGCGCGTCTTTCATCACAGTGCACGCAAAAAAAAAAAAAAAAAAAAAAAAAAATACTTTTTTCTCAAAACTCCCGGATTTTTGAATTCCTCAATAAGATAAGCCAAATAAGGAAGAAGAAGTGTAGTGAGAAATTTTTACTCTCTGAGAGACGGAGCGAGAGGGAAGAAGAAGGAAAGAGAGAGAGGGAATTAAAGGAGAAGAAAAATATAACTTTTTAGAAAAGAAAATTCTAAAAAAAGAAAAAAGAAAGAATTAAAGAAAAAGAGAATAAAAATACAGAAAGGATAGAAAAGAAACTGATAAGTAAATAAAGAAGAAAAGCAAATAAAGAATAATTGCAAATAAAAAAGGCAAATGAAAAATAAGCAAATAAAGAATAAGCAAATAAAAATTAAGCAAATAAAAAATCATCAAATAAAAAATAAAATAAAAAATTAGAAAATAAAAATTAAGCAAATAAAAAATAAGCAAATATAGAAAAAAGCAAATAAAAAAAGCAAAAGCAAATAAATAAAATACGAAAAAAATAAAACGAGATAAAATTGATAATTTTTAAAAATTAAATTTTTCTGTTTCATTTTCGACATTTAGAATAGACATAGAAATTTTTATTTGCTTTAAATCGGAGAATGCTTAAATTTGATTTTCGGAAATTTCTGAAATTCCCAATGGAGAAAGAGAAAATCAATAAATTACGATATTGGTTGAAGAATTTTAAGAAAAGAATTATTTTCACGAATTGTTGAGAAATGCAGAGGAGATAAATCTTTGAAGAATATACAAAATATATATTAAAACTGAACTCTATATTTAGGAAAAAAATCAATATAAGCACTTAATCATTCTTCCATTTATGTAATATTGATACAATGTGATTGTTAATTAAAAAGACAATATTTCCTCTCACAAAATTACACCTTTTGTTATCGAGAATATAATTTATAACAAAACTAATATTATGGTAAAAAATATTTTTCGAAATGTAATAAAAAAGTAATTATAACAAAATAGACTATTAACTTTTCGAGTAAATAATTTGCAGACTTTATTGAAAAAGGAATAGAAAAAGGAATAGAATAAAAAAAGTGGAATGAAAAAATGGATTATAAAAAAGAACCGGTGAAGAACAGTGAAGACAGGAATAAATAAAAACAGAAATAAATAAAGACAGAAATAAATTAAAACAGAAATAAGTGAAAATAAATAAATGAATAAAGACAAAAATAAATAAAAACAGAAATAAGTAAAAATAAAAAAATTAATAAAACAGTGAAAATAGAATACAAAGAAATAAGCAAGGAAAATTAGAAATAAATTTTTTCTTCTTCTTAAATTCTTGTGTAAATTGTTAAAAAGGTGAAACAAAGTGATTTTCGATTAGTGAAGAAATTAAAATTTTTTTTTTTCTGAAAAAAATACTTATATGATGTACAGCGCGATTGAAAGTCAGGTGACAAACCACTGGCCTTGGTCATCGTCGCCGCCTTCGTCCCAAGCCCCTGCGCAAGGCCAACATCAAAACCATCCCCGAACACACCCGCACGGCCATCCCGGTCACCCACCGTACGTACCACCATCGTATCAGCATCCTCATCACCACTTGCCACCCCAGGTAATTATTGTCGATGTCCAACGACCCACGGACCACCCCTTCGAGACCCGCCAATGACATCCTTTCCCTTCCGCTCGTATCGCTTCGCAATTTCATATTGCCGCCGGGATTTGCATTTAATTTTCAACTCACCGTACGGTCGTGTTGCGGTTCATTATTAGCCCTTTTTCACAATTGAAAATCCGTTTTTTGTGTTTGGTAGTAAGAAAAATTAAAGAAAAAATGTTGTGTGTGTGGGAAAATTAAATGCGAATAAACGAAATTGGGTCCGAATAAACAAATTTGGTTGAAATAATATATATATTTGATGCAAATAAACTATACAATTGATCCAAAGAAACAATATTTGGTCCAAATTTGATTTAAATTTTAAAATAAATAAACAAAACTTGGTCCAAATAAACATTTTTAATTCAAATAAACGGATTTGACCCAAATTAACGAAATTTGATCCAAATTAACGAAATTGATCCAAATAAACAAATTTAATCCACTTTTGATCCAAATTAACGAAATTTGATCTAAATAAAAAATATTTTATGCAAATTTGATTCACATACACGAAATTTGAACCAATTTTGATCCAAATTAACTATATTTGATCAAAATAAACAAATTTTGATCCAAATAAAGGAAATTTAATCCAAATTAACGAATTTTGATCCAAATAAACAAATTTGATCCAATTTTAATCCAAATTAACGAAATTTGATCTAAATAAACAAATTTTGATCCAAATAAAGGAAATTTGACCCAAATTAACAAAATTTGATCTAAATAATCAAATTTACCTAAATAAACGATATTTGGTCTAAATTTAAGACAAATTAACAAAATTCGGTTCAAATAAACATTCTCAATGGAAATAAACCATATTTGGTCCACATTTGATCTAAAGCATCGAAATTTAATCCTAATTTGATCCAAATTAACGAAATTTGATCAAAATAAACAAATTTCATACAATTTTGATGAAAATTAAGGAAATTTGATCTAAATAAACAAATTTGATTTAAATAAACATAATTTGGTCCAAATTTGATCTAAATAAAGGAAATAAAATCAAAATTATCGAAATTTTTTTTCTAATTATTGTACTTGAAGGAGTATTTTTTTTAATTACATTTTAATTTTTGAAATTATTTTTTTAAATATTTTTTTTTTCTACTTGACCTTTAAACGAATTTTCTTTTTGCTGAATTATCAATATTTTTATTAAGTCGAATTATGTAACTTCAATTTCAATTAGTAATTTCAATTTGAATTCATAAATTCAATTTGAAAATAAAAATTAAGTGTAATTTTAAGCAGCATTTTTATTCGACATTGAATTTTCCAGAAACAAATTTCTACTGCAAAATAATTTCTTTAAATATTTTTTTTCTACTTTTAAACACACGTAATCTTGAAAATAAATTTCCTCCAAATGGAAGATATTCTTAAAAAAGTAGAAGAAAATATTTAGAGAAACAATTTCGAAAAAGAATTGCTTTCAAGCAAAAAAATACTCCTACAAACATGACAAGTAGAAAAAAGAAGTTGATTTACAAGTTATTATGATGTTTGTCGGTGTCATTTTTCTATATATTCTCGATTATGTAAAAACCGCGAGAGAAAAGTCGAAACTCGAAATGAGACTCGAGGTGGTCGTCCTTCGGGCATTTATATAGAGCCAAAAGACCCGTTGCGATATATATACAAGTCTAAAGTAATAATTGAAGGGCTTCGACAGGGTTGAAGGGGAGGAGTTGGATAATGACCGCAAATTCGACGGTTTTCAATGTTCCTAAAGATTCCTATAATTATGTGGTTAAACAGTGTTTTTTTCCCTCGCTTCCGAATGTTTGGTTGCTTAATCATAGGTTTGCACGCACTTCTCTCATAATCGTGAAATCGAAAAGCTCATATTAAAACGCAAGAAAAAAAAAGAGAGCGAACGCCAACAGACACCTTTCAACTTTGTCCATTTCCTTATTTTTATTGATTACCGCGTGTGTGGTAATGGATTATTTCATTAATGAACGAAACTATAATTCTGTACGAATAATTGGAGAAATAAAGGAAGAAATTTTTATTTTGCTATGTAATTTCTGGGTGGAAATATCCGGAGGTTGTTCTAATCTCAAAATTATACGTTTTTACTTTTATTCTTCGAATTTTCGAATATTTATTTTTAGTCCTTTTTTTCTATTCATTGTATTGCTCAAATGAGAACAAAATTCAAACATAAATAAAACAATCACGAATTATAATTATTATTTATATTTGAAACAAATAAACGAAATTTGACCCAAATAAAGAAATTTGATCAAAATAAACGATATTTCAAACCAAATAAACGAAATTTGATCTAAATAAAAGAAATTTGGTCCAAATAAAGAAATTTGATCCAAATATACGATATTTGGTCCAAATTTGATCAAAATAATTTAATTTTTTTCAAAATAAACAAATTTGATCCAAATAAACGATATTTCAACCAAATAAACGAAATTTGATCCAAATAAAAGAAATTTGGTCCAAATAAAGAAATTTGATCCAAATATACGATATTTGGTCCAAATTTGATCAAAATAATTTAATTTTTTTCAAATTAAACGATATTTCATCCTAATTTGATGAAAATAAGCGAAATGTGATCAAGATTTGATCCAAATGAACAAACTTAATGCAATTTTGATCCAAATTAATGAATTTGATCTAAATAAATAAATTTAATTGAAATAAACGAAATTTGGTCCAAATTTGATCCAAAGAAAAGAAATTAAATCCAAATTAACGAAATTTGATCCAAAGAAACAAATTTAATCTAAATTTGATCCAAATTAACGAAATTTGATCTAAATAAACAAAATTTAATTGAAATAAACGAAATTTGGTCCAAATTTGATCCAAACAAATTAAATTAAGTCGAAATTTAATCTAAATAAACGATATTTGGCCCCAATTTGATCCAAATAATCGAAATTTGGTCCAAATAAACGATATTTGAACCAAATAAACGAAATTTGGACCAAATAGACAGAATTTGATCTAATTAATCTAAATTTGGTCCAAATATACAAATTTGTTTTAATAAACGATATTTAGTCCAAATTTGATGCAAATAAACGAAATTTGATCTAAATTTACGAAGTTTTGTCTAAATTTGATTTCAAATTAAAATGTAATAAAATTCGAGGAGAATATAGTTAAAATAGAATGAAATTCAAAAAGAATAAAATGAAATAGAATAAAATTAAAATAGAATAAGATTGAAATAAGAACAAAATTCAAACCCAAATAAAATAAACAATCACGAATGAAAAATTACACCTTACATCTCAGAACAGTTATATTTCCCACCTTTTTTCTTATGGAAAAAAGAAAACAATTCGATTCACCTGCGATTGGCAATAAATGAGAGAAAATTACAGCGAATAAGTGTGATAACGATATAATCACAGAAGTATATCTAGTTAGAGATTTGAATATGATTATTGCCAGAGACATATAACTAAATTATATATGATAACTGTGTACAGAACGTGTTCGCTTTCCAGTCTCTAGTGCTCCTTCTTATATATATATTACGACCTGTATTCGCACCTCGTGTTTACATATAGAGGCGCCTTTCGTATTTTAAGAGGTGAATGGTAATTTCAATACGTATATGAAGTCAATATGAATTTTGTATTAATAGTCTCTATAGTTAACAATATAGAGACTATACCCGCGAGTATAGTTTCTGAATTGCATGCCTCATAATATTGCATAGAGGTGATAAATATAACGTTTCACTTGCGGTGTGTATTCCTACGATGATCGCATAATCGTTTCTTATCGAAAATTAATCATTTTTTCTATAATTATTTATTTTTTACTTGCTGTATTCCTGCGTTGATCGTAAAACCGTTTCTTATAGAATTTGAACTCTTCTTATAGAATTCTTATTCAAGTAATTATTTATTTTTGAATGTGTATTCAATGAAGGTGTTTCAATTTAGGGTCAAATTTAAAGAATAATGTTTGCAAAGACTTTAGTATTTTTTAAAAAAATAATTGAATTGTTTCAATTTATTCAATTCTTTCGTGAGCTAGTATAGGCCAATTATTTATAGTTAGTCCGAAACTGGAAATTGACCCGAAAAGAATCATCAAAATCTTGAACATAACCATTATACAGTGATGATAATGATCATTTAATGGTACGTAGGTGATTTTAATCAACAGCAAGAGTCAAATAAACCCTTTTTCTCGGTGGATGGAGTACGTGTGAATTATTTTGCAAACCGGTGCGAAAAGCGGAAACGCAAAGATACTGATTAACAATGATAAAAGCAGGCTAAAAGTTAGGATATTCCAAGTTGGATTAAGATCGACAATTACAGGGTGGATCGTTTCCCTTTATTCTATATGGATGGATAGAGCTAAGTCCCGGGTTAGGTGTATGTATAGCTTTGCTGTACAGTAAATTCCAACACAGGCTATATAGGGTAGTTTAGGTTATTCCTCGGGTTAGGTCAGTTTAACTGAAGATTCTACTCAACCTTCGTACAGTCCATGTGTGTATATGTACGTTCATGATTAGAGTGGCCTGCGATTTCAAGATCCATTCGTATGTGTATGTGAGTGTGTGTGTGTGTATATACCATACATACTCAAAATTCAACACTGAAAATCACTTCATACATAATTCCAATTTCAGACGTTGACGCACTGCAAATATTTATTTATTTCCTTTTGTACTTTATTGTTGTGCACATAAATCGAAATGTCGTGTATAAAGGGGCAAATTTTACATTTCTTTCTTTAATTTTTTATTTTTATTTTCCTTTTCATTCTTCTTTTTACTCCAAAAAAAGGATGATCCGAAAAAAATCATTCTGTTTGCAACTACAACCAAATTGAGCTACAAAATTTACTAATCTTTAGATTTTTGATTTCGTTGAAAACGAAATCAAAAATCTAAAGATTAGTAAATCGGAAAAGTAAAATTAAATAGAATAGAGAAAATTAAAAATTTGTTAAATAGTAACTAAGAAATTAAAAATTTTGACAAAGAATAAAAAGGGTGTAGGAAAGAAGGAGAAGTACAGCAATTAGTAATTGTAGTTTGAATGGAAAATTCTTACACCATTATTCTTTGTGTTGAGGAAGTTCCCGAATGCGTGGGTGGATAATGTATATAATGTGTGTGCGTGCTCATGATGCGTGTAGGTACGGTTTGTACCATGGCCCCAAAGAGGGCATATGGTCAGCAGGTGAGACATTTGCTTTGTATTCCAAGTGCATAAAGTAGCCTACTTTGAGTGTACCACTCGACATTCGTAACTCACTAAACAAAACGAATAAAAAAAAAAAAACAAAAAAAGAAAAAAAAACAAGAAAAGGGTTGCGTCTCCCAAAATATGCTAACGATCCCTCGCTCTCGCCTCTCGTATTATATATATATATATATATATATATATATATATAGATGGCGCCGAAAGGGTATTATGCATTATCAAGTCACTGGGACAATAAGTCAAAGAAAGTAGAAAAACAAAAAAAAAGAAACAGAAAAGGGCGAAAATAATAAAGACAATTAAATGAGGAAGAAAAAATAAAAAAAAGGAAACTAAATAGAAACAATTAAAAAGGAACGAAAAAGAAAGAAAAAATAAAAGAAGAACCAAAAGGAAGGAAAGAAGGAAACAAAATAAAAAAGGATGCAAAAAGAAACAATAAAAGAAGAAAAAATAAAGCAAAAAGGAAGGAAAAATATAAGAAGATGCAAAAGGAATCAAAGAAGGAAAATAATGAAAGAAAGAAACAAAGAAGGAAAAAAAATAAAGAAAAGGAAGCAAAATGGAAGAAAATATAACAATAAAAAGCAAAAAGAAACAAAAAAAATAGAAAAAATAAAGAAAATGAAGCAAAAAGGAAGGAAAAATAAAAGAAGATGCAAAAGGAAACAAAAAAGGAAGAAAAATAAATGAAATAAACAAAGGAGAAAGAAAACAGAAAGAAAACAGAAAGAAAAGGAAGCAAAAAGGAAGAATAATAAAAAAGAAAGAAAAAGTAAAAGAAAACGCAAAAGGAAGGAAAGAAAGAAGAAAAATAAAAGAAAGAAACAAATAAGAATGAAAAAATAAGGAAAAGGAAGCAAAATGGAAGAAAATTTACAAATAGGAAGCAAAAAAGAGACAAAAAAGGAAGAAATATTTTAAAAAATAAAGCAGAAAGGAAAAAAAAATAAAAATGGAAGCAAAAATATACAAAGAAAGAAGAAAAAATAAAGAAAATAGATCAAAAAGGAAGAAAAAATAAAGAAAATAAAGCAAAAAGAAGAAAGAAAAATAAAAGAAACAAACAAAGAATGAAGAAAAAATAAAGAAAGCAAAATGGAAGAAGATATAGAAATAGGAAGCAAAAAGGAAGAAAAAATAGAAAAGAAGCAAAAAGAAACAAAAAAGGAAAAAAAGAAAACGAAGCAAAAAGGAAGAAAAAGTAAAAAAGAAGCAACAAGAAAGAAATGGGAAGCAAAAAAAAAACAAAGAAGGAAGAAAAATAAGAAAATTAAGAAAAAAAGAAAACAAAGGAGGAAGAAAAAATGAAGGAAAGAAAGGAAAAAGGAACTACAAAATAAAAATGGAATCAAAAAGAATCAAAGAAAGAAGAAAAATAAAAAAAAGAAGCAAAAGGAAGCTAAAGAAGGAAGAAATATGAAAAAAGAAACTAAGAAGGAAGAAAAAATAAAGAAAAGTGAGCAAAATGTAAGAAAAAATAAAAATAATAAGCAAAAAGAAACAAGAAATGAAGAAAAAATAAAGAAGTAGAAAAAAACTTCGGACCTAATAAAAATATTTCAAAAAATGCGAAAATTCATAACGAACAACGAATAATGTAATCACGCAGTTTGATATATTTTTTCCATTAAGAAAATTTTACTCTCTTCTTTGCCATTTCCCCCTCCCCCTTCGCTTGCCACCCCCTCATTACAACTCGCGGTCAGGACGATAAATCAGCAAAAAAAAAAAAAAAAATTCGTTGCAAAAAAAATTCCTCTCACGACGCAATTTTCCGCCTTCTCTCTCAAGATAAAGAATTTTGATTAATGAAATTGTTCCTCCTCTGCTTTAATATATATATATAAACGCAGGCACGAAATCTAACTAATGTCCTTTGTCCTCCAATACTCATTTGGAAAAAAATATGAATTTTGCATTTTTTTTTTACTCCTATAATGTCGCACAAAAAGTTTGACAATTCATCTCCCCAAGTTGTGTGTTAATCATCGTAAAAGTCCGTGGTCCAACGTGAACCACTAGGGAGAGTGATAGGGTTAAAAGTATATAAATTTATATATACGGGAATAAAATTGCGAAAAACAAATATTGACACTCGTTAAAGTGCCAAAGGCCGCAAATGAGAGTGAAATTTATAAATGCGGAGATGAAAGACAAGCGGGCAAACTGTCCGCGCAAATTTTCAAGTTCCTCCTCTCTTGCATAACAGTTTTATCAACTTGCTCTCTAAATTTGAAATAGGGAAAATGTTTTGGTAATTTGAATCAGTAGCTGACTTTTTGCTTTTGAATTAGTAAATTTTAGTAATAAATTAGTAGAAATTGCTATTAATACTATTACTATTAGCAAATTTTACTAATAAATTAGGAGAAATTATCATTTATTAGCAAATTTTACTAATAAATCAGGAGAAATTACCATTTATTAGCAAATTTTACTAAATTAGTGGAAATTACTATTTATTAGCAAATTTTACTAATAAATTAATGGAAATTACTATTTATTAGCAAATTTTACTAAATTAGTGGAAATTACTATTTATTAGCAAATTTTACTAACTTAGTAGAAATTACTATTTATTAGCAAAATTTACTAATTCAAAGGCAAAAGTAAACATTTTTACGAATTCAAATTCAGAGAGCAAAGTAATAATGTTAATAATAATAATAATAAAAGAAGAATAATAATAATAATAGTAAAAAAATAAAAATTGCGATTCTTATCTTTATTAAAACCGTGAACAATTTTCATTAAATTCCAATTCCTTGGCAGAATGAATTGAAAGCTCGCGAGAGTGGAAAGAAAGAGTTAAAAAGAGCCAGGGAAGAAAATCGGAGAGCAGGTTTTCTCTCTCACGAGAATTAAGAATCAGAGATGCCCCGTGTCGATCATCTGACCCCTCTCCCATCTCTGGTGAAATAAGAAATCCTGAGAGTGAGAGAGAGACAATGATAAAAGGGATGGTATGGAGAAACTTGAGAACCCTCTGTGACAATTTCAATTCTTTCTCTTTCTCTCTTTAGCCAGTATCTTCATTCCATCATCTTCTCTCAACTTTGAGCTATATAAGATTCTTAAAACTTCTCACGAGATTTTTCGATTTTAATTACAGTTTTAACATATTTTAATAAAATCCTCATCCTAACCCTATATATATACGAAATGTTCCCTTTTTTCTTCGTCTTTAATTTCGGAGAGTTTCTTTGCTCGGGCGCATAGTTGTTTCATTTCCTGATGGCAGAAGTGAAAAGGAGAGAGAGAAAAGGAGGGAAAGAGACAAAAAGAGAGAAAATGGGACAAGAAAACGAAAAGAAGAGAGAAAAAGAGAAGAAAGAAAAAGAGAAAAAAAGGGGGAAGAAAATGAAAAGAAGAGAAAAAGGGAGAAAAAAGAAAAAAAGAGAGAAAGAAGAGACAAGAAAATGAGAAGAAAAAAAGAAAGGAAGAAGGAGAAAAAGGAAGAAAGAAGGAAGAAGAAAATGAAAAGAAAAAAGAAGGAAGAAAATAAAAAGAAGAGAAAAAGGGAGAAGAAAACGAAAAGAAGAAAAAAGAGAAAAAGAAGGAAGAAGAAAAAAGAAAGAAAGAAGGAAGAAGAAAAAAAGGGAGAAAGAAGGGAGAAGAAAAAAAAGGGAGAAAAAAGGAAGAAGAAAAAAAGGGAGAAAGAAGGGAGAAGAAAATGAAAAGAAAAAAGGGGGAAGAAAATAAAAAGAAGAGAAAAAGGGAGAAGAAAACGAAAAGAAGAAAAAAGAGAAAAAGAAGGAAGAAGAAAAAAGAAAGAAAGAAGGAAGAAGAAAAAAAAGGGAGAAAGAAGGGAGAAGAAAAAAAGGGAGAAAGAAGGAAGAAGAAAAAAAGGGAGAAAGAAGGGAGAAGAAAATGAAAAGAAAAAAGAAAAATAGAGAAGAAAAAGAAAAGAAGAGAAAAAGAAAGAAGAAAATGAAAAGAAGAGAGAAAGAAGGAGAAGAAAATGAAAAGAAGAAAAAAAAGGGAAAGAAAATAAAAAGAAGAAAAAAAGGGGAAGAAAATGAAAAGAAGAGAGAAAGAAAAAGAATATAGAAAAGAGAGAGGAAAAAATAAGAAAAAGAATGAAAGAGAAAAAGAGAGAAAGAGAGAGAGAGAGAGACTTTTATCGCAGTGACTGTAGCGTTTTAAACGTTAACCCTTTCGTTCGTTCACTCACACCTTTTGATAAAATACACACCCACATTAGAATACTTTTACAAAGTACAAACTCTAGAGGCAAGCGCATGCCACAAACACCTGTTCTTTTTAGAAGAAACAGAAAGCGAGCCCTTCTTTTCTTTCAAGATCCATCAACTAAGTCAGTCTCTCGCCCTCTGCCTCGGATTCGAGAGGGAACTTTTAGTTTAGAGATTAGAAACGCCGCAAAAAAAATGACCAATTGTAGGTGTTCGCAAGTGTTATTTTTATTTTTCCACTCAAAAAACTTTAATTTGTGCGTGCTTAATTCCTGTGGTTGTGTTTAACAGTGGAAAATATTTTTTAAAAAAAATTGTGTTTCACTGAGAAAAAAATAATACGAATGAAATTTAATTTTTGAAAATTTTTATTCCAGTGAATTTTTATTTTTGAAAAGTTTTATTTAAGAAAATTTAAAAACAAAGGAATTTTCTTTCAAAAAAATTTTAAATCAAAGGAATTTTCTTTCAAAAAAATTTTAAATCAAAGGAATTTTTATTCTCTTGAATTAATATTTTGTTGAATGAAAATTTTATTGAAATAAAATTCTTTTGAATGAAAATTCTCTTGAATGAAAATTCGCTTAAATGGAAATTCTCTTGAATTAAAATTTTGTTGAATGAAAATTCTCTGGAATGAAAATTCTTTTCAATTAAAATTCTTCTAAATGAAAATTTTTTTAAATGAAAATTCTTTTAAATGAAAATTCTCTTAAATAAAAATTGTCCTGATTTAAAAATTATCTTGAATCAAAATTCTCTGGAATAAAAATTCTTTTGAATTAAAATTCTTTGAATGAAAATTCTTTGAATGAAAATTCTTTGAATGGAAATTTTTTTGAATTAAAGTTCTTTGAATGAAAATTTTTTCGAATTAAAATTCTTCTGAATTAAAATTCTCCAGAAAGAAAATTCCTTAAAATTAAAATTCTCCTAAATTAAAATACTCTTTTTCGAAAATTTCCCCCACAATAAACTCCAATTAAATAAAAATCCCGTTGAGTATAAAAAATCTTAAAAATCATCAGCAATTATTCAAAAATTATCAATTTATAATAAATTTTACCGAACAAAAAATACTATCTGTATGAAAATTCATTACATAACATTGGCAATAATGCAATATTTCTACTACTACTACAAAAAAATGCAAGTGACACATACATGGAAACGAAGATGCGCTCATACGATTCTTAATCGAAAAAGTATTACTTGTCTTTTCTGTCGACTGATTCAGTTTCTAATTTTATCCAATAGGAGTGTGTTAATCAGCAAAACAACATTACAGTGTAAAGATTAAACCGCCACTGATAAGGTTATTTTGTTTCATTATCACACTGTCTCACTGGATCAGGACCTTTTAATAAAATTACATTTTTTCCAATAAAAACCAGGAGCAAAAAAAAAATTAACCCCAAAAAATGTTTACTACAAACATTTAATTTTTCTTTTATCAGAAAACCACTCAAAAATGTTTACTACAAATTTTTTTTTTCTTTATCAAAAAACCACCAAAAACTGTTCGCTATGAATATTTTTTTTCCTTTACCAAAAAACCACCCAAAGAATTTTTACTACAAATATTTTTTTTTATTTACCAAAAAACCACCTTAGAAATTTGTACTACAAATATTTTTTTTCCTCTATCAAAAAACCACCCTAGAAATTTTTACTACAAACATTTTTTTCCTCTATCAAAAAACCACCAAAAACTGTTTGCTACGAACATTTTTTTTCCTTTACCAAAAAACTACTCAAAGAATTTTTACTACAAATATTTTTTTTTAATTACCAAAAAACCACCTTAGAAATTTGTACTACAAATATTTTTTTTTCCTCTATCAAAAAACCACCCTAGAAATTTTTACTACAAACATTTTTTTCCTCTATCAAAAAACCACCAAAAACTGTTTGCTACGAACATTTTTTTTCCTTTACCAAAAAACTACTCAAAGAATTTTTACTACAAATATTTTTTTTTAATTACCAAAAAACCACCTTAGAAATTTGTACTACAAATATTTTTTTTTCCTCTATCAAAAAACCACCCTAGAAATTTTTACTACAAACATTTTTTTTCCTCTATCAAAAAACCACCAAAAACTGTTTGCTACGAACATTTTTTTTCCTTTACCAAAAAACTACTCAAAGAATTTTTACTACAAATATTTTTTTCCTTTACTAAAAAAACCACCTACAAAATTTTTACTACAAATATTTTTTTTCCTGTATCAAAAAACCACCAAAAACTGTTTGCTACGAATATTTTTTTCCTTTATCAAAAAACCATCTAAAAAAATTTTTACTACAAACATTTTTTTTCCTCTATCAAAAAACCACCAAAAACTGTTTGCTACGAACATTTTTTTTTCCTTTACCAAAAAACTACTCAAAGAATTTTTACTACAAATATTTTTTTCCTTTACTAAAAAAACCACCTACAAAATTTTTACTACAAATATTTTTTTTCCTGTATCAAAAAACCACCAAAAACTGTTTGCTACGAATATTTTTTTCCTTTATCAAAAAACCATCTAAAAAAATTTTTACTACAAACATTTTTTTTCCTTTATTAAAAAGCCACCAAAAAATGTTTAGTAGAAACATTTTCTTTTACTTTATCATTAACTCTTATTCCGCTAAACCAAAAGTTACTTCAAATTCGAAAAATAAAAATCGAGGATCGTTCAAATATTCATCCAAGTAGTTCATACTTCAATAAAAATCGCAACTTTATTTTTAGATCTTAAATTAATTTTTGTAATTAAGAATGCATTGTTTTGAAGAATTTTTTTTTTGCTGGCAGTGTTTGGACCTTTGCCTCCCCTCCCAGAACAAAAAAGGGGGGAGGATGTCTTTTCTTTCTTTTTTCGATGCAAAATATTGCAATAATCTCAAAGGTCCGAAAATTGCCAGTGCCCCTGACTCGAAAAAAGTTCAGCATACCAACTAACCCCGGCAGTTCTTTACGCAGATCTTCATGAAACAGACCGCGACAATGATGCACCCGAGAGATCTTGGTGCGGGAGGATTAACGGGACGTCCCGGCGTCGGTATCCCAGGAGGATTGGCGGGCCTTGGCGTTGGCGTCGGACCCGGTGGCATGATCACCGGAAATGAAGTCAAACCCCATCAATGTCAACAATGCCTCAAGTCATTCTCGAGCAATCATCAGCTTGTTCAACACATCAGAGTTCATACTGGTGAGAAGCCTTACAAATGCAGTTACTGCGATCGGAGGTTTAAACAACTCAGTCATGTACAACAACACACCAGACTACATACAGGTGAGTCTATATCAGCCTTTTATATTTATCCAAATTCTTCTCGTTTTTATTTACTTTTTTCTCTTTGTTTCTCTTTGTTTCTCTTCGTTACTATTCATTACTCTTCGTTTCGTTTATTACAATAAAAAATACCAAATTTTTCTTTGGATACTTCGTTTCGTTTACAATAAAAAATACCAAATTTTACTTTGGATTTATTTTAAGTATTAAATATTTTTTTCGAAGCGATAATTAACAGAAATAAGAGATGTCTAAATTCGTTTGTTTGGCTCAATGGTCAAACAAAAGAATTTAGACAACTTTTATTTATTTTTATTTGCTCTTTACTTCTTTGTTGCAACCAAAAAATTGGTTAATTCCAACAAATATTGTTTCGAGTCTATTTTCGAATGGAAAATTAAATAAAAATTCTCTTCCATGTAATCAAGAAAATTTTTATTTTATTTTCAATCCAAAAATAGATGCAGAACAATATTTGTTTGAAATAACCAAATCTTCTTTGTTTCAATCAAAAATTTCGTTAATTCAAAAAAATATTGTTCCGAGTCTATTTTCGAATGGAAAATAAAATAAAAATTTTCTTCCTTACAATTGAGAACATTTTTATTTTATTTTCAATTTAAAAATAGACTCGAAACAATATTATAGTTTGAAATAACCAAATTTTTTGGTTGCAACGAAAAAAGTAAATACATATCAAATATTTGTTTTCTTCGGTTCAAATTTAAAGAGTAAATATACAAAATTTATCGCATTTTTATTAAATACTGAATTTATTAACTAAAGTTTCAGTAAAAAATAACTAAAAATTGATCAAAATTGTTTGATAATTGTTTATTAAAAATTAGTGACTGTACACTGTTGACTTAAAAGTATCAAATTGCAACGAATTGATTTAAAAAATTTGGATCTTAATTAAAATCAAAAATTGATCTCAATTTTTGCTATCAATTTGAATCAAATTGTTTGGTTGCCACAGATCAGGAAAGTCAGGGAAAAGTCGGAGATTTTTATTAAAAGTACTGGAGGAAAAAATTACCACAAATTCTAATAAAAGACTTTCAATTTCAATTATTTTTATAAATAGCAAAATTCTTCGCCAAACTTCAATTATTTTCAAAAATTTTAATAAAATTCTTGTCTGAAATTCAATTAATTTTAATAATTTTTTTTTAAACTTTCGTCAAGATTTCAATTATCTTTTTAAATAGAGAAATTCTTCTCAAAAATTCAATTATATTCAGGAATTTTAATCAAATTCTTTACAAAATTCAATTATTTTCATTAATGACAATATTCATCACAGAAATTCAATTATTTTCAAAAGTAATAAAATTATTCGAAAAAATTCGATTATTTTTAAATAAATTTTTTTTAATTATCGTCAAAATTTCAATTATCTTTATAAATAGCAAAATTCTTCTAAAAAATTCTATTATTTTCAAAGATTTTAATAAAATACTTTTCAAAAATTCAATTATTTTCAAAATTTTTAATAAAATTCTTCTCAAAAATTCAATTATTATAAAAGTTTTTTTTTTCTTCTCAGGATTTCAATTATATTTATAAATAGCAAAATTCTTTATAGAAATTAAATTATTTTCTGGAATTTTAATAAAATTCTTTAAAAAAATTCAATTTTTTTCATAAATTACAATATTCATCATAGAAATTCAATTAATTTCAAAAGAAATAAAATTCTTTGCAGAAATTCAATTATTTAATAAAAAATTTTTTTTAAATTCTCGTCAAGATTTCAATTAATTTTTTAAATAGCAAAATTCATCTCAAAAATTCAATTATTTTCAAAAATTTTAATAAAATTCTCCGCAGAAATTCAATTATTATAAATTTTTTTTTACATTCTCGTCAAGATTTCAATTATCTTTATAAATAGCAAAATTCTTCTCCAAAATTCAATAATTTTTAGGCAAAATTTCAATTATTTTGAAAACATTCAAAAAATATATTATTTTAAAAAAATTTTCCAAAAATAATGAAATTGTTTTTAGAAATTGAATTATTTTCATAAATAATAAAACTCATGGCAGATTTTTAATTATTTTTAAAACAATTTTAATCGAATTCCTCGAAAAATATAATTCATTTATTCAATAAATTATTTATTTTTGTATTTAAATTTTAAATTATTCAACTCTAGTAGAATTTTTTAATAAAAATTGATTTAAAAATGAATTTCAGTTAAGATTTTTAGATAATAAATTAATAATTGAATATTAAAAGCATTAAAGTGTGATTTTTTTCAAAATAATTGAATTTTGAAAAGTTAAAATCTTTGGAAAATTGTATTTTTTATATATTTAATTAACAGTTCTGGAGAATTAATTTTTTTGTAAAACTGTAATTGACGAAATTTTGTAAAATTGAATTGTAAACAAATAGATTTGGAAATTTTCAAAGAACTTTTTCAAAAATTATTTGAAATAATTGATTTCAAGAAGAAGAAGAAGAAGAAGTTACAGTAACAATATTTTTATAACTCCTATAAAATAATGACTTTATTACTCGGTCATCTTTACTTATTGAAAGTTATTAAACTCCAAAAGGTTTAAATTTGAAATTTTTAAAAATCTTAATTTCTATGGAATAATAAAAAATATTATTAATAAAAAGAAGTTATTGGTGTTTTCGAATAATTTTACAATTTCAGAAATTCGTAAATAAATGTAACGGAACTTTTTTTTAAGAATCTAATAATTTTTACAGTGAATGAGAATATTCTTTAGCTTCAGGATAAAAGTAAAATTTTATCTGGAAATCAGGGAATAACAAAATTATAAATTTTCGTGGCAACTCTGTTGAATACTTTACTTTTTGAATACTTTAGTATCAATTTGATACTTTTAAGAAAACTGTGTATAAAAAATTATCGACTCAATTTTCACGAATTTCGATTTAGATAAAAGAAAAAAAAGTCAAAATCATGAAATTGACAAACTTAGGGAGTAAAACGAATTATTTTGATCCTAGGGTATAAAATACCACTTTGAGTCTAGGGAAATAAAATAAATTCCCAGTCGATTAGAAAAATGATTATAGATTTTAGAATTAAAAAACAACACACAATTAACCGTGTATAAAGTAGAAATTTTATCGCCAAACAGACGGTATTTCTCTGTTTTTTAAATTTACACAATTAATGTGAGAAGCAGCATTTAAAGACTATGTGATTTAAATTTAAAAAATATATAAATTAAATATATATATATATAGAGTTTAACTAGTGTCATTAAAGCATTAGTGCGTGGTTCTCAGGTCTGACCATAAAACACAGTACATTTAACCATATCTTTTTTCATTGTACTCTTAATCGGAATTACCGTAAATGGTAAAAGAGCCTTCTGGCTGTAAATTGTGCGGTACAGATCTCCGCGAGTAGATTACGTTTTCTTGGGTTAATGTCAGGGAAACTGATAATTCCTCCAACAAAACATGGAACGGAAGTGATCGGTGCCACTACTGCGTAAAGGACGCATTTATCAATTGATCTTATCGTTGGATAAGAATTTTTATTTTTTTTTTTTTTTTATTCTTTTCGTTTTATAATAGAGGAAAATATTTAGTAGAATGAGAAAGAGAGAAAAAAGAGTCGATGAAGGGCATCATTTCGAATCTGAGAAAGAATTTCATTAAGGGATGAATTTAGTCACTTGGAAGCTATTACTCTTGAAATGGTCAGTTGCTAATCTCGGCAAGTTTGATTGGGGATCGCCCTTAGAAAAATTTCACTCACACCCAAATGAACATTTACTTTGCGTATTCTCCGAGAATTAAAAACAAAAGAAAGGAGAGAAAAAAGATTTAATGGAATTTTAGATATTTAATTTCTTCGCGGGGAGAAGTTTTTCTTTAAATTTTCTTTCACTCCATTCTTTTCCCTCAGTTCAGTTTTTCTTTGATCATTTTACCTTTAGTTTTGTTTATTTGTACTTATTTTATTTGTATTTTATTTGTATTTCTTTATTTATATTCTTTATTCGTATTTTTTTTGCTCTGTATTTGTTCTTTCGTATTCTTTGATATTTTTTTTGTTTGTTTGTTCCTATTTTGTTCATTTCTTGTCTGTATTTTTTATTTTTTTTTTATTATTTTATTTTTTTGTTCGACTCTCTATTTGCTTTTTTCTTTTATTTCTATTTCTATTATTTATAAATATTTTTTTATTTATTATTTTATTTTTTCGTTCGACTCGCTATTTGTTTTTTTTATTTTAATTTTGAATACTTTATTATAATTATTATTTCTATTATTATTTGTCAAGGAATTTTAGGATTAACAATTTTAATTATTTTTTAAATATTATATTTTTTTAATAATTTTAATTATTTTTTAATTATTATATTTTTTAATAAATTTAAATTATTTTTTAATTATTCAATTTAAAGGAAAGGGTTCTTTAAATTCAATAAACTTAAATATTTAAAATTTAAACACTTAATAAAATTAATATTTTATTTAAATTTCTTTGATTTCTATTTCAATTATTTATAAATCGATAATATTGAGGAAAATAAAATTTTCTTTCAAAGTAAAATGAATTTATTATAATTTCATACGTGTTTCGTGAGTGATAAGGGAAGATCAGTGATACACACATAACAGTGCATTTGTACAATGACCCATGGACTTTATATGAGCATCGAAGATTGATAGCAACTGACCCACATTCCAATTTTCCGTTCACGGCTGAGACATTTTTACATTCAACCAAGAAAAACAATGTAATTGCGAGATAAAAATTTTGCCCATTATATTCGCAGTTTTCTATTTTTCGCGAAAATATTCTCCATCACTTCTCGTCTCAATTTATAACTTCCAAGCATTGAATTTTATTAATTTTATTAATATTTATTCTTTACATCTCTTTCAAAAATAAATTGTAATATTAAATTACAAATATTAAAAATATAATGTAATTTAAAACAATTTTGATTTAAATAAATAATTATTAGTTAAATGTTAAATTACAAATATTAAAAAGATTTTGTGATTTAAAACAATTTTGACTAAAATAAATAATTATTAGTTAAATTGAACAAATATTAAAAAGATTTTGTAATTATAAAAAATTTTTATTTAAATAAATAATTATTAGTTAAATTGTAAATTATTGATTATTTATTTTTGTCGAAGAAAAGTTTTTCGAAGAGGAAAAAATAATTAAATTCAGTGAGTCGTTGACGTGCGCTAATAGTTTCTTTTTTTTGTCTAAGAATACATGAAATGTTGGCACATCTTTCCTTCTGTGAATTGCACCGTTTCGCGATAAAAGAAGGGTTTTTGCATTGATTTTAGCTTCAACCGCGACGCGGTCGAATAACAACTGCTCGACCACCCCTTACATTAATAACCTCCGCCCATCAGAAAAACGACCGATGTTCAAACACAATTCGTGAAACTTTAAGCCTTCTTTTTTATACATATATAATCTATACCTACTGATTTTTAACCCTTCTGTTCGTCTCCATAAAAGAAAATTTATAAAAAACATAAAAAAAAAATCTAAAATCTAAAACATAATCTAAAACATACTCTTGACATTCAATTTATCTAAAAAAATTTTGAATTTCTTACGATTTTAGTAGGTACTTATTAGTAGTTAGCAATTATTCAAAATAGCGTTTAGCGAATAAATTACTATTATTATTAGTAATTAATTAATAATAAACAATTTAAATATTTATAAGAATAATATAATTCTTGCAAAGAATTTTATAAAAATTAAATAATTGATTTTATCTTTCGTCTAATTTTAAGCAAATTCTAATTTAAATAATTGAATTCATGAGAAATTTTTATTATTCATGAAAAGAATTGAATTCTCACGAAGATTTTTATAAAAGAAATTTATAAACAATTGAATTCTGTTTGAAAATTTTATGAAAATAATTAAAAATCATTGAGTTGCGAAAAGTTGTTAAAAATAATTAAATTTTACAAAGAATTCTATTAAAATTCTTGACAAATAATTGAATGCCTCTGTGGTAATTTATTAAATTCTCTAAAAATAATTGAATTTCTAAAAAGCAATTTATTATTTATGAAAATATTGAATTCTTGCGAAGGATTTTGTTAGAATTCTTTTAAATAATTGAATTCTTGTAATGATTATTGTTATTTATGAAAATAATTGAATTCTTGTGATGAATATTGTTATTTATGAATTGAATTTTGTTGAAAAAATTACTAAAATTTCTGAAAATAATTAAATTCTTGTGATGAATATTGTTATTTATGAAAATAATTGAATTTCGTAAAAAAAATTACTAAAATTTCTGAAAATAATTGAATTTTGCAAACAATTTTATTAAAATGCCTCAAAATAATTGAATTTTCAAAAGTAATTTTCTTATTTATCAATTTAATTGAATTCTTTTAAAGAATTGTTTATGAAAATAATTGAATTTTACAAACAATTTTATTAAAATCTAAAAAAGAATAATTGAATTATTTAAAAAAAATGTAATTAAAATTGTATTTAAAATAATTGATTTCTTATTTTCTTTCGAACAATTTTATTTAAATATTTAAAAATAATTTTATTTCTTGTGAAAAATTCTAATATTTTTATAATTAATTGAATTCTTCCAAAGAATTTAAAGAAACATTTTTTTTTATAACTGATTTTTTCCAGGAATTTAAATTAAATTTTTAAGAATAATTACATTTTTTGAGCAATTCCTGTAAACTGTCTTAAAAATAATTGAAATTATGCTATTTCATTTTATTATTTATAAAAACATAATTGAATATTTGCAAAGAATTTTATTCAAAATTTTTAAAAATAATTGAATTCCTGAGAAGAATTTTATTTTTTTGTGAATTTTATGAAAATAATTGAATTATTGGAAAAAATTTTATTAAAATCTTTAAAAAGAATTGAATTTCTGTGAAAAATTTTGCTATTTTTGTAAAAATAATTGAATTCTTCATAAGAATTCTATAAACATTGTTTTAAATAATAAATTTTTTCGAAATATAATAAATATTAGTATGAAAATTTTAGTTTAAATAATTCAATTCTTATGGAAAACTTTATTTGTGAAAGTAATTGAATATTTCGATTAATAAATTTAAAATAGTATTAAAAATAATTGAATTTTGGATAAATTTTATAAATTTTTTTTTTAAATTGAATTCTTTTTGTGAAATTTTATAAAAAATACTAGATATTGAAAGTATAATTATGAATATTTTTTGAAAATAATTAAATCATTTTAAAGAATTTGATTATAATTTTTTCGAATAGTTTTTTTATTTCTAGCGAAGTAAATTCTAAAAAAAAATAGAAATAATAGTTTTTAGTGGCTGAAATCTAAAAAAAAGTACCCAAATAGTAGCACAACGTAAAAATAGTAGTAAATAGTAGGTGAAATAGTAGGTAAAACTTTTTTTAATAGAAAATAAATAAAACACGAGACAATGGAGTAAAATTTGCAAATTCGAAAAATCAAATTTCATTTCGAAGAAGAACTGACAAATGGTCATTTGGGAAAATCGGTAAATTAAGGGGTAAGAGGAGGGGAGGGGAAGGGAATTTTATTAAGGGGAAGGGCGAAAGGATGGTCAGATCGATATTGAAACGCGGTCTATTATAATGTTTATGCGCTCGTATATATAATTCATTAATCGAAAATTTCCGAGTGCGCTTGGGAATATATAATAGTGTGAGCATGAGTGTGCAACGGTATCGATAGCTGGCCAACAGTGTCCAGACAAATACATTGGGGGCAGTTAACCCCTTCAAATATCCACCGCCCCCCTCTCTCTCTCTCTCTCTCTGCCTCTTTCTCTCCCCTACTGATGAATTTACTTTGGATTTTGCCAACAAAGTAAAGAGACCAATGAAATTGTCGCACACCCCACCATTTGATTTTTGACAGAATGAAAAAAGCGATGATGATGGTGATTTTTTCGAATTGCTCGCTATCGTTCAATAATAATGATGATAATAATAATAATAATGGGTTTGGGGAATTTTAGCGCGCCACCTTGTCAAATTCATGTATAACCAAAATATATCCATATAAAGAAGGGTTGTGTGTGCGCATGTTCACGTAGATGCGTTATATTCTGACGCCTGGACCAATGCTCGAAGCCAGAGGCTATACACCAAAGATTATCCCTTCGAAAGCAAAATTCAATTTCGAGACCTAAATCTAATGATGGATCAGACCGCCGTCACCGCGGTTTAATCGGTTTTCCTAAACGGACGGTTTTGCGTTTGATAGAATTGAAATTTTCAAATACAAAAGGGCACGCAAAACACACCCCTGTAAATGTCCGGTCGACAAGAGTCCCTTATTACCTGGGCGTTAACCAATATTTTTTGGTTATTAACAATATATTTGGGAGTAAAAGATTTCTTTTGCTACGTTTTGGCAAAAAGGGGAAAATTTTTGGGTAAAGTTTAGATGAAGATCCGAAGAGACAAAAGATTTTATTAGGCAAACCTAATGGCAAACCTTTATAATAGCAAACCTAATGTTAGATGTAGCTAACATTAGGTTTGGATCAAAATCTGTTAGGTATGACTGTAAACGTAACGAATCCGTTAATCATCAGATTAGACGAAACTAAATTTTTTTGTTTTAGTTGTTAATCCGATTTAGATTGAGTTAAATCGGAAAAAGGAGGTTCAGCATAAATAGTTGAAAAGATGCTTTAGAAATTCTTTGAAGCATTGGGCCAGATTCGGTCAAGTTGAATAAAAAATTAAGACTTTGGTCCAGTATAAAGATTCCCTAAAGGATAGGATTCGATGTTCTTGGAAGCATTACAAAAAATTTGGGTCAAACTTTTTCGAGAAGGAATTTTTGGGTCCAAAAAGAGTAGACGAGGAAATGCTTCTGAAGATCCTGGCTGCATTAGGCCAGATTAGATCCATTTGAATAAAAAATCAAGATTTAGGTCCAACATAAAAATTGCACAAAGGATATGATTTGATGTCCTTTGGAGCATTACAACCATTTTAGGCCAAACTTTTTCCGGAGTGAAGATTCAGGTTCAACAGAAAGATTAGACAAAGAATTAGATTTAAAATTTTTGGAAGCATTAAACAGAATTAAGTCAAGTTTAATCATAAATAAAATTCTAGGTTTAATGTTCCCAAAAATATCAAAAATCTATCCTTTGTGCAAGCTTGCACAAAGGATAGATTTTGATATTTTTGGGAACATTAAACTAATTCTAAACAAACTTTTTCAAAAAGAAAGCTGTAGACGAGAAAAAGGTTTTGATGTTTCTGGAGGAATTAAATCAGATTATATCAAGTATAATCAAAAATTAAGATTTAGGTCCATCATAAAGATTGCACAAAGATTTGCATAGGTTCAGCATAAAGAGTAGATTTAAAGTTTTATTTAAATCGGAATTAAAAATAAAGTAATGAAACATTTTGATGGTCAATATCGCAAACTTTTCCATGAATAATTAGCTCCACCCCTTGATTCATTCAGTTAAAAATCGTTTCCCCGTTTGACAATGAGATTCCTCTTCACGGTTTACGGCCGCTTTGTAGATTTGATTACAGGCAATAAACGGACAAATGGGAATTCGATTAACTCTTCCGCCAGTATCGAATGAAGTGGTTAGAGGGCAACAAACAGAAAAAAAAGAGGAAAAAAAGCAACCAACCCTTAAACCAACAATTTTTCTCTCATTTACTCTCTCTCTCTCTCTCCTATCACCTTTTTTTCTCTCTGCGGTTTTCTCGCCATTTTTCTCTCACTTACTCTTTCGTTCTACAATATTTACACCCCTTTCGTTCTTCGCTTGAAAAAACTGTCACGTCCTCGCCACGAAATTGACCGGACAATTTTAAAGCCCACTTAATACTGAGAAAAATTGCTGTTTCGTACGAGTATGAATAAAAATTAAGGGAAAGGGTGAAAATGACCTGTTCACTCTGAATTTTTTCCTCTCCCTTGTCACTTTGTATTCGTTTTTATTAACCATCATCAGTTCATTAGGAAAATTAGAAATTACGCTCAATTTTCTACGTGAACAATTTGGACACAATTTAGCTCAAAAAAAAAAAATAATAATGGATCAGTTTATAATTATTAATGTAAATAGTTTGGATTATTTTTTTCTTTTTTTTCTGAATTTGAGATGAATTAGAAGTGATTTTTCTTTTTTGGAAAAAATACCTCCGATTCGTTGTGATTCCAACATCCCTTGACTTTTTCTTTTTCGCTTTCCAAACCCAAACTCTCGCTTCTCTTTTAATTCGCTAATTTCGACCGGTTAAGAATTCATGCGACGGAACGCTGAGACGTCTCGAGAAAAATCAAAGCAAAATGCTAACGACTACCTCCTCGTCCGTCCCGGAGGCCTCTTTGCCACTTTCTCGTTCTTTTTGCGCCTTTTATCGTAAATGGCGCGGAATTAAAGATTAAACAAAGTGGAAACCGGCGCGGCGGCGTACTCCTGACATTTTCATCCTCTTGTCGAGATGGCAAAAAAAAAGAGAAAAATGAATGAGAAAAGGACATTTTTCAACAAAAAAAAAAGAAAAAAAAGAAAGATGAGCTGAACAAACCTTTAGCGTATGATCTGCTTATCTTTGTAGAAACCAGCTTTACTTATCCAAATTCCTTTGCGAAACATTTCGTATACTTTAAATTCAATTTGTTTCTATGAATTTTGTTTTTCATTAAGAACAGGAAGGGAAATATTATAGTATAGGAGAAAATTAAAAAGAGGATGAAAAAATGAGGGAAAAATTAAGTACAAGAAGAAAAATATAATTAAAAAATTATGAACTAAAGTTCATAATTTTTTTATTACTATTTTTATTATTATTTTTAAAAATTAGAAGAAATATTAAGAACGAGAAAAAAAATTATAAAAGAAAAATTAGAAACTTTTATGAAAGATTATGTTATAAAAATTAAGAATAAGGATAAAAATAGTAGAAAAATTAAGAACAAAATGGAAAATAAGAGAAAACTGAAGAAAAATTAATTGGGGAATAGTAGAAAAATAGTAGAATAAGTAAAAAAAATAAAAACAGTAAAGAATTGAAGAAAAAAAAATCACAAAAAAATAAAAATAGAAAATGATTGAAGAAAAATTAAGAACAAAAAAATTGGTACAGAATTAAACTTTGGATAAAGTATATTTTGAATGGATTAGAATTTGGATAAATTATATTTTCAATAGATTAAAATTTGTATAAACTGAATTTTTTATCAACTAAATTGAAAATTAAATAGAATCTATTTATTTAGAATTTGAAAAAATTTCAATTTCAATCAATTACAAATTACAATATTTTAATAAAAAAAATTACATTGTAGAAAAACTACTAGCAAAATAATAAAAATATCAACAGAAAAAAAGGAAAAGTAGTAAAGAAATTGTAGAAAATATTTTTAATTTTTAAAAATTAATAAAATAAAGAAGAAAAAGTCTTAAAAAAATGAAAGAGAATTTGAGATCAAAAAAGAAAAATGGAAGGAAAATATTAGAAAAATAGTATAGAAAGTTATAAAAATTAAGAAAAAAAATAGTAGAAAAGGTGAAAAATATTAGAAAGATGGTAAAAAAATAGAAAAAAGTAAAAAAAATAGTAAAAGAATAGAAAAACAGTATAAAAAATTATAAAAATAAAAATCGTAGAGGGAAAGTAGAGAAATTAACAAGACAAGAATAATAGCAAGGAAAATTAAAGAAATATTAAAAAATTGGAAAAAATGAAGAAAAATAAGAGAAAAATAGAAAATAAGAGAAAAATAAAAAAAAATTATCAAAATAGTAGAAAAATATTAGAAGAAACATAAATAGTTAAAGAATGAAAATATAATAGAAAATTTAAGAGGAAAAGAAAAATAGACGAAAAATTAAAAAAAGAAATATTGCAAATTGGAGAAAATTATGAAAATTAGTAAAATAAAATAGAAAAGATTTTGGAAATGTAGTAGAAAAATTACAGAGAAAACATAAATTATTAAAAAGAATAGAAAAATAGTAAAAACAAAAAATTGAGAACAAAAGAAAAACAGAAGAAAAATAAAAAAAATATTTAAAAGTTGGAAAAATTCGAGAATAATAATAGAAAAATATTAAAGACATAGTAGGAACATAACGAAGATAGTAGAAAATAAAGAAAAAACTAAAATAGTTTTAAGAACAGAAAAATAGTAAAAAAAACTAAAGAAAAAATTATTCCAAAATTATATGAAATATAAAGAAAAATAGTAAAAAATTGAAGAATAGTTGAAAAGTAGTAGAAAATAGTAAAAAAAATAGAAAAATACTAAAAAGAGAGCAGAAAAGTAGAAGAATTAGTAGAATAGTAGAAAAATAGTAAAAGAAACTGGAATAGTTTGAAGAATAGAAAAATAGTAGAAAAACTGGAGAAAAAATTGTTGAAAATTATGAGAAATAAAGAAAAAAAGTAAAAAAAAGAAGAATAGTAAAAAATAGTAAAAAAAAGTAGAAAAACATTATGAAGAACAGGAAAATAGTAGAAAATAGTAAAAGAAATAGAAAAATATTTGAAAAAGATCAGAAAAATAATAGAAAATAGTAAAATATTAGAAAAGATAAAGAAATTAGAAGAATAGTAGAAAAATAGTGAAAATAGTAGAAAATAGTAAAAGAAATAGAAAAATATTTAAAAAAGATCAAAAAAATAATAGAAAATAGTAAAATATTAGAAAAGATAAAAAAAATTAGAAGAATAGTAGAAAAATAGTGAAAATGGTAGAAAATAGTAAAAGAAATAGAAAAATATTTGAAAAAGATCAGAAAAATAATAGAAAATAGTAAAATATTAGAAAAGATAAAGAAATTAGAAGAATAGTAGAAAAATAGTGAAAATAGTAGAAAATAGTAAAAGAAATAGAAAAATATTTGAAAAAGATCAGAAAAATAATAGAAAATAGTAAAATATTAGAAAAGATAAAAAAAATTAGAAGAATAGTAGAATAGTAGAAAAATAGTAAAAATAGTAGAAAATAGTAAAAAAAAATAGAAAAATATTTGAAAAAGATCAGAAAAATAATAGAAAATAGTAAAATATTAGAAAAGAGAAAGAAATCAGAAGAATAGTAGAATAGTAGAAAAATAGTAGAAAAAATTAAAATTAAATTAATTAAATTAATTAATTAATTATTTAATTAATTATTTTTTTTTAAATTAATTAAATTATTATTAATAATAGTAAAATATTAGAAAAGAGAAGAAAAGTAGAAGAATAGTAGAATAGTAGAAAATTAGTAGAAAATAGTAAAAAAAATAGAAAAGAGTAGAATGAGAATAGAAAAATAAAGGAAAAAAACTATGGTAAATATATAAGTAATAGTAAAAGAATAGAAGAAGAATAAAAAAAAGTGTAGAAATCATTTGCAGTGAGTATAGAACTAGAAAAATTAGATTTAATATTAGTTGAATAAACAAGGGAGACATGGGCATATGTGGAAAAAAAATTGATTAACACAAACGCCGGTTGGCTAATATATATAGAAGAAATTAACCTAGTCATGATGCATATGCATGGGTAATCATCGTATGAAGGAAGAGCTATTCTAATTTTCCCCAACTAGTTCTTAATTTTTTTTTTCCGTAAGGGTTAATTTGAATAGGGCTATATAGGAGCAATTGGTACAGAACATCGATTTCAGTGAGTGGACCATGATACGCCTACATAAACTTTTTTTTTCTTTTTTTAAGTCTTGTCTCACATTACCCCTTTTTTTTGGATAACAAAGACCCTTTTTTTCCTCTACTCAGTCCTTTTTTCGACTTTAAGTATAGCCCCACTGGTTGAAACGAAAAATTAAGTATTCAATTTTACATATAAGTATATAATCCAGAGATGATGTTGATTAAATATTCATCTAAAGGGGTTAATCCTGCCATGTCATTTTCAGTTCTTTTTTTTTGTCTTCTCGTCACTTCATTTTAATACTCGCAATTAATATAATTTTTTACTGGGAATAATTTAATTTTTATATTTAATTATAATTTAATTTTTGTATTCAATTAATAATTACTTTTTATACTTTACTTTTAATTAATTATTACTTTTTACCTTATTCCATTGAAAATTATGCATTTTCAAAAGGGTGATAAATAATTTTTTAAATATTTGACACTTTTTGGCATTTTTCAAAAGTGTTTATTTGAAAAATTCCTCTCTGGAAATTTATTGGAAAATTTCAAATAAACGACAATTTTTGAACGTTCAAACAAACGATTTTTTTTTAAATATTTAATATTTTCGAAAATTTCAAACTGATCTAAAAATAAAAAAAGTAATTAAAACATTTCGAAACTTAATAAATTAATTTTTAATCAATAACGCAAATTGTAATAAATTTCCGAATTCAAAGCGGAAATAAATGTCCAATAAAAAGCTTCAGAACTTTATTAACCGTTTGTTGACACTTTTTGAGAATAATTATTAGAATAGATTAATTATTAGAATTGAGAATAAATTATTTCAAATTTTGAATGGAATATTTTTCCCAAAGAATTGATTCGGAATGGAATTTTATTAAAAACAGTTTTATCAGAAATGAATATATTTTTATCATTCTAGTGATTAAAATTGTGAATAGAAAAAAAAATAGAAAAAAAAGGGAAAAAAAAGAAAAATAGTTACGGAAGTCATCGATTATCGTTTTATTACATTTTCGCGACATGTTCTTGTACATATTTATTTTCCACGATCTAGTCGCAAAATCCACGCGTCCTCAGATTGTTGCCATGAGAATAAATTTTTTTTTCACCACTTTTTTCTTATCTTATCACAAGTTTTCTGATATAGAGTTATAGTTCAGATGTGCAATGAGAAATATAAAGTAACATTTGCAAAAGAATTGATCATCATACAAAATGAGAAAGTGTCAGTATTATTATTATATGATATTTGCCAGATCTTTCGGACCCACAGAGAGTGAGAGAGAGAGAAAGAGAGAGAAAATCTCCTTGAAAATGAAGATAAACAGAAAATTAATATGAAATCGCACAAGTCACCAAGGAGAGAGAGATCTCTTTCTTCATTATCGCGCTCATTTTTAAAAGACCTTCATCAACATTATATTTTTCCCTTCTTTTTTCTTTTTTTTCTCTTTCTTTTTTCCTTCGAATTTTTTTCCCGAATCGATAAATTTTAAACTTGTTGATCTTGTTTACAAGAAAAAAAATTTTCCACAATTTTCGTTTATTCTTTTTTTCTCTTTTCTATTTTTACGACTTTATTGAATATAAAAAAGAATAGAATAATAAAAACGACCTTTTTTATGAGAATATAATTTTTTTGTATTAATTTTTATTGCAGTTCGCACTTATTTCGATATTTTATTTTATTTTTTTTATAAATATAGATGAAAAATTCTATTTGTGGTATTACAATTTTTGAATGATTATTTTTAAACTCGAGATTAAATTAATATTTATAGGTGTGTGATATATTTTACGAGAAAGTCGAACCGAAATGTTGATAAGGTTATTTCATTGCGGTTTCATGACGTGCATAGGTGTCATTCACACTCAAGGGGTTTCTAATTATATGCACGTCATCTCTCTCCGTGTATATATCTGTGTACTTTTATTATTAATATACACTTTGTGTCAATTTTACTACACAACAAAATTGTAATATTATTTACTTCCTTATTCCACTGTTTTTTTTTTTGCAGAAATAATTATTTTCGGAAAATTTCCCCTCCATTTTTTTATTCATTTTTTATTCTATTATTTTTATTATTTAATTTATTTATTATTTTATTTATTTATTTTTTATTTATTATTTCATTTATTTACTATTTTTTATTATTTAATTAATTATTTACTAATAAATTATTAATAATTAGGTAATAATTAATTATTAATTAATAATTAATAATTAATTAATGATTAATAATTAATTAATAATTATTAATTAATAATTATTAATTAATAATTATTATATTTTATTATTTACATTATGTATTAATTATTAATTATTATAATTTGCCAAAAATTTGTTTATTTATTTTTACGTTAGTTTTACATTAGGTTTAATGTCAGTTTTACGTTAGTTTACTCTCTTTGGTAATTTATTCAAAATAAAGGGAACGGGAAATAAATTTCTCCTCCTTCCAAAATGCATTACTGACTTACTTTTCAACCCTTTTTTTTAACCCCTTTTTTATTTAAAGGGAGTCTATTGAATCCTTTTTTTGAGAGAGAAAAAGAGAGAGAGAGGCGAGAAAAATCCTCATACCATTGAAAGTTTTTCGCCCTGAGTCTGGCGAAGGAATATCCTTGGCAATTTTCTTAAACATCTTTCTCTCTCGATTTACATCTTTTTCTACCCTTTCCAACATTATTCGCAACCCTTTATTTTATCTTTCTCACTCTTTCTCGTGGTTTGATCCTTAAAAAGGACAGCATTATATATATACAAACAGAAGATATCTTTGGCTTCTAATTTCTTTGCTTTGGCCTCGCAGTTTCCTTGATCCCTATCAAGCTTGGTGTATATAAGTAACTCGGTAGCCGTTTGCGCCGCCATAAAGTAACAAACACATAAACACGCACGTGCTTCTTTTCCTTTTGCATTCACGTGCGCGCAAAAAGCAAACACTAATTTTTCAAGATCTCATTCATAAAAAATTCTCCATTTTGGTTTTTTTTTTGTTTCGAAAATTTAATTTCAAAAATAATTTATAATTTTTTTAATTGCTTTTTTGGTCATTTTCATAACTTTTTCTGGCTTTTTGTGTCGCAAGAATTTTAATACAAAAAATGTTAAATTTAGAGAAAATAATAAAATAATAAATAATTGAGACAAATTGTATCAAAATTGTTGCGTCGCAACAATTTTAATATAAAAAATGTTAAATTTAGACAAAATAATAAAATAATAAATATATTTGAGACAAAAAACGTAGGAAAATTGTTGCCTCAAGCAACAATTTTCCTACGTTTTTTGTCTCAAATTAAATATCACTTAGTAGAACGATGATTTTACATTTTATTTTTCCAAAAATAAATTTTCTCCAATAAGTGCAATGAGCGCCGTATTTTAATCTCAACCGCGCATCATTCCTTTGATTGCAATTCAAATTTACCAAAATTCAATTATAAATTATCAATGAATTTACTTCTATTGACTAGCGAATGATAATAACAATTTTATTCTTGTGCGAGATTTAAATTTACAATGAATGAACTCTAAAGTATTGAGGAACAGATCCATTAAGATTTTCTATTTTTACACACATTATAAACTCGCGACAATAATGTATTATTGACATAATTCAAATTATTAAAAATTTAAATGTGACTTTTGAAGTAAGAGAAAGAGAAAGAGAGAGGAGAGAATTGAAATTATTAAATTAGATTAATTTATATATATTCAGCAAATTTTTAAGTAGCTTTCAAAAAATTTGAAACTAATTAAATTATCAAATATCATATCCGACATTTAGCGGATATGGATTTTGGAAAATTTTACTTTATATTCATAAAATATGTGGGAAATAGATGAAAATAATTGTGGAAAATCTTGTTAATTGTTATCATTAATTATTAAATTATAATTATTTTTTTTTAATTTCCACTAGTAATTAATATATTAATAATATCATATAATAATAATATTATTATTTATGTTGCAGCCTCATAAATAATTAAATAACTATAATAATTTTTTTTTATTAATTTAATATTAAATTAAAATATTCAGGCCTGAAAAAAAAATTTATTTGATTCAAAGAACCGAATATTTGACTATTATCATTTAAATATTGAATGCTGAAATCAAAAAATTTTCATTTGAGTCAATTAAATAGTATAAATAATGAAATTATTGATTCAAATACCTAAAATTTAATTGATTTAAATAAAAATTATTTGATTCAAGTATTTATCTGATAATAGACAAATAATCGGTTATTTTAATCAAATCAATTTTTTTTCCAGTGTAATTTATTGATTTTAATTTGGATTAATTAATTAATTTTTATATTTATAATTTTTATTTGAGTCAATTTTATTTTAATTAAAAGATAATACTTTAGGAAAAAAATAATACTTTAGTTTAGTTGTTCGGTTGTTTGGATTTAAATCCTTGATTTAAATAATTAGAAAATTTTGTTTAAAAAAATTGAAAAGAACTTTTAGGTTTTGTTTAGTTATAGAAAAATGATTGCTTATTAAAAGTGGCCCCAGTGCCTAAGTGAAAGCATAGAAAATTGAGAAGTAAACAGAAAGTTTTATAATGGAATTACTCGACTTTCATTGCTTTACTTTATGTTTTCTTATATACGCTACAGGATTTATAAGTTACTTCATAATTTAACGGATAATATATATTTGACTTAGTGCTTTTAATATCTGAACAAATTATTTTTCTTTTCAATTTATTTTTTCGAAAAAAAAATTTTTCCAATTATCCCTTATATTAAGAATTTATTTTCCACTTTTCTTTTCTCCTCCTCTTTTATTTTCAACTTCTCTTTTCTCTTCCTCTTCTCATAAGCAGAAAATAAGTTAAATTTTGGTAAAAAAAATACCAAATTTACAACTATTAAAAAAAATGTTTACTAACTTTTACCCAAACATTACTAAAAATTAGTAAAATTTTTGGCTAACTTCAATGAAAAGACGACTTTTTTACAAATTTAGAAATTAATTTACCAAATTTTGAACCCAATTGCGCAATATTTACTCTAAAAAACAAGAAAAAGAAGAAGAAGAAGTAAATTAACGTAAATGCGGCAATAAATGCAGACGCATATAAAATATACAATATTAATATAGACAAACGTGTGAAAATGATTGAGGCAAATGTCTTTTCACGATCGACTGAACTTGACACATAAAAATTAGGTCCGTTATTCCGAGCCTAGTTTAATGGATGCAAAAATGATACGGACTCACGGCGCCTCGCGTACGTTTCGCCAAGATAGCATCAGCCACTGTCTGCGGAATGTCTGTCCGTGGAAGCCTTGAATACTGTGCAGATATATACACACGAGTGTGCAGTTCATACATTGCAAGAGAGAGAGAGAGAGGAACTTGGCAGAGCGTTTGTTAGTAGGCATTGACGACGTTGTGTGAACGTCTTATGGATATCGATTGCCACTCTGTAAGGTAAACTATAATTTAACGCATCAAACGGCGCCTTTACCTTCACTGATTAATCTAAACCGACTCATACGTTTCAATCTTCTCTCTAACTATATGGAATCACATATATAACTTTTTTTTCTCCTTTAAACTCTTCCATTCATTCATTTCGTTCATTCTGTTTTTCTATTATTAACTGTGGTTAATAATTTATAGTAGGAATATGGTGAAAATTTTATTAATAGTGGGGATCTTCCATACTTGTCTCGTAGGGTGAAAGATAATTAGTATTTTAATTAGTAGAAATTACTATCAATATTAGTAATAATTACTATCATTGTCAGTGATCATTTCTATCACTATTAGTAATAATTACTATCAATATTAGTAATTATTTCTTTAGTAATTATTACTACTAGTAGTTACTACTACTATTATTATTATTATTACTACTATTACTCCTACTACTTACTACTATTACTACTACTATGACTACTACTATTACTACTACTATTACTACTACTATTACTACTACTATTATTATTTTTAGAAATTATTAGTAAAAATTACTATTATTATTAGTAATAATTTCTGTTCACTATTAGTAATAATTACTATCAATATTAGTAATTATTACTTTAGTAATTATTACTACTAGTAGTTACTACTACTATTATTATTATTATTACTACTATTACTCCTACTACTTAATACTATTACTACTACTATGACTACTACTATTACTACTACCACTTACTACTATTACTACTACTATTAATATACTACTACTACTACTACTACTACTACTATTATTATTTTTAGAAATTATTAGTAAAAATTACTATTATTATTAGTACCTAATAATTTCTGTTCACTATTAGTAATAATTACTATCAATATTAGTGATGATTACTATACTAATAATAATTCCTAATCTTAATAATTTTTTTTAGAAATTATTATAGTAATAAATTACTATCAATATTAGTAATTATTACTACTAGTGGTTATTCTTAACCCTATTATTATTTTTAGAAATTAATAGTAAAAACTATTATTAATATTAGTAATAATTTCTGTTCATTATTAGTAATGATTACTATAATTATTAGTAATTATTACTATCTTAGTAACAAATTTCCCAAAAGAATTGAATACTTAAAAGAAAAAAAAAATTTCTAAAATTCTTCGGAGACATTCAATTATTTTCAAAAATAAAATAATTTCCACATATGAATTCAATTATTTAAAGCAGAATTTTCCTAATATTTATTTGAAAAAAAAATCAATTATTTAACTAGATTTTTATAAAATTCTTCTCATGAATTCAATTATTTTTATAAATAATAAAATTCTTCTCAGGAATTCAATTATTTTATAAATAATAAGATTCTTCTTTAAGAATTCAATTATTTTTTTAAATTTTAATAATAGTCGTTGCAAGAATTCAATTATTTTTTATAAATATTAAAACTTATTGCAGGATTTCAATTATTTTGAAAAAATTTTAATATAATTCTTGGTAAAATCTAAAATTTTAATTATTTTTGAAAAATTGTCCTCAATTCAATGATTTTCATTATCTACTGTTTTTTATAAAATTTTCCAAAAGAATTTAAATATTTAAAAAAAAATTTTAATGAAATTCCACCCAAATATTCAAATTAAAATCTTTAGAAATCAGAATTCTTTTAATACTTTTAAATAATAATTTTGTAGAATTTATTTATTCAATTATTTTCAGGAATTTTAGTAAAACTTTTTGCAAAATTCAATTATTATTACAAATAACAACATTCATCACAAAAATTCAATTATTTTCAGGAGATTTAGTTAAATTTTTTACAAAATTCAATTATTTTTGTAAATAACAATATTTTGCACAGGAATTTAATTATTTAAGACAGAATTTTCCTAATATTTTTCGAGAAAAATCAATTATTTAAATGGATTTTTATAAAATTCTTCGCAAGAATTCAATTATTTTTATAAAGAATAAAATTCTTCTTAGGATTCAATTATTTTTATAAATATTAAAACTCATCGCAAGATTTGAATCATTTTTAATGTAATTTTAAATTAATTCCTCTAAAAAACAAAATTATTCTTAAAAATTTGTATAAAATTCTTAGAAAAAATTCAATTATTTAAAAAAAAATTTAATATAATTTGTTACTTAGAGTGTAATAATTATTTTCAATTAATTTTTAATTATATTTCTTGAATGAATTTAATTATCAACATTTTTAATGCAATTTTTAGTAAAAATTCAATTATTTTAAGAAAATGTTGATAAACTTCTTTATATAAGAATTCAAATTTAAGAAATATTCGCAATTATTTAATAAATTTAAATAATTGAATTTTAATTAAAATTTTTTTTTTTTATTTAAATAATTAAATTCTCGTAGTAACTTTCTAATAAGAATTGATTTAGAATTGAATAAAATAAAATGATTAAATTTTTGAATATTTTTGTTTATAAATTTTAAGAAAAAAATTATTGAATTTTGAAAGAGTGACTTGTAATTTTTAGAAATAGTTAAATTTTAAAAATGCGTTAAATTGAAACCATTTGAAATATTTTAATTTCTATAGAAAAAATAAGTATAGATATTCAAATACTTATTTTAAAAAATTATTTTATTTTTAAATGTAATTAGGAAATTATAAAAAAAAAATTGAGTTGGCAAGTTTAATTTTTCGATAGCTGCTTATTATATTAGGAAACAATAGTAGGAATAGTAAATAATAGTAGTAGTAGGAATAATAATAGTAGGAATAGTAATAATAGTAGGAATAGTAATAATAGTAGAAATAGTAATATTAGTAGGAGTAATAATATTAGTAGGAATAGTAATAATAGTAGAAATAGTAATATTAGTAGGAATAATAATAGTGGGAATAGTAATAATATTCTATAAAATAATAACGGTAATAGTACAACAATAATAGTAGAAACAATAATAGTAATAACAACACTAATAGAAGCAATGGGAACAGTAATAGTATGATAATAGAAACAGTAGTAGGAATAGTATTAATAGTAACAAAAATTATAATAATAAAAATAGAAATAGTATTAATATTAATAGTAATAATAATTATAACTATAATGGCAAGAGTAGAGCAGTAATAATTGAGTAATGGTAACAGTAATAGTATAATAGTAATAGGAATAGTAGTGGGAATGGTAATAAAAACAGTGGTAGTAATAGCAATAATATAACAATAGTAGTACAAATAATAATAGTATCAATAGTAATAGCAGGAATAGTAATAGTACTAATAGTAACAGTAGTAGCACAATAGTAATAAAAACTAATAATAAAAAATAGCAATAATAACAATAATAACAGAAATTAATAGAAAGCAATTAACAACACTCGCACAGCAACTAAACAACACGGTTTAATTAGCAAATTGCATTTCCCATGATACGCGGTGCTTTTCATCTGCATTCGAAAATCATAGAGAGGAAATAAAGTGCACAGGCTGTATTCTTAACCTACTGACCGGTTCTCTCTGAGACCAATAAAACAGATAGCTCGTTGATTTTCCGCTTTGATATTCACAAGTATCTTCCGTGTGTGTATATGCCTATTACTGATTAGAAAGTTCTTTTAAAGCGATTAGTTTTTTTCTACATACGTATTCATATTTTATTCTTATAAACTTATATATGGGTGATTCTCCTGAAAGGGACCCTTTTTTGGTTGAATTTCCAAAAAATCAAATTATTCTTTTTTTGTTACTTTTCTTTCATAAATAAGTTTAGAAAATGTTTAAAGATAAAAATATAAGTTGCGCAAAATTAATTTTCAGAAATAAGACCTCCAGGAACATTTTACTATCATGTGTTCTAGAGGTTAAGTATAATTAATTATAACTTTTAAATTAATTATTTTGTAAAAAAAACTCGGTAGGAATATTTTTTTTAAATAATAAATTGTTATGTTTTAATTTATTGCACTTTTTGCTTGTATATTTTATTTTTATTAAATTAATAATTTAATTTGAGGGTTAAATATTTCAAAACAATGATTAAAAAATTAAAAACAAAAGAAAACGCCTATCAAATATAAAAAAGGCTTCGGAGATGAATTGATAATTTAATGAAAAAATTCTCATTTTTTCTAATTTTAAAAATATTACAATTTTTTAAACAATATTTTTAGTTTTAATCATCAAATATTTTCACATCGATTACATATTATGTTTAAAACGTTAAAAAATATGATGTTATTATATAGAAAATGAGGCTTCGGAGATGAATTTAATTTTTACTCTCATTGATAATACTATTTTAATTAATAATTTAAATAACTTTTTTTACCTTATTTTAAACAAATGTAAGTAAAAAATAATCCTTATATTCTAAACTTTAATTTGATATATATCATAAATATGTTGAAATTGTTTAAATACGTTAAAATATAATTATAAAATATACATTCTGTTTAACCAAAATTCGATGACAAAATTAAATATGTTTTTTTAAATAGAAAGAAATTTAAATATAAGCAATAGAAGATTATATAAAGATAGATAAATCTTCGTAGATTATAAATAAATTTTTCAAAAAATTTAAACTTGATAAAATATTAATGGAAAATTAATTTAAATAATGAACCTCATGTTGGAGACACGTAAAGTGGTCCCTTTCAGGAGAATCACCCATATATGGTCATTAAAATTTTATTCGTTATTGCTTTTTCTAATTCCTTTTTCTTTTCTTTTCTTTCGTTCGTCTTTTTTTTTGTTATTTTGCTAATAGCCTCGATGGAATAAATTGAGTCGCCTCTCTTGTAATCGGGAACTAATTACCTTCTGTTACGATCGTCTCTTAATATCGAAACTCTAGCAAACGACTCTTTTTAATGGACCTGTATTCTTATTTTATGAAATATTAGTCAATGACTTAGGGTTTTTACGTGACCCTCGGTAGAGTTTTATTATATATCCACTCGACACGCACCTGTTTTTTTGTCGAAAATTATTTCAACTCGAGTGTTTAGAATAATTAGTTTTTTTTTATTGTTCTTTCAATTATGTTTTCTCTTCTTTCTTTTCTTGTGCTTTTTCTTCTTCTATTTCTTGTCCTTTTTGTTGCTCTATTTCTTGTTCTTTTTCTTCTTTTATTTCTTGTCCTTTTTGTTCTTTTATTTCTTATTCTTTTTTCCCTTTTTTTAAAAGCGAATTTACTTTATTTAATTATCTTTTCTAACTTTTATACTTTTATAAATTTCGTGTGTGCAGTAGCTTCGGGGTAAAGTGCAGCTCGTTCCGATTCTCCGGCCGGGGTTCGATTCTTCACGGACTACAATTTTTTTTTTGTTCTCAAGTCGAGTATTTTATTACTATCAGTATCAGTGTAGTCAAGTAGTTTTTACTCTTTTTCCGCAGATATCAAAATTGAGACAAAAAAAACGTATAAAAAATGTTGCAAACATTTTTTATACGTTTTTTTGTCTCAATTTTGATATTCTCTTTTTTTTCGTGAGCTCGAGTGTTTGTGTCGTGACTCGTGGTGAAAAAAAAAATTGATTTCAGAAGTAAAGTAAAGTAAAGGCTAATTGTGAGTTGGCAAGCGAACTGAAGCTCTTAAAACCGCGGGTCTCCTGGCGGTGATTTACGCACGGCTTTTATCACCATTGCAAAGCTCGGGGCCGGTAGGTTAAGAATATTGAGCACGCCGGCCGTAAAATAAGATATAGATTTCCATCTAGTAACTTTCTACCACGACGGGCCAAATAGCCGTATGTGTGGGAGTCAAGTCAAGACGCCATACGGTGTACGATCGTATAGCGTATGCTACACCGGGTACTTACAAACTATTATAAACTTTAGGCGTGTGTGTATTCTTCCGTATACACGTACAAATTCGTTACGCTCTACCTACTTGTTTATATACACACGCAAAAAAAAACCCTCTTCTTGTCTCCATTTTTTTTTCTCCTCTCAATTTTCTCGATTATCTTCTATATAGTGATTAGAATCAGTCCATTTTATTTATTTGCAACTATTTATATTTATCTAATTCTATTTTTTTATTTTATTTATTTTTTATTTATTTTGTGTCTTTTTTGCTTGCCTTATAAAATTACCACAATTTATAATGCAATTTTATAACATTTCAATTTTAAATAAATTTATAATTATATATTTTAAAGAATTTAAATTTTTTGAAAATATTTTAATAATTCAAAATCTTCTAAAATTAGTTAAAATTGTGAAAAAATATTACTTTAAAAATTTTGTTTCTTTGTATCCTATCTTTTTTATAATAATTTTTCTTGGTAAATAATAAATATTTTCAATTTTAAAATGAATGTCATGAAAATCATTGAATTCTTTGCGAAAAATTTTATAATTTACAAAAATAATTAAATTCTTTTGAAGAATTTGGAAAATAATTGAATATTAAGAATTTTATTTAAAATTTTGAAAATAATTGAATATTAAGAATTTCATTTAAAATTTTCAAAATAATTGGATTTGAATCGAAAACTTTTTTTAAAAACATTTAAAATAATTAATTTTTCTTAAAAATTTTATTAAAACTGTTGAAAAAAATTGAATTTTATTTAACATTTTTAAAAATAATTGTATTCTTTCGAGAAATTTTATTAAAAGTAATTGAATTCGTTTGAAGAATTTTATTATTTATAATGATAATTGAATTCTTTCGAAGAATTTTATTAGAATTTTTGAAAATAATTGAATTTAATTAATATTTTAAAAAATAATTGTATTCTTTCAAAAAATATTACAAAAATTGAATTAAAAATAATTTAATTCCTTTGAAGAATTTTATTATTAATGAAAATAATTTAATTCATTTAAAGAATTTTATTATTTATAAAAATCATAATAATTCCTTCAAAGAATTTTATTTTTTAATGAAAATAATTTAATTCTAGGGGAGAATTTTATTAAAATTTTCCAAAATTCTAATTAAATTCTTTTTTAAAGAATTTCTTTGAATTTTTTTGAAAATAATGGAGTTTTATTAATAATTACAATTGAAAAATTTGAAATTAATTGCATTTTATGAAAAATTTCTTTCAAGTTTTAAAAATAATCGTGTTTCATAATAATTGAAGTTAAACACTTATTTTATGAATTTTCTTCAAATTTATTTTGAAAATAATTGAATTCTTCTCACAATTTTATTACAATTTTCTAAAATAATTTAATTCATTCAGGAAATTTGATTAAAATTATGATGAAAATAATTAAATATTTCATTATTGAAGTTTATTAAAATTGAATTGAAAATAATTGAATTTCTGTGAATAATTTTAATATTTACAGAAATAATTTAATTCTTGCCAAAGAATTTTATTATTTTTAAAAATAATTGAATTATTTTCAAGCATATTATTAGAAGTTTAGAAAATAATTGAATTCTTTCGAAAAATTTTACTAAAAATTTGAAAAAAATTTAATTTCATCCTTTCGTGACATTTTATTAATTTTATTTATTTTATTAATCTTTAAAAGAAATTGTATTTAAAATTTTGAAAAATTAGTTTTTTAAATTAAAAAAAAAAATTTAATATTTCAAGAATTTTATTAAAAAATTGACATAATTAAATTGAATTAAAATCAATTGAAATTGAAATTTTATTAAAATTGTATTGAGATTTGAGAATAATTCAATTCCTGCGAAGAATTTCACTATTTATAAAAATAATTGAATTCTTCTGAAGAATTTTATTATTTATGAAAATAATTGAATTCTTCCGAAGAATTATATTAGAATTCTTGAAAATAAATGTAAATAAATATAAATTTAAATTTGAAAATAAAAAATTTTGTAAAATAAATAAAAAATAAAAAAATATTTTTTTAAATTGAACAAATTGGTTTAATTTGTTTTTTTTTTATTTAATTTTTCTTGTTTAATTCCAGGGAGAGTAATAATTGATAAAAATTTGTTTTTAAACTATATATAAAAAATTAATCGAATTTAGATTCAATAACTTGAAAAAATAAAAGTGTGTAAAAATAAAAACTGAATGAAAATTTGTTCCAAGCAATAACGTGTTCTAATTTTTCCTCTTTTTTAATAACAGTGCGATGAAAATACACATCATATATATATATTTATAAAATAGTAACCAATCATTACGGTGTTGAATCCTTATAGCGGCGTTTTCATCGTTCGCTTGATAGTTTTATGGACCTGTCGCTCGTTCCTCGCCACTTAAACTTGACTAATTATTATTATGGTTTGTTAACTTCTTGACCGTAACCAAAAGGTGTAAGGAGGCGAGAGAGGAAAAACCACTTTGGTTACATAGAAATTGAATTTCTCGACAGTCTTACGATCCTTCTGGCAATAGAAAATATCATATATATATACTTTATTTTCTATACCCTTTTATCTTGAACCACACGCCGAGAAATACACTCGCATCCACGACAGCTGAGTAAATTAATTTCCCAAGTCATCTTCACTCAAAAACAATGAATATGACTCTCGCCTATAAAATTTATCATAATGTACTATTTTAGAATTGTTTTCCATTTTATTCGAGATTCATTTAAATTAAATTTTCATTGAAAAATCTTAATGAAATATTTGTACATTTATTAAGAGTTATACTTGTGTATATTTTTTATTTATTATTTATTTTTTTTATTTATTTTTTTTTATTTGTTAAATAATAAATTTACTGGAAAATGAAAATTTTATATTTATGACAATATTTAAATTTTTATTTATTATTTATCATTTATTCTGTATTCCGTCGCAATACTTGAGAAGGTAGCAAGAAATTTTCGTTTTTTATTAATTATAAATGTATTTCCTTCGGAAATGTATTTTATTCATAAATGCATTTTATTCAGAAATATATTTTCTTTGAAAATATATTTTATTCAAAAATATTTTATTTTTTGATGCTATTTTTTTATTTTTATATTTCATTTTTATATTTCATTTTTACATTTAATTTCTAAATATATTTCATTCGGAAATAAATTTTATTTATTTAAATGGATTTCATTCAAAAATACATATTTTATTTAAAATATTTCTTTGATTCTTTAATTAATAAAAGTTATCGACATTTTTTCTATTATTTTATTTTTTATTTATTTGTAAATGTACTTCATTTGAAAATATTAATATTTAGAAATGCATTTTAGAAAAAAATGTATTTAAATCTATAAATATATTTTATTACCAAAGGCATTTTCTTCACAAGATGTATTTTTTTCCAAAATATATTTTGTCGATAAATATATTTATAAATTCGGTAAATTTTTATTATTTATTAATGCATTTATTTTATCTATTAATTTTTTTTGTTTTGAATGTTTTTAATGTTTTTATGTGTATTTTCATGTTTATTTTATATTCACAAACATTATTTTTCTCTTCCGAAAGGTATAAAATTTTTCGAGTAAAAAGTTAAAAACAAAAAAAAGGAAGTGCAAATTTTTGAATTTTAATTAAACAGCTTGTACAAGAAAGTAATCAGAACTTGAGCAAGGAGAGAGTTTCGGAGAAATTGGTTCTCAACCAGGAAACCAGTTGACCCCAAATTAACCGGTTGGTTGACCAGTTCGATTAGGCTAACACTGTTATTATTAAAAATAGAGCTAACACACTACTGTCTCATATTTTTCGATTCAAATTCAATCGATTCAAATCTAAAACAACTGATATCGATTGTGTTCCTTTTTTATTTTATTATTCGTTTACTTTTTTTTTTATTTTAGGCTTTTTGTTTTATTTGTATTTTTATTTTATTAGTTTTTTTAATTTATTAGTCTTTTTGTTTTATTAGTCTTTTTGTTTTATTAGTCTTTTTATTTTATTAGTATTTTTATTTTATTAGTCTTTTTATTTTATTAGTCTTTTTGTTTCAGTAGTCTTTTTAGTTTTTTAGTATTTTTAATTTATTAGTATTTTTATTTCATTAGTTTCTTTTTATTTTATTACTCTTTTTGTGTTATTAGTTCTTTTTTATTTTATTCCATTTTTTATTTAGCTTTTAAATTCATTATCATTTTATCAATTATTTATTACAAGTGCCTCAATTTTTAATTCAAATCTGAATCGAAAATATAAAATTCCCCTCATTAAATAATTTATTTCAATTACACAATAATCTATAAAGGTATATGGATAAAAGAAACCGAGAAAGTTGAGTAAGAATTTATATAATAATTATTATTCATTGTTTTCTGTCGGGTGATAAATATAAACGAAATGTCGATAAGATATTGTACGTAAAATAAAAAAACCTTTCGGTCTTTTTTATCACCTTCTTATAATCAATAAGTTATTATAAATTTCAATAATAACTTATCTTCGATCGAATGTGACTTTTTCTTGTCGTTAAAAAGCAAATAATTCTTTCACGACTCGAGAACTTTTAAGTTTTAAAATCCTTTAAACTAAAAGTGGTCTCAAGAGGCACTTAATTTCAGTAATTCAAGTTTGGCCCTTTCGAAGAAGGTACCTGAAAACTTTTTTCATCGATATTTTTTTTTTTTTTTTTTGGGAAATCACAAGTAAAAAATGACTCAGAAAGAAAAATTATTTGAAGAAAAAAAATACTCTTCTCAAGAAAGAACATTCATTCTGAGACATTAATTTTTACCCCCTTTTCTCAACCCTCTCGACAAGTGGATAGAATCTGGCCGCCAACTGCCTAATGACCCGAGTCTGGTGGTCGTTTCAGTAGGAGAAAAAAAAATCCCAGAAAATGCCCGCTTAAGTGGCGTGAATCGTTTGGTGAGAAGCGCGAGACGTAACCGAAAGGGTTGTTTTACTACTACGCGATAGGAGGGGGGAAACCGGAAAAAAGGGGGGAGGTTGAAATCTTGTCGACAAGATCGTTATCATTTTATCCTTGTCCTCTGTGGTGAATTTTTTTTTTTTATTTTTTTTTTTCATTCTAGAAACTCGAACCCCTTGAAAAATCTTCTTCTCTCATGCAAGCGAAGGACAAAGACTCGAAATGGTACAATGGGACTCATCAGGGAATCGGGAATAAATTACCGTTTGAGATTCTGGTTTTGGAGAAAAATGATCCGAGGCAACAAAGTAATAGTCTTAGCACTCATCAAAAACCACGTGTCTTCCGTCTGTCATCGTTTTCATTCACTCGCAAAACATAATCGTTCTCTAATGAGACTTGTCTCAAAATTTTCCATACCCAAAAGTGCTCTTATTTTCTTTCTTCTTTTTCTCTTTCCGAAGAGTTGTTCAACAAACTTTAACTTTTGGAAACTTTGGGATAAATCACGAAAAACGACAAATATAGTAAGAGTCTTTTTTTTTAAGACAAAAAGTGAACGAAGACAAAAAAAAAATAAAAAAAATTTATACAGATTTTAAATTTAATTTTTTTATTTAGGTTTCAAGTTTTTGCAAATTTCAATTTGAATCTGTTTTTAATTCTCTTCATCGAATTTAAACTGAACTCAAAAAGAAAGTTTTCTTGAAAGTATCAAATTGATATTAAATTGCTAATATAGATTTACGGTCTGTTTTTAAAAAATAAATTTTCCTTTTGTTTTCGATTTTAGATTCACTTTTATCAACATTTTTTAATTTTTAGGAATTAAAAAATGTTTTATTCTTAGAATGTTTTTTTATTATTATTTTTATTATATTTAGAAATTTTAATCGATTTTTGGATTTTTTTTTCTTTCGTAAAGCAATTCAGAGAGAAAAAGTATTTTAAACAATAAATTTAAAATCTAAAAGTTGAAACTGAAATATTCGGAAGAGAATGAAAAATGAGACTATATGCACATAAGATATACAAAAAAAGAGTGTAGATATTAAAATCAAAAGTGAGAATACGTAAAGTAATTTCATAAAGTATGAATTTCCGGTTTGTATTATAAAAAGGTGGTTTGATATAAAAGCATGCGCGGGTGGAACATTATTCAGGCATATGGTTTTTTTGAACCTCTCTTCTTATACTACTCCACCTGCTCGTGCGAATGTTTCACTATCTTTTGTTTTTTTTTTAGTTCAATGCCTTCATAATTTTTTTTTTTTTTTTTTTTTGAAACTGGCCTATTGGAGGGATTGTTGGTCGCTGACCCCGGGCTAGTAACCCTTTAGTAACTTCCTGGCCTCGTGTGTGTATATATTTTCTTCCTTAAGGCCGATGAACCTTTTAATTTTTTGTTTCACTATTCATACTGATCCGCATCGATACCAACCTCCCCCGCAATCTTCTCTTCGTTCGATGAAATTTTTTTTTTAAATTTTTTTTGGGGGAAAAAAACTGATGACTTGCCTGGCAGGCTGCTTTCGAAATTAAGAGTTCAATGTCCGGTCGTTTGAGAAAAACAAGGGTTTAAGAATAAGATGATCCCCCTCATAGTTTACTCACGGTTTTACCATTAATCTACTCGAATATCTTTATTTTAGATCGGGGGAATTTATTTATATTGAATTTAAATTTAAATTCAGTTTGAAATTTTAAATTTAAACATAAATTTAATTTACAATTGAAAATTTAGATTTATTACACTTAAATTAAATTTACGTGTGAAAATTTAAATTTAAACTTACAACATCAAAAATGTTGTCTATTTTTCCATAAAAATTCAAATTTTATTAAAAATAATTTCAAATATTTTCTGAAATTCAATTATTTCTCAAAAATTACAACTATTTTTCTAAAATTCAATTATTTTTTAGAACTTTTTACCAAAAATTGTTTACTAATTCAATTATTTCTTAAAAATTACAACTATTTTTCTAAAATTCAATTATTTTTTTAGAACTTTTTAGAAAAAATTTTTTAAAAATTTAATTATTTACAATTATTTTTATATTTAATATATTTAATTTTTCGCTACTTTAATTATTTCTTAAAAATTACAATTATTTTTCGAAAATTCAATTGTCTGATAATTGAATAAATAAATTCTTCAGAATTGTTAGTTTAAAGTATTAGAAGAATTCTGATTTCTAAAGATTTTAATTTGATTTTTTCGGTGGAATTTTATTGAAATATTTTTTTAAATAATTAAATTCTTTTGGAAAATTTTCAAAAATAATTGATAATTTTTGAAAATAATTGAATTTTGAAGAATTAAATTTTTTGAAAATAATTTGAATTTTAAAGTAGAATTTTATTTAAATTTTAGAAAATAATTGAATTTCGAAGAAGAATTTTATTTAAATTTTTGAAAATAATTGAATTTCGGAGAAGAATTTTATTAACATTTTTCGAAAATAATTGAATTTTGGAGAACAATTGTATTAAAATTTTTAGAAAATAATTGAATTTTAGAGAAATTTTGTATTATTTATAAAGATAATTAAAATTTTAAAGAGAATTTTTGAATTTCTGCGCGAAAATAATTGAATTTTGTCGAAGAAATTTTGCTAAATTTATAAAGATAATTATCATCATTATGAGAATTTTTGAATAATTTTGAAAATAATTTAATTTCTCCTAAGAATTATTTATTAACGTTTGCAAATATTTGAATTCTTAAGATGAATATTGAAACTCTGTAAAAAAATTTTATTATTAATGAGAACAACGGAATTAATGCTAAGGAATTTATAAAAAAAATTCTAAATAATTGAATTCCAATGGAATTTTTATTAATTATGAAAATAATTAAACGTTTGCATAGAATTTTATCAAATATTTTATTAAATAATTGAATTCTTTTGTGAAAATTTTATTGAAATTGATGTTAATTTTTTTTTTTTTTGCTAAATTTTGACGAGAAAATTTTCATTAGATTTCTTGACATAAGCGTCAACGCTAAACGCCGAATAGAATTTTATCGAATATTTTATTAAATAATTGAATTCTTTTGTGAAAATTTTATTAAAATTGATGTTAATTTTTAATTTTTTGTTACATTTTGACAAGAATTTTTATCAGATTTCTTGACATTAGCGTCGACGCTAAATGCCGAAAACAATTTTACGCTTTCTCAAATTGAAAATAATAAATTTCCTGGAGAAATAAAAAAAATGTTCAGGACACTTGTTTTCAAACTAAAAAAAAGAATTCTTCCATTGTTTTTAGTTTGAAAAAAATTCGACTCTTTTCTATTTCGTAAAAAATATTTTTCAGCATTTAGCGTCGACGCTAAATGACACTTTTTTCGCCTTAAAAATCAACAAATTGGCACAATAAAAAAAGGAAAAGAAAGGAGGAAAATTCTCAATAAAGTTGTACACACTGATTACAGGTTTTCAATATTCAAAAAAGAAAAAATGAAAAAAAAAAGTTGAAACAGCTTATCTAATGAAAAATCGTTATTGTACCGTATATTTTGCGTACATACGCATCGCTAAAGGCGCATAATATGAAGTTGTCCTGAGGAGTGCATAATTATTCAAAATAGACATCAAACGAGGTGATGTACCAGTAGAATGAAAAAGAAGGGGGACATTAAGAAAAGATAATGATCATTGTCGAAGGTGGAGAGGGGAAAGGGGGGGGGGCGAAAGGGAGAAGAAGATTTTAATGCTGATTGGATCTAGTTGTCATCGCGCGTGAAAGAACTCGTCATGTTAAAACGAAACTGTCGTAAAAATCTGTATATTTTATGATGGTGATAAAAATAATGACAATTTTTTTTCGGGGTATTTTTTTTCCAAATACTGCTGCTGCTGCTGTACGTAAATGTGCACTTAGGCGCCATATAGGCTACTATAGCATTGCATATATGTGTATATATTTTGCACTAGTGCAAGTTACGAAGCATAGCATCCCTTTCCCGAGAGCGATGCAGCCGAGCGTTTCACGCATGCATGGAAATCATTAAAATAAAATGGCCGATAACAAATGACTGTTGCAAAGAGGGGAACCCTACCCTAGTCGGCCATCTTGGTTCACGTGACCGTCATCCGGGCAACCACGGGCACGCCACGCCCATTTAATGATTTCTACCCCACAAACGAACGTATGTAGGTGTGAAATTTCACGAATGTATGTGTTTGGTTGTACAGTCATCATCAGTAGTCACGAAATTCGACCCACCCTGTTCTTTTTTTTTTTCGTTTTTTTACATTCAACAAAGGATTATTGTCATCATTCGCTTTTTGCCGACTATTGGGATATTTTATATATTCCATTTTTTTTCACAATTCAATGATTTGAAAAAGGGTGAGTTGGAAAAAAGATGAAAAGGAATTTTTAAATCATTTTTTTCCTATTCAATGATTTTGTTTTGAAAATTCTTTTTTTTCTTTGTGAATATTTATTTGTTTCTGATATTCACTAGCGATTAAAATGTTTATTTTGAAAAAAAAATAAATGATGAAAATTCTTTTGTTTTTGGGTGAAAAAAAAATTGAGAGATTCTGAATGCTGGATATAATTTTGCATTCCTAATTGCCACTATGATGAATAATGGATTCAGTGGAGGAGCTCTCTATACTAACGTTTCATGGAATCATTAAATAGGGAATTAGAAAATCGAAAAAAATCTCCATTTGCCGTTCCTTTTTCGATTTTCTAATTTTGTAATAAAAGTATGAAATAAAAAAAATACTTCCCAAAAATTCAATTATTTTCGAACATTTTAATATAAATTCTTGGAAAAATTTCAATTGTTTATAAAAATTTTCCTCGATTCAATAATTTTCAATTCTCTATTTTAATAAAATCTTCAAAAAATATTTTCATCATTACGATTATTCATTTCTAGCATTTTCAACTAAAATTCCTCAATTTTTTTTTATAATTTTAAAAAAGTTCTTTGTTAATTTTCAAATTCTTTTGTTTGCAATTTAATTTTACGTAATTTCGATTATTCTGACATTTTTCAATTAAATATATTGTAAATTAAAAACTTTAAATAATTACAAAAAATTCCATTAAACTTATTGAGAAAAATTAATTCTAAAGAATTCTTAATATTAAAAGTATGAAAAGTTGAAATTTCAAAGATTTTAATTTGTAATTTATTTTTAAGTTAATATTTATTAGAAAATTTTCTACGAGAATTCAATTATTGAACTATAAAAATAAATATTTTATTAAATAATTGAATGTTTCTTAAAATTGAATTTTGATAAAGAATTTTATCAAAAAATTTTTAAATAATTTAATTCTCTTGACTTTAATAAAATTTTTTAAAATAATTGCATTTTTCGAGAAATTTGATGAAAATTGCATCAAAAATAAGAAATTGTAATAAGAATTTTATAAAATTTTTGAAAATAATTGAATTCCAGCAAAAAATATTGTTATTTTTGAAAATAATTGAATTTCTTCGAAGAATTTTGTTAATTATAATGATAATTGAATTCTTGACAATAACTGTATTATATTTTTTAATAATAATTGAATATTAAATTATAATTTAATTCTTACCAAGAATTTTGTTATTTTTAAAAAGATAATTGAATTCTTTTGAAGAACTTTATTTAAAAGTTTCGAAAATAATTGAATTTCTGCGAAGAATTTTATGAAATTTTTGAAAATAATTGAATTCCTGCAAAAAATTCTGTTATTTTTGAAAATAAATGAATTTCTTCGAAGTATTTTGTTATTTACAATGATAATTGAATTCTTGCTAAAAATCGTATTAAATTTTTCAATAATAATTAAATATCTGCGAAGAAAATTATAAAAAGTTTAGAAAATAATTGAATTACTCCAAAGAAGTTTATGAAGTGTTTGAAATTAATTGAATTATGTTAAAAATTTTGTTATTTATAAAACTAATTGAAATTCTGTTAAGAATTTTATTAAAAGTTTTCAAAATTATTGAATTTTGGAGAAAAATTTTATTATTTAAAAACATAATTGAAATTTTGACAAAGAATTTTTTTTCAAAACATAACTGGATTTCTGCAAAAAATTCTATATTAAAATTATTTTGAAAAAAATTGAATTGTTACGCAAAGAATTTTATGAAAATTTTTGAAAAAAATTGAATTTTTGAGAAGAATTTCACTACTTTTGAAAATAAATGAATTTCTGCAATCATTTGTAATTATGCTTCAAAATTCAATTTGTTTTAGTGTTTTTAACTAAAATTCTTCTATAAATGCATTATTTTTAATAATCAATTAAACATGTATTAAAAAATTTAACTAAGTTCAGAAGAATTTTAGTTTCATTTATTTTTTTTTAAATCTAAATTTTTTTAAATTTCTAATTAAATTCATTTAAAATTGAAATTTTACATAATTTTAAATCCAAATATTTTGAAATTCATCTACTGATGAAAATTGTAAACGCAATTAATATTTGAAAATTGAATTAATTTTGAAATATTAAAGTGAAATTATATTTTAAGAATAAATTAAAAAATAATAATAATGAACATTTTCCGATATAAATATATTCGTTAATTAAAGTAAAATTCGTCAGCAGTTGTAGAAATATTTTTTAAAAATTCATTCAGTGGGAATAATTGTAAAACACGCGGGGATTTATATATTTGAATCGTCTGTTTCTGACAATGATGGGGGATTAATATTATTTAAATAAACGGTCCGAGAAAATATTTTTCCAAAACTTATTTATATGCAATACAAAAGATAATTCATCGCATATAATGCTAACTTTGAACTATATTTGAACAGAAACACAGACAGACAAAAGATTTATGAAAATCTGCCCGAATGTTAGCGCAAGACAAGTTATATTGCACTGTTGATGATTCTCGTATCGGCGGGGAAATATAAGGGTTTAATAAAAAGAGTACCTGAAAACACCCTTTTTGAAACGTTAGGCACAGATGTTTGCACATCACGATATGCCGGAAAAAAAAATTTTTTTTCTTTTTTTTTTTTTTTTTTTTTGAAAAAGGGTTGTTGTTGATCATTCCCAATGAAGACGAGGTGTATAACAAAAAAAGGGGGGAAAAATGTGTGCGGAGTCGAGAGGTAAAAGGGAGTTTTTCTTTTTCGAAACCAGTTTGACTTCTGAGATTCTAGTCTCGATTGTCGAAGCGAAAAGTTGACTGTTACATAATATTGTATACTCGTGCGGCTTTGATTGCTGCAAAAAAGTGATAAAACGCGGAAGAATTTTTTTCTAGTGTTCTAGAGGATTACTTTATACAAAAGGTGTCGGTTTTTTGTTCTTAAAATTTTTTAGTTTTCGTTTTTAAATCGAATTTTATTCTTCTTTCAATTTACTTTTTTTACTCTTCTTTTTGATTCTCTTTTAGGCTTTTTATTTATTTTTTTTTAATTTTACTCTACTTTTAATTTATTTTTTCTATTTTCTTCTTGTTTAGGCTTTTTATTATTATTTTTTTTTAATTTTACTCTTCTTTCAATTTATTTTTTCTATTTTTCTTTTTTCTTCTTTCTTGGGCTTTTTTGTCCCTTTTTAGGGTTTTTTAAATCTTTTTGTTATTAAAGAATTTTTAACAATTGCCATTAAATAATTTTTTTAACAATTGTTAATGAATAATTTTTAATTGTTAAATATTTTTTAATTGTTAAATAATTTTTAATTGTTAAATAATTTTTAATTGTTAAATATTTTTTAATTGTTAAATAATTTTTAATTGTTAAATAATTTTTAATTGTTAAATAATTTTTAATTGTTAAATATTTTTTAATTGTTAAATAATTTTTAATTGTTAAATATTTTTTAATTGTTAAATAATTTTGTAAAAAATTGTTATTAAGTAAATTTTAAATAACAGACTAAAAATGAATTTTTAATTCAAATTATTAAAATCGGTTTTTTTTTTTTTTGAAAAATATTTAAGAGAAAAAAAAATTGTGAGAAAAATCAGACATTGTATGCTGCTCTGAAATAACTGCAAGAATTTTATGATTGATGGTATGCAATTAAGGAAGGGCAGAATTTCATATAGAGCGATTGTGCTCAGCAATGTTCCCTTATATATATAGATAGAGTATATATATAAATAGGGAACATTGCTGAGCACAATCGCTCTTTACAATATGGAGTCCAGTGACAGCTTTGAAGATTGGCATTATATCGATGTAGTCGCACGAAAACGCATCCCATCGTTTACTATACATGGCACTATCAGTATTTTCGATCGCGATTCTTCATTCTTATAATGATTCTTTACCCAATCGTGAACGTCAAACAAAACTTCTCGCGGTCTTTTTGTATATAAAAGTTGACCTATATATAAGTTCAGAGAGTGAAAAATCATTGACTGTATCTGTCTATATAAGAGAAAAAAAAATGCCGTATTTCCTCGTGATGGGTCAAAAGATTATTTTCGTCCCGTTAGACACGTTTTTATTTTTTTTTTTTTAAAGAAGGAAAATTTTTTCGTAAAATACATGGTAAATAAGTGTAAATAATTAAATAAATTCGGGAAATTTACTCACCCTAATACTGGAAGCCCTTTTAAAGTTTCGATCGAAAGTTTCCACTGCAAGTTTCAAAATACAGACTTCTCAAAAGGCGGCAGTAAAATTTCCTTCTGAAACAAAAAAAAATTATTTTTATTCTACTTGAAAAATACTTTAAATCCAAGCATAATGTAAATAAAAAAAAGTCGAATGTAAAATAAAATAATTTTTAACAATATTTTACTTTAAAAAATTTTTTTTTTGTATTTCTGATCTTTTTTATATACTTTTGTACTTTTACTATTTTCGAAGTAAACTTTACTATTTCCATTGTGAAAAAATGAAAAAAGTAATATTTATTCCTTTTGTAGTAAAACAATAGTAAATTTACAGTAAAAGCCGTTAAAAATTTATCCCCATTTTAGATAATTTTTATTTTTAGATCTTTTCAATATTTCATGTCCAATAATACTTAGAGAAGTAAATTTTACTTTATTTTGAACAAGAAAAAAGAGAATATGGTAAATTTTTGCAATAAATCCCCAGCAAAATTTATAACTGATCTTCTATTTACTATTTTCGTTAGTAAATTTTACAATTTTTAACATGAAAAAAATTAACGTTTATTACTTTTATAGTAAAATATTTCACCTATATATATAGTTTATAAAAATAGTATAAATTTATAGTAAAAATCGTCAGATATTTCTCTGTATTTTCGATAATTTTTTTTTAGAACTTTTCAATTTTATGTCCAAAAATATTTTGAATAGTAAATTTTACTTTATTATCGACTATGAAAAAAGCGAATAAAGTTAATTTTTGCTATAAATTTATAGTAAAATTTATAACTAAACTTCTTTTTAGTAAATTTTACATATTTCAACACAAAAAAATGAAAAAAAAATAACGTTTATTACTTTTATAGTAAAATATTTCATTTATAGTATAAAAATAGTTAATTCACAGTAAAAACCGTCAGAAATTTTTCTGTATTTTTGAAAACCTTTTTTCAGAGCTTTTCAATTTTGTGTCCAAAAATATTCCCAGTAGCAAATTTTACTTTATTTCGAACACGAGAAAAACGAATGAAGTATAAATTTTACTATAAATTTTCAGTAAAATTTATAACTAAACGTCTTTTTTTTACTATTTTTGTATTAAATTTTACAATTTTTAACACGAAAAAATGAAAAAAATTAACATTTATTACTTTTATAGTAAAATATTTCATTTATAGTATAAAAATAGTAAATTCATAGTAAAAAGCGTCAGAAATTTCTCTGCATTTTCGAAAACTTTTTTTTTGAATTTTACAATTTTGTGTCCAAAAATATTCGGCGTAGTAAATTTTACTTTATTTTGATCATGAAAAAAGCGAATTAATTTCCAGTAAAATTTATAACTAAACTTCCTTTTAGCATTTTCAGAGTAAATTTTACTATTTCCAACATTCCGAAAAAGTGAATAAAGTATATAACATTTATTAGTTTTACTGAAAATTATTTTATTTATAGTTAAAAAATAGTATATTCATAGTAAAAACAGTCAGAAATTTCTTTTTTTAGAACTTTACAATTTTGTGTCCGAAAATATTCGCAGTTGTAAATTTTCACGTATTTTGAACACGAATGAACTGAAAAAAATAAATTTTACCATACTTTTATAGTAATTTTGAACTGTTTTATTATTACCAGAGAGTAAATTTTACTATATCCGAATAAATTTTCTTTTCTTCAATATAAAAATTATTAAAACTTGGAAAATATTGTAAAAATTGCACCAGAACAGTTGACGCGCAGTTTATTTTTTAATTAAAAAAAAAAAAAAAATAAAAGAATTTAAATTTTTCCAAGGGTTTTTTTTCCTCCATTCTTTTTGTTTTTCTTTCTTTCTTCTTTTTCTCCTCTTCTTCAAAACCCCCATCACACTCTTAATTTAAATCAGTAAAAAATCATGATTTTAACTATTTTTTAATCAGTCACCAACTTTTTTGCTTCAAAATCAGTTATTTTCAACTGATTCAATTCAGTTTTGCGATTTATTCGCAGTATTTTCCCTCATGAATATTCATCAAATATTTTTTTTTATTCTCTATATACAGAATTTTTAAAAAAACAGACGCAAAATTTCACTGTGGAAAAATGAAGCGTAAAAAACTGAAAATTAAAATATTTTCGATTCCATCAAAGCGTAAAATCTGTATATATATATTTTTTTTTCGTTATATGCTCCGAGAGTAAAAAATAATATTCGAATATACATAAATTCAATATAACAATAAATAACGAAGAGACCAAAACCTAATCTCGATGTTTTAATCGTCTATCTGGAAACAACGCCCATGCGATGCACTAAATTTTCCCGATCGAAGCGAATGCACCCTCCCAACATCCAATCATCGACCCCCCCACCCCAGTTCATTTCGAAATTTTTCCCTCCTGGTACACTGTATGTCGAGGACCAACACACATTCGATAGCACCCGCCATCATTGAAAAAGAGCGACAGTCATCAAATTCCAAAAGTGGAAGCAAGAGGGAAATATTTACTCTCAACGGGAGGGGAAGTGGGGTGGGGTGGGGTGAACAACGGAAAGGTTCACCCCGTTCGTTGTGTGAGTGCGTGTCAGTTTAATGATTTTCAGCCGGAATTTCGATGACGGTGAACTCTCGAGTATAAGGGTAGTAAAGAGGGGTTGAAGGGTTCAGAGGGGGGAAAGCGGGGGTTTTGTTGGTATTAGAGGAGGAATGGGAGGTGGACAAAGTCCAGGGCCGTAGACACGCAGAGGCGCCAATTTTGTAAAATGAAGAGAGCGTTGGGACACGTAAATTTTACAGTGGTGCGTTCATTTGTTCGTTGAACGAAATGCGAATGCATTATACATGGATTGCAGAGGACATTAATTTTCTGCCGTGGACATGCAGTGTGCGCGTTCGCGAGGGGTGAGAGAGAGAAGCGGCCGCCCTGAAGGAGGGTAAAAGGGGGAGGAATTGGAGGACGTCCCGCGCACGAGAGAGAGTCCACACAACATTAAACCTCCCTCTTCTACACCACGTGCTGCTGCTGATTTTCACCCTCCCCCCCCACCTCTTCCACCCCTAAAAAAAGAGACTTTTTTTTCCTCTCTTCGGTGATTTTGACGAGTGGACACGAGCGACTAAAATAAAAAAATATTTTTTGTCATTGTAAAATATATCTATTATTTCTAAAATTATAAAATTTCCCTGAGGAATAAAATATATATCTTCACCTCAATATATACGTCAAAGAAGAAACTAATTATAATTCATTTGTTCGCCATTAAATTCAGATAAGCGGGTAAATTAACGGATTGACACTTCCGGATGTTGGAAATAGAAAATTTAATTTTGGCAGAGGAGACTTTTTATTAATTAAATAAAACAAAGGCGAAATAAAGGATTTAATAATGATTTTATAGTAACTAATTATTAACGGAGGTATTATTGTCAAAGATGAAATTTATTTTCATTATTTCGATTCAATTATTATCTTCTTGAATTTTTAACTAGCTTCTTTAAATCAATTAAGTATTTTTAATAATTTTCGAAAAAGTTATTTGAGAATTTGTCAAAAACATTTGTCTACAATTCAATTTTCGAAAAAAATTCAAAAGTTTCGATTGCACAAGGAAATCCTTCTACATTAGAAAAGAAAAACTTCAAATAATTTAAAAATAAATTCAATTAAACTTTTTCAAAAAAATTAATTCTACAGAAATTTTATAGTTGAAAGTATGAAGAGTTCAGATTTTCAAAAATTTTAAACTGAAATTCAATTTTAAATTAATTTTTATAACACGGAAAGAGAATATATATATATATATATATATATATATTAAATTTTGTAAAAGTATATTTAAAAAAAATGGACGAAAAAGTGCTGCAAAGCGAAATATTGATATAAAAAATACTAAAACTTAAAAAAACTTATGTGAAATTTAGTATAATTATAATTATATCAAATATCAAAAATATTAATTAAATTCTAATATGGTTTTACCAAATTTCACAAAAGTTTTTTGTTTAGTATTTTTTATATCAAAATTTCGCTTTGTCGCACTTTTTCTCCATATTTGTAAAATAATTTTACCAAATTTAATATATATTCTCTCTCCGTGTCGAAAATTCTAGGAGAATTAAATTATAAAAAATAAATAATTAAATCTTTTTTAAAATTAAATTCTCATACAAAATTTTGTCAACAAATTTTTAAATAATTGAATTCTTTTGACAAAGTATTTACAAAATTTTTAAGAATATTTGAATTTTTTTGAGAAATTCGATTCAAATTGTATTCAATACAATTAAAATAATGCGATGAGTTTTATTGTTTATGAAAATAATTGAATTCATAAAAATAATTGAATCCCTGTAAAAATTATTATTATTTTTATTAATAACTAAATTTGGGCGAAGAATTTAGCTATTTATAAAAATAATTAAAATCATGACGAGAATTTTTAAAAAGTTTTAAAAATAATTCAATTTATGGGAAGAATTTTATTACTTTTGAAAATAAATGAACTCTTGTGATGAATATATTGATATTTATGAAAATTATTGAATTTTGTAAAAAAAATTTACTAAAACTCCTGAAAATAATTGAATAAATAATTCTAAAAAATTGTTAATTAAAAGTATAAAAAATTTAGATTTTCGAAGATTTTAATTTGAAATCATTTTAAAATTCAATTGTTTCTAAAACTTCACACAACAATGCTTTTAATATTCTTATTATCTAAAATTTTAATTGAAAATCATTTTAAAATAAATTTCTATTAAAAAATTCCACGGAAATTTTTCGAAGAATTTTAATAAAATTTTTATGAATAATTACATTTTTCGAGCAATTCGATTAAAATTGTCATAAAAATAATTGAAGTTCTACAATGAGTTTCATTAATTATAAAAAAAAAAATTTGAATTTCTTAAAATAATTTTATTGTTTATGAAAGTAATTGAATCTCTGTAAAAAATTTTTTTATTGTTGAAAATAATTTAATTATCACGAAGAACTTTATAAAAAATTTGTAAATAATTAAATTTCGGAGAAAATTTTATTATTTATTACTTCGGAAAATTCTATCATAATAGTAAATATTAAAAATCATTGAATTGAGAAAAATTTTTTAAAATAATTAAATTTTTGACAAGAATTTAATTTATTTTATTAAAATTTTTGAAAATAATTGAATTTCAGAGATGAAGTTTATTATTTATTAAAGATAATTGAAATTTTGAGTAGAATTTCTTAGAATTTTTAAAAATAATTGAATTTCAACGAAGAGTTTTCTTACTTTTGAAAATAATTGAATTTCTGCAATCACTTGTAACTTCTTCAAAATTCAATTTTTTTTTTACTTTTTTTAAACTAAATTCTTCTATAAATCCATTATTTCTGACAATTGATTAAATAAATATTGAAAAATGTAACTAATTTCAGAAGAATTTGTATTATTAAAATTTTCTAAAAATCTAAGTTTTTAAAAATTTCCAATTAAATTCATTCAAAATTGAAATTTTTCTAAATTTTAAATTTGAAACCGTGTCAAAATTATTACGAAGCAACGTTTTGATCCTTTTTTTGTCTCAAATTTGATAACCTTAAAAAAACTGCATAAATTAATTAATAAAAAATCGTAAAAAATCGTAAAGAGATTTTAATGATTAATTAACACAAAGGAAAAAAAATTTTTGTATGAATTAATTAATAAAAAAAAAATCCCCCCTACCCCACCTTATTGTAGAAATTTTGAAACACGCAATATTAATTGTCCCTTAATCGAATGCTTATTGTTCGTGTTCGCGTGCGAATAAAAGGCAAAAGAATCTTTCTCTCTCTCTCTTTCTCTCTATATATTTAGGGGCAAAAAATAATGTAGGGGGGGGGAGGATGAAAAGTGTGATTCTGTCCCACTAATACTTTTGATTCATCAAAAAAGTTTCTTCAACCGATTTGTAATTCTTGCGTTCGACAAAAGAAAAAGGGTTGTCTCTCTTTCTCTCTGTCTCCCTTCTTTTTAATTCTTATTCGACAAATTCAAGTTTTTGTCTCTCTCTTTTTTCTTCTCCTGTCCTTCCGGTTGGCACGCGAGATTTTAAATTTAATAATTCTTCATTCGCCCCGAGGCGGCCATGTCAATTATTATCGGGAGGAAACCATTAGAAGTTGCAGTGCCGAGAAATTATTTAATTTCTCGGAATAAAGTATAACGTCGTTTTCATGATTTCTTCACTGGAGCACAAGTCCGCACGCGACCCTTATATATTATATCAGCATAAAGAAAAACTGTATATATATAGAGAAAGAAGGAGGGAAAGAAATTTATATATATCTACTTTTATAGTTGTTGTACTTTTATAAAGAAAAAAAGACTCTTTCTTCTTCCACCAAAGCTGTTTTTATTTAAAAATTTATAAAACTGAGAAATACTGTAATTTTCTATTTTCCATTATCAAAGCGGTCTTTTCAACTTTTATAAACTAAACTAAACTATTATCGTCATTTATTGATTCGCCTTTTTTATTTATTAACCATTTTGGATCGATTTTTTAACTTCTTGTTTTCACGTAAAGGACGATTTTTTTTAATTGCCTTCTTTATAATATTCTATTTCTTACTCTAACTGTATTTTATTTTTTATATTATTTTTTTAAATTTTATTTTCTATTTTATTTTATTTTTTATTTTTTTATTTTATTTTCTTCTCGTATCCTCTTTTTGGGTTTTTACAAATCTTAATCCCTCACAACAATATTAAATTTTTTATTAATATTCCATTTATTGCTAATATTGGTATTACTAAATTGATATTACAAAATTATTTTGTTAATAAAATTGATTTTTATTATTTATTATTTTAAATGAATTTTTATTTTGTTAATATTGTACCTACCTATTTTTTGTTAAGGGCATTTGAACCATTATGACGTCACAATTTTAAAACTCATGCTTTGCACACATTGTGACGTCATAATGGTTCAAATGCCCTTAATATTGAATTTATTGTTAATATTGAATTTATTATTAATATTGAATTTATTATTAATATTTATTATTAATAATGTATTTATTCTTAACATTGTATTTATCATAATTAATGCATTTATTATTAATATTGTATTTATTATTAATAATGTATTTATTATTAACATTGTATTAATATGCTAATGTGTTATTTCTTTTTCAGCTTTGCTATTTTGAGAACTATTTCTATATTCTAAATTAATAATTAATAATTAATAATATTTCTATATTCTAAATAGGAATTTAATTGCGTATATTATTTTATAACCGAAAATTGTCCAATTGCAAATATCTGGAAAGATAGGGTCAAGGTGAAACTATCTGAGAAAAGCGACAGTGTTGCTAATTTTGGTTGACCTGTCAATTTTGGATAACTTCTCGAATGCTTTATTCATACAATTCCCACATGGAAAAAAATTGTTTCATATTTAAATAAATATTAATATATTTATATAAAAATATAAAACTTTTACTATTTTATTATTATTAATTATTATTTATTTTATATATATATATATATATAATATTATTTATTTTTACTATTTACAGGTACCATTTTACTGTTTGCGAAATAAATTATTTTCCTATACGAAAGTAAATTTTATCGATTTCCACTAAATTTTCAAATCCATTTGTTTACAATAGTCAATTTTACGAAATTTCAATTATTCGTAAATTCTTCAAATAAATATGTATTAGTAAATAGAAACTTAAAATAATATTAAAAGAATTCAATTAAACTTTTTCAAAAAAATTAATTTCAAAATTCAATTATTTCTCATATTCCCCACTATAATGCTTTTAATATTCAATTATTGCGTCTAAAATTTAAACTTAAATTTAAAACTGGTTCTTTTTTATAAAATTCTTCTAAAAAATTCACTTATTCTTCAAAATTTTTCCATAAAATAAAATTTCAACATGAATTTAAAATTATATAAAAATAAAAATAATTCAATTATTCTCAAAAAATTTTTAAAAAATTCTAAATAAAAATTAAATTATCCTCAATGCAATTTTTAAATATATTCGTCAAAAAAATTAAAAGAATTCAATTATTTTCAAAAAATAATAAAATTTCTTGTTACAAAAATAAATTATTTATTGAATAACTAAATGTTTTTTTTAAATTGAATTCTCATTAAGAATTTTATCAAGAGATTTAAAAAAAAAATTGAATTCTTTAGACGAATTTTCATAACATTTTTAAGAATAATTGAATTTTTTTGAGAAATTCGATTAAAATTGTAATTTAAAAATAATTGAAATTCTGCCTTGAGTTTTATTACTTATAAAAATAATTGAATACATAAAAAGAATTTTATTATTTATGAAAATAATTGAATTCCTAAAAAGAATTTTATTATTTATGGAAATAATTGAATACCTGTTAAACATTGTAATATTTATGAAAATAATTGAATTATTCAAACGAATTTTATTAAAAAATTGTTAATAATTGATTTTTGCGAAAAATATACGACAATTTTTTTTAAAATAATTGAATTTCCTTGGAGAAATTTTTTATTATTTAAGAAAATAATTTAATTTTTGCGTAGAATTTTATTAAAATTTTCTTTAAATAATTGAATTCTTTTGGAAAATTTTATTAAAGTAGTACAGATATTAAAAATCATTGAATTTGAGAATCATTTATTCATTTTTGAAAATAATTTGAAATTTTGTTAAGAATTTTATTAACATTTTTGAAAATAATTGAATTTCGTTGAAGAATTTTTCTATTTATCAAGATAATTAAAATCATGACCAGAATTTTTACAAAGTTCTTTGAAAGTAATTGAATTTCTGCGAAGAATTTTATTAGTTTTGAAAATAATTGAAATTCTACGATGAATTTTATGAAAATAATTAAAATGTCAGTAAAGAATTTTATTATTTAAGAAAATAATTGAATATAGTTGCAAAGAAATTTATAAAAAAAATTGTAAATAATTGAATTCCTGTAAAATTTTCATTATTTCATGAAAATAATTAAATGTTTTTTCGTAAAATTTCATTAAAATTTTTTTAAAATAATTAAATTCATTTGGAAAAATTTTATTAAAATATAGTAGATATGAAAAATCATTGAATTGAGGAAAATCTGTGAAAATAATTGAAATTTTGCAAAGAATTCAATTTATTTAGAATTTATTAAGAATTCATTATTTATTTTCATGAAAATAATTAAATGTTTTTCGTAAAATTTCATTAACATTTTTTAAAAATAATTAAATTCATTTGGAAAAATTTTATTAAAATAGTAGATATTCGAAAATCATTGAATTGAGGAAAATTTGTGAAAATAATTGAAATTTTTGCCAAGAATTCAATTTATTTTATTAAAATTTTTGAAAATAATTGAATTTTAGAGAAGAATTTAATTTTTTCTAAAGATAATTGAAAGTTTGAGGAGAATTTTAAAAAAATGTTTGAAAATAATTTAATTTCTGCGAAGAATTTTATTACTTTAGAAAATAAATTTAAAATTTCTGCAATAATTTGTAATTTCTTGAAAATTCTCCAAATTAAATCGAAAAAATTTACGAACTTTTCGTCTTTTCAAAAAACTGACTTTTGCGGACTTCAAGTAAATTTACGAACCTTGTTTGAGCCCTGACATTGTTGTTAATAAATGAAAATTGTAGGTTCAGTGACATTGACAAACGCTTGTCTGCGAGACGAATGAAAGTCCAAATGTATACTTATTCTAATTGATCCCTTATTGAACAATAATTGAAAATACAAATGTCGTTTCATTCTTTTTGCCCCTTTTTAATTTCTCTCGCTGAATAAGATCAAGTCCACAGTGGAACATTCGATCTTGAAAATTTAAAAATGAAATGAGTTATCGAATAATATTTTAAAAATTACTACTATTATTAATATTATTATAATTATTATTGTATGTCAACCAAAGTAAAAAAATTAGATTAAAATTAAAAAAAAAAATTTTTAATTTAAATTATTATTATTATTATTATTATTATTATTATTATTATTATTATTATTATTGAGAATTAGAAATGGAATTGAAACGAATGTCTTCTGAAATTCGGAGGAAGAGAATGAGAGTAGAATGAATTTAAGAGGGCCAATTGATAAATACCCTTGGTTTCCCCGTGTGTAGTGTGTATTGGCAGAGAGACTATTCTGAGCACAGGTGTGTCCTGCTTGGCCGTATGTTTTATTTCCCGATGCAATTAAAATCGAATTAATATGCGACTGCCGAGGCCGAGGGGTTGCTTTCTTATTGTTGTTGGTACTTAATTGCACCCTGAAACATTTATCGGGTGCGCAGCAGTCAGTACGCGCTTCCACAGCCGTTTGTACATTTATTTATATACGAATGTAGCAAACAGTTAGAGCTACATGTAGCCTCGTTACCGGAAGTGCCGTCTATGAGACTGAAAGGGTTGTACACTCTTCCTTATCCACCCTCTCTCTTTCTTTCTCTCTTCTTCACTTCCTCACTCTCTTTCTATCTTACTCGCTATCCTTATTACTCTTTATCTCCCTCTCTCTCTCTATTTTTTTCTCTTTTTTTTCTCTCTTTCTATTTTTCTCTTTCTTTATTTTTCCCTCTTTCTTTTTTCTCTCTTTCTCTTTTTTCTCTCTTTTTCTTTTTTTCTCTCTCTCTCTTTCTTTTTTTCTCTCTTTCTTTTTTTTTCTTTTTCTTTTTTTCTCTCTCTCTTTCTTTTTCTCTCTCTTTCTTTTTTTCACTCTTTCTTTTTTTTTCTTTTTCTTTTTTTCTCTCTCTCTTTTTTTTTTCTCTCTTTCTCTTTTTTCTCTCTTAAGAAATTCAACCACTCTCAAGGGTCTTGACTTACGAAAAATTAAACGCTCCTTACAAAATTTCACATGATCTCATAAATACATAAAAAGTTATTTATTTCAACCTACATTGTATATTCCTTACTGTAATTAGTGACGCATTTACATTTAACTATATATTGATTTTATTCTGAATGCGACATTTTTTGTGTCTTGTTTAATTTTATAAAATCTACTGTCTAATAATTATTATAAACCATTTTCATAATAAAAATTTGTCAAAAAATTATTTAAAAATAAAAATTTAACATTTTTTTGTCGACTGAATTCATGCAGCAGCTAAAATAATTTTCAAAAATTTTAATTTGAAACCATTTTCAAAATTCAATTATTTCTAAAAATCCATGTTATGATGCTTTATTCAATTATCTAGAATTTTAAATACAATTAATTTTTAAATCATTTTTTATTAAAAAAAATTCCACGGGAATTCCATTATATTTATGTAGAAAAATAAATAATTTATAGAATAATTGAATTTCTCTTAGAATTGAATATTCTTATAAAGAAATTTATCAACAAATTTTTAAATAATTGAATTCTTTTGAGGAATTTTAATAAAATTTTTGAGAATAACTACATTTTCCGAAGAATTTGATTAAAATTGGAAAAAAAATTTTTATTATTTAGAAAAATAATTGAATTCCAAAAAAGAATTTTATTATTTTTGAAAATCAATTGAATACCTGTCAGAAATTTTAATATTTATGATACACTGAAAAAAAAATTTATTTGATTTAAATAACCGATTATTTGGTTATATTCAAATAAATATTTATTTGAATCAAATAATTTTTATTTGAATCAATTAAATAATATTTGCTTCAAATACTGAAATATTTGATTCAAATACAATTTATTTAATTCAAATAAAAATTATTTGATTCAAATAAATATTTATTTGAATATAACCAAATAATCGGTTATTTGAATCAAATAAATTTTTTTTTCAGTGTAATAATTCAATTATTGGGGAGAATTTTATTAAAACGTTTTTAATACTTGATTTTTTCGGAAAAATATATACCAATTCTTTTTTAAATAATTGAATTTCCTGAGAAATTTTTTTTATTTAGGAAAATAATTGAATGTTTGCGTAGAATTTTATTCAAATTTTTTTTTAAATAGTTGAATTTTTTTGGAAAATTTCATTAAATTAGTATCGATATTGAAAAATATTTTTTGAAAATAATTGAAATTTTGTCAAGAATTTTATTAACATATTTTTGAAAATAATTGAATTTTGGTGAAGAATTTTAAAAGATAAATAAAATCATGACGAGGATTTTTAAAAAGTTATGAAAATAATTGAATTCCAGAGAATTGTTAGTTGAAAGAGTAAAAAATTAAGATTTTCAATGATTTTAATTTGAAACATTTTCAAAATTCAATTATTTCTAAAAATTCATGTTATAATGCTTTATTCAATTATTGAAAATTTTAAATAAAATTAATTTTTAAATCAATTTTTATTAGAAAATTCTACGAGAATTTAATTATTTAGATAAATACAAAAATTAATAATTCATTGAATAATTCAATGTTTTTTAGAATTGAATTTTAATAAAGAATTTTATCAACTAATTTTTGAATAACTGAATTCTTTTGAGAAATTTTAATAAAATTTCTAAGAATAATAATTAAATTTTTCTCGGAAAATCAATTAAAATTGTGTTAAAATTGAATTCCTAAAAAGAATTTTATTATTTATGAAAATAATTGAATCCCAGTGAAAAATTTTATTTGTTATGAAAAATAATTTAATCATTACGAAGAATTTTGTTAAAAAATTTTTAAATAATTGATTTTTTTCGGAAAAAATTATGACAATTTTTTTTTGTTTCATTCAATTTCCCGAGAAATTTGTATTATTTATGAAAATAATTGAATTTCTACGAAGAATTTTATTACTTTTGAAAATAATTGAATTCTTGTGATGAATATTGTTATTTATGAAAAATAATTGAATTTTGCAAAAAATTTTATCATAATTCCAGAAAATAATTGAATAAATAATTTTACAGAATTGTTAGTTAAAAGTATTAAAAAAAATTAAAATTTTAATTTGAAATCTATTCAAAATTCAATTATTTCTAAAAATTTATTCTATAAGGCTTTTAATATTCAATTATTATCTAAAATTTTTTTTGAAATTAATTTTTTTTCAATTTTTATTAGAAAATTATACAAAAATTCAATTTAAATGCAAAAATAAATTATTTATTGAATAACTTAATGTTTTTTCAAATTGATTTTTCATTAAGAATTTTATCAACAGATTTTTAAATAATTGAATTCTTTGGACGAATTTTAATAACATTTTGAAGAAAAATTAAATTCTTTTGAGAGATTCGATTAAAATTATATTAAAAATAATTGAAATTTTCTAAAATTTTTATTATTTGTGAAATTAATTAAATTTTTGCGTAGAATTTTATTAATTTTTTTTATTAAATAATTGAAATTTTGCTAAGAATTTTATTAAAACTTTTGAAAATAATTGAATTTTAGAGTAGAATTTTATTAATTGTAAAGATAATTGAAATTTGGAGACATTTTTTGTCTCAATTTGATATCTTTGGAAAAATTGAGATTTCAATGAATCAAAATTTAGTCCCAAAATAAAATAAAAATTTTCTACAACAGAAATATTTAAAAATAATTAATAATAAAATTTATTTTTTAATAAATAATAAAATTTTAGAGTAGAATTTTATTAATTGTAAAGATAATTGAAATTTGGAGACATTTTTTGTCTCAATTTGATATCTTTAGAAAAATTGAGATTTCAATGAATCAAAATTTAGTCCCAAAATAAAATAAAAATTTTTTACAACAAAATATTTAAAAATAATTAATAATAAAATTTATTTTTTAATAAATAATAAAATTTTTTTTTAATAAATAATAAAATTTATTTTTTAATAAATAATAAACTGGAAAATCGAAGTACAAAATACTCTTGAACATAAATACAAGTCGGAGATAATTACACCAACTTGATCGTATTAATTGATAATAATCCCTACAATGTATGGGGTGATTAAAAATTAATATTCTCCTGTTTAGAATTTTCTCTACTTGTATTTTACAACAAATAGATAATTATTATTTAAATAATAATAATTTCAAAACGGATAGGGAAAGAGAGCATAAAAAATCCAAATAAATAATAGGAATACAATGTAGTGGGAAGTAAAAAAAAAAAAATATTGCGCTCGGTAATTTTGACAATGAAGAATGAAAAAACTAGTTATTATTATAGGGAGGTTGAAAATTCCATTTACAGAATATGAAAAATCGCTTATAACTGTGGAATTAAACGTTTCAGGATTATTGATCACCCGAGGCTCTTCTCAGCAGAAGTAGACAGTGAACTTTATATATATATATACATATATATAAGTATTGTAAGCCACGCAAAACATTTCTTACGTGACTTCGTTTTACCGCCTACAAGTCGATATTTTTAATAACAGTATTATACGTTTCCATCGTTTTTATCCTTTTTCGTTTTCTTACCTTTTTCTCCTATCCTATCTCCTATCTCTTTTTTTTCTTGTTTCCTTTTTTTCTCTCCAATTTCCAATATCGAAAACGTAATATATATATACTCCTTCTCTCTCTCTCTCTTTTTTTTCTTTTTTTTTTAAGCGGAAAAAATGAATTGTTTTTATTAAAAAATTAGAAAACATCCCTTATTCCGTAAACCTCCCCCTTTGTCCCTCGCGAGATGAGGATGAGAGAAATTCTCAGATGAATCGGCGATTGAATAAAAGATGAATCGTCCGGCATCGTTGAGTTGCCCGGGGTAAAAAAGCTCTGGGAAGAATGTCGATATTAATAAAAGTTAAATTGAGCCAATCGCTTGTGGAAATTACAATCGAGTGCATTGCCGCCGGGAGAGAGAAAGAGAGAGAGAGAGACTCTACAAGGGCCGCTCGCGGAATCAAAGAAAAAGGAAAAAAATAAATAAAAAATTTACGATTTTCTTTACGCGAATACAAAACATTTAGAAATCGGGCATCTAGTACTGTATACATAATTATATACTGACAATATTCCTTCATTGTAATTTTTCCATAATTGACGTAAAAGAAATTTTATGACCGAAACTATTAATAATAATAATAATAATAATTATTATATTTATAATAATTTATTTATTTTTATTTTATTTGTTTAAATGACAATAGTAAAAAATATTAATTGTATTAAAAATCATAGTAATAACAATAATAGTAATATGATAATAATAATATTAATAATAATAATGATAATTGTAATTTTCTGACTTTATCATTCGGTAGTCTTAATTATTACTAATAATAATTATAATAATAAATAATATTAATAATAATAATAATAATTAATAATAATAATAATAATAATAATTACAATAGCAATAATAGTAATAAAAACAATAGTAATATTAATAATAATGATACATAATCACTAATTAGCAATTTATTTAATTACAGATCGATCATTATCTGCAAAAATATGTAAAATTTACTTTTATTCTGTTTGTTTGATTTATACCAACAGGAAAGGAGCGTAAAGGATCTCTAAAATGTACAGTCGTAACTTAATTAATTTTGATATATGATAATTTAGAAGCTATGTGAAGTTGAGAGCCCCATATTAAAATTTTTCAAATTTCTATATTGCATTCGTTTGTCCACGATAAGTCCACGTTTGTCCAACAAAAATTTTTATTTGTCCACCTTTTGTTAACAAGAAAAATGAAAAAAACGCATTTTTAAGTCTAAAACCACTAAAAATTTAAAAAACGCTAATTTATCTGTTCTGGATACATGAATCGTTTGTCCACGATAAGTCCACGTTTGTCCAACAAAAATTTTTATTTGTCCACCTTTTGTTAACAAGAAAAATGAAAAAAACGCATTTTTAAGACTAAAACCACTAAAAATTTAAAAAACGCTAATTTATCTGTTCTGGATACATGAATCGTTTGTCCACGATAAGTCCACGTTTGTCCAACAAAAATTTTTATTTGTCCACCTTTTGTTAACAAGAAAAATGAAAAAAACGCATTTTTAAGTCTAAAACCACTAAAAATTTAAAAAACGCTAATTTATCTGTTCTGGTTACATGAATCGTTTGTCCACGATAAGTCCACGTTTGTCCAACAAACAATTCCATTCTGTAATCTAATTCAATAAAAAAATGAAAAAACATTTCTCTTTGAGGCAGTAAACAATCAATTTTAAGAGTTAGAGAATCAAAAACAGAATCTTGATATTTTTTTTAATTCAATTTTTCAAACAGTCAACGACAAGGAAACTGATTTCACTTTTTTGCAATTTTCAAGGTTGGACAATCGTACAGATGGACAATCAATTCTAAGAATTAGACAATCAAAAACAGAATTTTAATCATTTTATTAATTCTCTTTATCAAACAGTGTACGTGAAAGAAATTTTTAATTAAACTGATTGCACTGTTTTGCAATTTTAAAGGTTGGACAATCGTTTTTAACAGATGGACAATCAATTCAGAGAATTGGACAATCACAAACAGAATCTTAATCATTTTTTAAGTCAATTTTTTAAACAGTCAAAGACAAGAAAACCTTCAATCAAACAGATTTCACTTTTTTGCAATATCAAGGTTGGACAATCGTTTTTAACAGATGGACAATCAATTCTATGAATTGGACAATCAAAAACAGAATCTTAATCATTTTTTTAATTCTTTTTATCAAACAGTTTACGTGAAAGAAGTTTTTAATCAAACTGATTGCATTTTTTTGCAATTTTAAAGGTTGGACAATCGTTTTTAACAGAAGGACAATCAATTCTAAGAATTGGACAATCAAAAACAGAATCTTAATCATTTTTAAGTCAATTCTTTAAACAGTCTACGTGAAAGAAATTTTTAATAAAACTAATTGCACTTTTTTGTAATTTTCAAGGTTGGACAATCGTTTTTAACAAATGGACAATCAATTCTAAGAATTGGACAAGCAAAAACAGAATCTTAATGATTTTTTTAACTCTTTTTATCAAACAGTTTACGTGAAAGAAGTTCTTAACCAAACTGATTGCATTTTTTTGCAATTTTATAGGTTGGACAATCGTTTTTAACAGAAGGACTATCAATTCTAAGAATTAGACAATCACAAACAGTATCTTAATCATTTTTTAATTCGTTTTTTTAAACAGTTTACGTGAAAGAAATTTTTAATCAAACTGATTGCACCTTTTTGCAATTTTAAAGGTTGGACAATCGTTTTTAATTGATGGACAATCAATTCTAAGAATTGGACAATCACAAACAGTATCTTAATCATTTTTTAATTCGTTTTTTTAAACAGTTTACGTGAAAGAAATTTTTAATCAAACTGATTGCACCTTTTTGCAATTTTAAAGGTTGGACAATCGTTTTTAATTGATGGACAATCAATTTTAGGTGTTGGACAATCAAAAACAGAATTTTAATCATTTTTATATTCGTTTCTTTAAACAGTTTACGTGAAAGAATTTTTTATTTAAACTGATTGCACTTTTTTGTAATTTTCAAGGTTGGACAATCGTTTTTAACAAATGGACAATCAATTCTAAGAATTGGACAATGAAAACCATTATCTTAATCCTTTTTTAAGTCAATTTTTCAAGCAGTTAACGTAAAAGAAATTTTTAATCAAACTGATTGCACTTTTTTGTAATTTTCAAGGTTGGACAATCGTTTTTAACAAATGGACAATCAATTCTAAGAATTGGACAAGCAAAAACAGAATCTTAATGATTTTTTTAACTCTTTTTATCAAACGGTTTACGTGAAAGAAGTTCTTAACCAAACTGATTGCATTTTTTTGCAATTTTAAAGGTTGGACAATCTTTTTTAACAGAAGGACTATCAATTCTAAGAATTAGACAATCACAAACAGTATCTTAATCATTTTTTAATTCGTTTTTTTAAACAGTTTACGTGAAAGAAATTTTTAATCAAACTGATTGCACCTTTTTGCAATTTTAAATGTTGGACAATCGTTTTTAATAGATGGACAATCAATTTTAGAAGTTGAACAAACAAAAACAGAATCTTAATCATTTTTAAATTCGTTTCTTTAAACAGTTTACGTGAAAGAAATTTTTAATTAAACTGATTGCACTTTCTTGCAATTTTAAAGGTGGGACAATCGTTTTTAATTGATGGACAATCAATTTTAGGAGTTGTACAAACAAAAACAGAATCTTAATCATTTTTAAATTCGTTTCTTTAAACAGTTTACGTGAAAGAAATTTTTATTTAAACTGATTGCACTTTTTTGTAATTTTCAAGGTTGGACAATCATTTTTAACAAATGGACAATCAATTCTAAGAATTGGACAATGAAAAACAGTATCTTAATCCTTTTTTAAGTCAATTTTTCAAACAGTTAATGTAAAAGACATTTTTAATCAAACTGATTGCACTTTTTTGCAATTTTCAAGGTTGGACAATCGTTTTTAACAAATAGATAATCAATTCTAAGAATTGGGCAATCAAAAACAGAATCTTAATCATTTTTTTAATTCTATTTATCAAACAGTTTATGTAAAAGAAGTTTTTAACCAAACTGATTGCATTTTTTTGCAATTTTAAAGGTTGGACAATCGTTTTTAACAGAAGGACAATCAATTCTAAGAATTGGACAATCACAAACAGTATCTTAATCATTTTTTAATTCGTTTTTTTAAACAGTTTACGTGAAAGAAATTTTTAATCAAACTGATTGCACCTTTTTGCAATTTTAAAGGTTGGACAATCGTTTTTAATTGATGGACAATCAATTTTAGGAGTTGTACAAACAAAAACAGAATCTTAATCATTTTTAAATTCGTTTCTTTAAACAGTTTACGTAAAAGAAATTTTTATTTAAACTGATTGCACTTTTTTGTAATTTTCAAGGTTGGACAATCGTTTTTAACAAATGGACAATCAATTCTAAGAATTGGACAATGAAAAACAGTATCTTAATCCTTTTTTAAGTCAATTTTTCAAACAGTTAACGTAAAAGAAATTTTTAATCAAACTGATTGCACTTTTTTGCAATTTTTAAGGTTAAACAATCGTTTTTAATAGATGGACAATCAATTTCTGGAGTTGGACAATCAAAAACGGAATCTTAATCATTTTTAAGTTAATTTTTCAAACAGTCCACGTGAAAGAAATCTTTCTTCAAACAGGTTTCACTTTTTTGCAATTTTCAAGGTTGGACATTCGTTTTTAAGAGATAGGCAATCAATTTCAGGAGTTGGACAATCAGAACTTGACCCCTAATTATATTATAAGTCAACTTTTCAAACATCGAATGTTAAAAAAATTTATATCTGACCGAATGCATTTTTTCAAGTTGTACTGTTTGGACAACTTTGTTTTTAAGGGCTAGACATCCTTTTTAATTGATGTTCAATAAAAAAACACGCAAATTTTTTTAATTTAACTTTTTGATTTTAAATAACATCTTTATTTAATAATATCTCATTATATTTTCCTGCTTTCTTTTCATGTTTTGAATATATCGAAATGCAGAGGACTAATTATCACAAATCTTTTTGTTGCTCGAATAATGCGACATTTTTTTAAAATACAATTCCGCTGACAGATGAACAAATGTTTTACAGTTTACCTTAATTTTATAATATTATGAATTACTGTTAGCTTTTCAAAAATAAGTGTTTTTTTTAATAATAATGAGTTTATATGTACATGTGCTAACGTTAACTGTTAAAGTTTGGAGCTTTAAATACAGATTGTATAAATTATATAATTTGAAAAGAATGGAGATGCAATTTCCAGACAAAATGAGATTACTTTAAAGTTTTATGTAAACTATTTCACAAATACAATACAATACATACAATATTTTACAGTTTACCTTAATTTTATAATATTACGAATTACTGTTAGCTTTTCAAAAAAAATGGTTTTTTAATAATAATGAGTTTATATGTACATGTGCTAACTGTTGAAGTTTAGAGCTTTAAATACAGATTGTATAAATTATATAATTTGAAAAGAATGGAGATGCAATTTCCAGACAAAATGAGATTACTTTAAAGTTTTATGTAAACTATTTCACAAATACAATACAATACATACAATATTTTACAGTTTACCTTAATTTTATAATATTACGAATTACTGTTAGCTTTTCAAAAAAAATGGTTTTTTAATAATAATGAGTTTATATGTACATGTGCTAACTGTTGAAGTTTAGAGCTTTAAATACAGATTGTATAAATTGTATATTTTGAAAAGAATGGAGATGCAATTTCCAGACAAAATGAGATTTCTTTAAAGTTTTATGTAAACTATTTCACTGCAGGTAAAAACAAATTTTTTCGCGTTTGTAACAATTTGTGCTTTAGTGCACATACCATCAAACACATGCCATGTGTTGTTTGGGTGTCGGCAAACTGCTGAAAAGTGACCAGGAGTATGACGCACCAGTCCTCCGAGAATGTAAATTTCTTGTTTAACGTTTAATTTTTCTGGTATTTCACTTAAAGTAATCCCTTGTGGATATCGAGTCATATTAGAGTGAAAAAACATTTCAGGATCAATAATAAGGTAAGGACCTACTGTAGTTGTTATCGTATTTGAAGATTCACACTTTCGGCAGATTTCGTTTTTCTCTTCGACAATGTCTGTTACAAAATTCTGTAACTGAGTTTGAAAATTAGAATTTAAATCTCCATGCGATTCTGCCATACTTAAAACTGGTATTTTTCGGTTCACAATTTTACATGTAGAACAACGTTTATGAATAACTATACTTGGTGTGTCTAATATCAATTTTTCGAGAATCCACGGAGAGCTTCCAAAACAATCTAATATACTATTTTTAATCTCGAAAATCATGGACAATATTACAGCTCTATCTTGATTTAAAGACGATGAAATACCATTTTTTGTATATTTGCAAATGAACGAAAAGAATAAGTTGTCTTGTCTTATATCAATTTCATTTTTGAATTTTGAATAATTTGAATAACAAGACGAAATTATTTCTGCAGGAGCATCAAAGCCGCAAGTATTTTTCACATAAATTTTAACACCGTCGATGAAAACTGGACTACAATTATTGCCATTTTGGATTATTTCTCCATGTCGTTTGCGTAATGGTCTATCATAAATAAGTTTTACATTCGGACAAGGTCTCACATATTTTCCTCGGACAGGTTTGACTTTATTTTCCGTCAATGATGATTCGCGTTCATTTTGAGATTGAATTTCAATGGTCAATGGTGATTCGCGTTCATTTTGAGATTGAATTTCGTCATTAGTGATCTTAATCGTTTCGTCATGCGGCGAATAGTTATTGTTCTTTTCGAAATTATTATTATTATTGTCTTCTAACGGCGATGATGTGAAGAGTGCTTTTTTAAACGAATTATTTGGAACTTGCATTTCATCAACTTCTGAATCGTCTGATAAATCACATGACACAATTTTCTGTTTCGCTTCCCAATTTTTACCAAACCAATTTTCTTGATAATTTAAATGATCATTTTCATGAGATTCACTTTCATTTTCGTTTTTTGTTTTCTTTTTATTCGGTGCATCTTCCCAGTCGCTTTCTTTCTTCCTTTTCATTGGTTTTCCGTTTTTAGAGGTGGCAATTTTTGAATTTTTTAAACTTTGAATTTTTCTTTGTTTATTAGAATAATCAATTTTTACACGGTTTTGAATAGATTTAGCCTTTTCCAATTTGGCAGAACTCTCTATTGATTTAATGTGTTTAACAATAAACTTGTCCGCACGCAAAGACCGATAGTCAGGCCCTAAATCAGAGTGTTTTAATCTTTTAAAATAGGCTTCACATTTAGCGGTAGACGGAACACTTGCGGCAAAGGTGAAATATTTTAGCATTACATTGGTCCATATCGGAAAATGTCTCGCAAGTTTCTTTAAATGGTCAATAATCCCAGGACAATAAAAAGTATTGAGTGATTTAGTTTCTTCGGCGAAATCTATTTCTTTTTGAGAGTCTTCGAATATTTTATCAAAAAAGTCAATAATGTCAGGGTTGTCATCGCAGTCATTATCTAAATAATCATATTCACGCTTTTCGTTGTCCGGATCTTCATTTTCATCAGAATATGTAAATGTTTCAATTCGTTCAATTAAAAAATCATATTTTCTCGCGCAGACAACATCTTTTTCAATAACATTCTTACCAGTATATTGGCTACCAGCTACAATTAATAACGACCGTAATAGCTCTAAAAGATCCTCCATATTGTCGCAAATGGACATTACTCCTACGCAACGAACGAAAAAGTCTTTGACTTTCGGATGTGTACCTCTAAAAACTTCTTTTCTACACATTATTTTAATTAAATGAGCAATGTCGACTCTAATAAGGCACTGAAGATCAGTATGAGTCGAATCGGAAGTAAGATACTCAAAGCATTTCAATAGGTATTTTTTTAAAGACATTTCGTTATAGGCCAAAGATGTGGCATTCAAAAGTGCCATTGAATAGTCGCAATTAACTTCCGGTGGTGGAGTAGCTCCGTTTCTTAAAGTTTCTCTCATCCAATACGAAATTAAATTTGCATCGTGTTTCTCCGATAACATTTGAAATACTGGTTGAACTTCTTTCTCACCTGCTATAATAATTTGATACAAAAATATCGCTCTTTTTTCGCCGTTGTGTGCAAGAATCAATTGCACCAAACTTCCAGTCCCATCGACATCAATCTTTTTGAACTTTCTAATCAAACTATTATGCAAACTCATTTGCATAGGAGACCAATAAAAACAATGAAATCGATCTTTGGAAATATCCTTAATATACCCACTATATTTTCCCCGGTATTTCAATTCGCATAAAGAATCTACAACTTCAAGACTACTAGTAATACCTAACTCTTTATTCATCGCTTCTTCTCTAATTTTTCTTAATGTTGCATCTCGTGGTAAAGTGGGGGGTTCGCAATCGCCAAATGATATATTGTCTGTCGCCTGATTACGCCACGTTCGCGGTTTTTTAAATAAGAGCTCTTTACCCATATTAGCACGAAGAATACCTTTTACGGGCTTTTTCGCGTCGTGTGGAATTTGTCGAGTGTCAAAAGTTCGTACAGAAAAAATAATTCCATCACCAGGTGCTGGTTCATTTAAGCAGTGAGCATCAAATGATGCATCACATTCTTTACAAACTCCATGAATATGGACGTAAACAGCAGCTTCTGGTGAAACAAAAACTTTACCGGATTCGAAAATAAACACACAGGGGCTTTTAGTTTTAGCAAAATTTTTTGATACTATCATATCTGTCCAACCACTTTTCAGCTTTTTGTACACCCTCATTCCTCTAACATTGTCTTTATAAAGTTGATCCTCCGGATAAATACATTTCCATTCATTTTCTGTTAACTCGAGATTAAATAACAATGACGGATATTTCACATTCTTATTTTCGATATAATTGTACGGTACATACTCTAAACTAGAATCACCTGCACTAATTATAGTAGACTCATTTTCACTTACTTCATTTATTGGAATATCAAAATGAAGCTTTAAATCATTTAATAAATTCCATCGGTTATTCCTCACGTAGAAGTTTAACGTATCCGATGTGATTTGTTTCGGGAGAAATAAAGTAGCCGCAGATTGCCATACTTCATCGGAACGTGGTTTTAAAACATTATTATCGTCGAAAATATTGCATGATTTTAACACATCAAGCATCTGATGAGGGTCAATGTTCGTTTTTCGAGGCATAATGAAGATTTAATATCACCTAAATAAATCAGTTATTTTAAATTTTTGTATTATTTTTAACGTCAGTCGGAACTACTATGGTACAAAAAATATTTTTCGATTTTATGTTTTACCAAAATTTTAAACTTTATAAAAAATTTTAAAAACGTTTTAATTATGTTGTGGGTATCCTTATAAAGATTTTCTATAAGTTTCATTATAAAAGTTTTATTTAAGTCTTGTAAACTGGAAGTCTATACCTTAATAGTCCTGTATTTGGGATCATACTCGGGTTCATACAGTTGTGTGAATACATTTTTTTTTAAGAATTCAGCTGCATGAAAACTTTCAACTGTACATATTCTGGGAAACATAATATTTTTCTACAAAATTGATGATAAATAATTATTATAGTGTGAGAATTTCGCATGACATCTATTTTAATAGATTTCCCATCAACTAGGGAAACTTTACCCAAAAAACGCTACTTTTATACTCAATGCTTTATTAAAATTCAAAAACATAATTTTTTAACTATTGAGTTTTGTTCAGGATATCTTACTGAACATTTTTCATAATGAATCTGAAGTTACCAACGTTGATTCAACAAAAAAATTTTTCTTATGGATTTTCAAAAATCACGAAATTTCAATTTAATTATTAATTCCCCGTCTCGGTAGTCATTTTTTCTTTTGATAATTGTTTATTTCAATAATATAGTTATTTAAAAAAGATTCTAAGAGGTTCCAAATCGAGGAAAACTGTGTTTTTGGTTTTCTAAATCAAACTCTCGGATTTTCGGAAAATCCGTAACAAAAATCCAAAAACACAGTTTTCCTCGATTTGGAACCTCTTGGAATCTTTTTTAAATAACTTATATTATTGAAATAAATAATTATCAAAAGAAAAAAATGACTACCGAGGCGGGGAATTAATAATTAAAATTTAAATTGAAACTTCGTTACTTTTTGAAATTCCATAAGAAAAATTTTTTCGTTGAATCAACGTTGGTAACTTCAGATTCATTTTCCATATAAATTATATGCAAAATAGTATATTGTGCAACAAGTACAGAAAGAAGCTGTTTTCCGACGAGTGCAAAGTTTGCTGCTCCGAGCGAAGCGATGGGAGCAATTTGCACGAAGTCGGAAAATCTTTTTCGTACGTGTTGCACACAGTACTTTGTGCAACACCTGTTTACCGAAAAAAGTATTTTTTGACACAGTAATAGAAATTTAGTTATAAGTATATAATAGTCCTGCAGTTGGGCTATTATACTTAGCAAAAAATGTTCATTTTTCATTGCTTGGTCAATTAAAAAATAACCGAAATTTTCAATATGAGTGACAGAAATTCTCAGTAATTTTTTAATTGGCAAATCAGTGAAAACTGACTGACATTTCAGTCATTTTTAACTGATTTTTAGTGAATTTCTACTGATTCAAATCGCAAGAACAGAGTCACTGATTCTCCGTTAAATTTCACTGATTCAAATTTAGAGAGTTTATTTACAAATTTTTTCAATTTTAAAATTATTCGAAAAGAACAATAACTTTTTTTTTAAATAAATATTTAATCATTATTATTTTTCCATAGAAATTCAGATTTATTTTTAATTCTTAAGGTAGTACGCTCGCGACAGTCACTCTCAAAAGTAAGTTTGAATAAAATGCTATAGTATGGTGCAGTTACTGTAGCATATTTTTGCTTGGACTGTACTGAATACATAGTCAGCCCTATGTACAGACACACTCACACACAAGTATACTAGTCAGGTTAGAATATTATATTATATTATATTATATTATATTATATTATATTATATTATATTATATTATATTATATTATATTATATTATATTATATTATATTATATTATATTATATTATATTATATTATATTATATTATATTATATTATATTATATTATATTATATTATATTATATTATATTATATTATATTATATTATATTATATTATATCTTTTAACTGAAACGGATAATATTGTTAAATCTTTTTGTTATAAATTTCTCAAATATTCATTTATAATATATTAGTTTTTTAAAACAATCTATAGAAAATTTTAGAAGTTATTACAAGAAATGTGCCGTTTACATGCACTTTTCATAGATTAACCATGTTAAATAACAAACTTTTAACTTAAATATCTTGTTTTAGAAACGGTCAATTTTTTTAATATTTTGCAAATACATAGATCTTGTTATTAACTATTCTGATTTCAAATTTCATGAAATTCTATAGAAAAGTGCGATCACGAGCGTACTACCTTAAAAACTATTTTCATCATATAAATTCAATTGTTTCTAAAAAAATTAACGCAATAATACTTATAATATTAATTAAATTAACTATATTAATTTGAATGTTCTTTCATTCACTTTTTCTGTCCCTCACACTCTGAAGTTGTCTTTTGTTTATACTTTTGTTTTTTGTTAACTTTAGATAGAAAATAGAAATCATCAGAATTTTTTTTACTTTTCATTAAAAGACTAAAATTTTGTTAAATATTATGTTTTGTCAAATTGAAATTATTTTTGTTCTTTACTTCTAAAAAAAATTAGAAAATTATTAAACAACTGTGATTAAGAAATAAAAAATTTATTTATTTTCCATTATTTTCTTTTTGAATCACAATTTTTTCAAGAAAATTATTATTTTGTTTTAGAAAAAGAAGAAAAATATTTGCACTAGAATTTTAAATTATTTTTTATGAAAATAATAATTGAATTCCTTAAAAAATTTTATTATTAATGAAAATAATTGAATTCCTTGTGAAATTTTAATTATTTTATGAATATAATTAAATGTTTGCGCAGAATTTCAATAAAATTTTTTATAATTGAATTCTTTTAAAAAATTTTAGTAAATATTATAAAAATCATTGAATTGAGGAAAAGTTTTAAAAATAATTGAAATTTTTGCCGAGAATTTTTTCAAAATTTTTTCAAATAATTGAATTGATTCGAAGAATTTTATCAAACTTTTTTAAAATAATTGAATTTTTGCAACGAATTTTATTAAAATTTTCAAAAATAATTGAATTCTTATGAAGAACTTTTATTAATTTTTTTGTTAAATAATTGAATTATTGCGAAAAAATGTATAAAACATTTGCAAATGATTGAATTCTTGCAAAGAATTTTATCAAAAAATTTGATAATAATTGAATTTCTTCGAAGAATTTTATTTTTTATGAAAACAAGTGAATTATTGCGAAAAAATTGCAAATCATTGAATTCTTGCAAAGAACTTTATCAAAAGAATTTTATTAAAATTTTACATAATCTTAATTAAATTCTTTTAAAGAGTTTCTTTGAGTTTCTTTAAAATAATGGACTTTCTTTAATCATTTTAATTACAAGTTTTCAAAGTAATTTAATTATATATGAATAATTTCTTTCAAATTTTTATAATAATCCTCTTTCTTAATAATTGAAATTAAGCAATTAATTCTTGAATTTTATTAAAAATTTTTGGAAAATAATTGAATTTTTTTGAAAAATTTCTTTAATTTATGAAAAATACTTTAATTCTTGCGATGAATTTTAATAATATATTTATTTTTAAATAATTGAATTCTTTTGTGAATTTTTATTGAAATAGTAGATATTAAAAATAATTAAATTTTGATATTATTGAAATTAATTTAATTCTACGAAGAATTTAATTTAAATTATTTTGAAAAAAAATCGAATTTTTATTATTTATGATTATGAAAATAATTGAAAACCTACATACCTATAAAATTTTATTATTTATGAAAATAATTGAATTCCTGGTTAAAAAAATGTTATTCTTCGTGAAAATAATTGAATTATTGCGAAAAAATTAATAAAAAATTTGTAAATAATAGAATTCCTCTGAAATTTTTATTATTTAATTAATTCATTCAAAATTGTCATTTTCTAAAATTTCATATTAAAATTTTTTTTAAATAATTGAATTCGTTTTGGGAAATATTTTATTAAAATCGTAGATATTAAAAATTATTAAAATTAGAAAAATTTCTGAAAATAATTGAACTTAATAATTCTTTGGAGAAGAATTTTGTTATTTATAAAGATAATTGGGATTTTTACGAGAATTTTATTCAAGATTTGAACATAGTTGAATTTAATAAAAAGAATTTTTTTAAAGAATTTTTGCAATTATTTTTAAATTCTACAAAATTGAATTTTTTCAGTATTTTCAAGGAGGTTAAAGTTTTGAACGTTCAAATGAACGAAATTTATTTATTTCTTCTTCAAATTAAATTTTTTATTACTATAATTTTTTCGTCACTATTAAGCAAATTAATTATAATGTTTCTAAATGTAAAATTTGAGTTTTTAATTTGAATTGTAATCAATAATCTATGAAAATATTTTTAACAAAAAATATTTCGTTCATTTGAACGTTCAAAACTTTTTGTTCATTATTTTCAACAAAAATTTAAATTAGAAAATTTTCAAATTTTATTATTTTTAAAATTGCTAATTTTATTTTAAAAAAGGTAGTAAGAAGTTAGCCGCGCTTTGGCGCGCGATTTGTTGCTAGTTATTATCTAAAATTTTAAACGACAATCATTTTTAAATTCAAAAATAAATAATTTATTGAATAATTGAATGTTTCTTAAAATTTAATTTTTAAAAAGAATGTTATTAACAACTTTTGAATATAATTAATTTCTTTTAAGGAATTTAATTCAAATTTTAATAAAACTTATTATATTAAAGAATTTTTTAAACAATTTTTGAAAATAATTGAAAACTTTTTGAAGAATTTTATTAAAATTTTTTTAAATAATTGAATTCATGAGAACAATTTAATTAAATTTTTTTTAAATAACAGATTAAAGAAAAGAAATGTCAAGAAATGTTATTAAAATTATTGCTAACAATTTAATTCTTGAGAAGAATTTCGCTATCTATTTATAAAGATAATTTAATTTTTAACGAGAAATTTTACTATTTATGAAAGCAATTAAATTATTTCGTAGAATTGTATTAAAAATTTGTTTTAATAATTAAATTATTTGATAAATTTTATGAAAATAGTAAATAATTAAAATCGTTAAATTACGATAAACTTTTGCAATTAATTTAATTAAAATTTTTTAAATTAATTGAATGTTTAAAGAAAATTTTTGCTATTTATAAAGATAATTGAATTATTGACGAGATATTCGTTAAAATTTTTAAAATTAATTGAATTTCTGTGAAAAATTTTGTTATTTACCAAGATAATTGCGTTAAAAATTTTGAAATAATTGAATAATATTAAAAGAATCAGTGACTGCCTTTTTGCTTCTGAATCAATTGAAAATAACTGATTTCCAGTAAACAAAATAACTCAATAATTACTTTAACTTGACTAATTGAATCAGTAAAAAAAATAAATTACTGAAACATCAGTTACTTTTAACTGACAATCAGTTATTTTTAACTAATTATCGGTTGAATATTAATATTTGAATAAGTTACTGACTTTTTGCTTCTAAATTAGTTATTTTTAACTAATTCAAATTTAGAGAGTAGAATTTTTTTTTTTTTTTTTTTTTTTTTTTTTTTTTGCTTAGGGAATTTTGGGAAATCTGCCTACAGATACCTTGGATTCCGCACTCCAAGGTTATGTGGGGTTGGTACAATGAAACAAAAGGAAATATTAAAAAAAAAAAAAAAAGATAAATACATAAATGTTATAATAAATTTAATAAACTGGCGACCTACTACCAGCCCGACCCACTAAAACCCGTAACCCTTCTTCTGGAGCCCTTTACCCTCCCTCGGAACTGTCGCAAGACTTTAGCCTTCGAGGGTGGCGCTCCAACTCTGTCGCTAATGCGACCTTCTCCCTTTCTCTGCGGTCCTCCTGCGTCCGTAGTTAAAAAAAATGATTAAAACTATTACAAAGTCCAAGCGGAATTCACAGCACAAAAATAATAAAAAAAAAAACAAATATTTTAAGAAGTGTAAAAAGTCAAAAGATAAAATTGTTAACGGATATAAAAAAAGAAAAGAAAAAAAAAGTGAACACGTATATAATGTTGAAAAGATAAAACTGTTTAAAGACGAATAAAAAACACAAAACAAATTAAACAAAAAAAATGTATAAGGACAAATAAATCACAAAATAAATTAATAAAAAACAAACAAACAAACTAAAAGCTGTTTAAATCACGCTTCTTGGCTCCTTTTAATACTTCTTATTTGCTTTTAGTTCTTGCGAGAGTCTTCTTCGCCTCCTCAAGGGCCGTCCTGAAGACTCCGCATCCTCCGCTGCCTGCAATATGGGTGGTTGACACCTTATTGCCAATCTTTTCCTTGCACAAAAAGCAACTTGAGTTGTTTTTACAGTTGGAGAACCTGTGACCGGCCTCACCGCACTTAAAGCACGCAGCCGATCTGTCCTCCTTCTGGCATTTGGCTCCAATGTGGCCGTATCCCAGGCATCGATGACACCGGACGACCATTACTCTTCTTTTGATTGGGCAACACATAAAACCAATTTTTACGTGTCCCAATTTCTCCAGCCTGTTCGCCTCTTCCAGGTTGGTGACTACAACCGCGAGCTTCATCCCTCGGCGGTTGGGTCCTAAGACCGTCACTCTCCTGTTTACTGGCTTACCCATTGCTTCAGACAACACTTGTTGCACCTCAGCTTCTTGGGTAAGGCAATCCAAATCACGGATCTCGAGTGTAACTCTTCGATCCAATGACTGCACCTTACCCATGCTTCCAACCGCCTTGGTGACCTCAGCGGTGAAAGCGTCCTTATCGGAGTCTCTTCTGAACTTAATCAGAAGGTCCCCCTTGTTTGTAGCTTTTGCTGCTACTATTCTCGTATGACTGTCCTCTGGGTTGACCTCTTTGCGAAGCTTACCCAGAACGTCAGCATACGTCAATCCTTCACCGACTCGGATTAGAACTGTGGATCTTTTTGACCCAATTCTTTCCAATTGAGGAATCTTTGGATCTGGTACTTCCGTTTCCATTGGAGGAGCTTCCTCCTTCTTCCTCTTATCGGTTTTGGTTCGAGTCTCTTCTGGACTGTCACCCTCTCTCTTCCGTTTCTGAGCATCTCTTAAGACGCTTTTGAGATTACGTCTATAGAAACGCTCTCTCTCTTTCTTACGGTCCTTGCGGTTGCATTCCGCACCGCTCAGAACGCATGCCAAATCGAAGTCCGACTCATCGGCCGCGGCATGCTTTGCCCTTGCCTCCTTTAGCAGGACGTCGATGACCTTGAGTCCATCCTTTACCGTCCTATTGACGGTCTTCTGAATGTCGCAAGATTTTATCATCTTTGCGACCTCCAACTCCATTTTTTCGAGACAAGTCGCCTCCTCCTTTCTGAGCCGCAAGCATATCTCGCGAGTCTCTTCTATCGCCTCGTCGTCTACTTCTGAGTGGATAGCGCTATGAACGGTTTTTCCGCTACTGCAGCTTGACACACTCAGAAGGCTCGACGTGCTTCCTTTTCTCGTTTTTTTAATTTCCACGATGTTCTGTGGATCTACCCTTTCCACGATCACTCGTGGCACTGCAAGAAATTGTGCGCCCCCACAATCCGCGCGCACTTGAGCATCGGTCCTGGGACCGATGGTGAGATTTCCCGTTTCCGGCCTGCTCACATGGGGTACCTTCTCAGAATTTTTTGAATTCATTTTTTCTTGCTGTTTGGTTGTCCTTTAGTTGAAAGCCCCGCCACCACGACAAGGTCTACCGAACATATCCATGATGTCAATCATGTCTGGCAGTGGATATGCATCCACTTCTCCCAGCACATCGAAGACATCGATGATGTTCGGCAGTGGACAACCAGCGGCGGGGTAGAGAGTAGAATTTATGAGGCAAACAAAAAATTACACAAAAATTTAGAATTTTCTTATGAATTCTAAAAATTAAATTTTTTCTAGTACTTTTAATAAAAATCCCTGACTTTTCCCTGATCTGTGGCAACCCTTTTATAGTATTATTAAGAGCTTTCTGTAATAATACGAAATTGCGAAATTTTTTCAGAGACTTCCAAAAATTTACTAATTTTTTTTCTGACAAAAAAAAAAAAAAAAAAAAAAAAAAAAAAAAAATTTACAAATTCATTGAAAACCAGAGATAGCTATTGCTCTTTGTAGAGTAAAATTACCCCAAATAATGCCCGATCAAATCTAATTATGTAAAGAAATTTGAAAATGTAAAATTAATAGATGTCACATTTTGAGGTTATGTCCCTAGTGAAAATTTACACGTGTCTATTTGGACATGTATTACGCATGTAAATACACATGAAAAAGTTTTTTACACGAGTAATAATTTTTTCTCGTGTAAATTACACGAGGAAAAAATTATTATTCGTGTAAAAATCTTTTTTCGCGTACTTATACGTGTATTTTTGTGTCCAAATTTACACGTGTAATTACACGAGTTTATTTTCAATAAGGGTTGTATCTCGTGTTAAATATAATTGGACTTATTTTTCATTTTCAGACACAAAAATAGGACTTTTTTTTACTAAAACGTGGACCTTGGAGAACTTTTACTTATAGACAATTGATTTTCGTATAGTAATTATTTTTATTTCTATATACCGGATTTACCATAATATATCTGAAGCATGCACCAAATTTAATCGTTTAATAAATTACTATTATGCAAATGAAAAATATAATTGTACAAGAATAGTCCCGTTTGACAATGTATCATTGTTATTTAATTTCAAATAGTCTAAAACAAAAAGCAAAAAAGTTATGTTACCTGTACCTTAAATAATCCAAAACATTTTCATTCTCAAAGTAGAAAGAAAATTTTATCAATCCGTAAAACGATAAAATGACAACGAATTAAAACATAAAATAATAATAAAAGTAAAAAATATTTCCAGAAAAACGTTGTGTATACGACAAACACAAAAGATGGTTAGGTTTTTCCCTCACATGGAGAGAAAAAACAGGGCTTGGTAGCACGAACACAAAAATATGTTCGTTCTTTCTTATATGTTCGTCTTTACGCCGCAAGTGCAGCGCCATGCGCTAAAGCCTTGAACCACTGCGTGCTACGAATGCGTCTCTGTGCTACAAAGCCCTGTTGTTTCTCTCCGTGCAGAAATGCCAACAACCGTCTTCAAACCACTTCAAACGCAACTGGGCTTGCGCCACAATAATGCTCTAAAGGCGCACTCACAGCTTTGGTGGAGCAACTAGAGTAAGAGAGAGAAAACATATAATTTGAATTGTCTTACTCTCACTCTTATGTGGTTACCATGACAACCTGCAGGCAGGCAGCAACCAAAGCTGTGAGTGCACCATTAATGGTAGAATATAGCGCGTCTATTTAAAATTATATATATTTTAGAATTTAATTAAAATTATTATTAAATTATACTTAATGAATAAGAATAATAGTTATTAATCCTCTGTCTACTCATGTGACCGTGATCGTCTAAAATCGTACATTTAAAAGTACATTTAAAAGCACTAGAGTGGGGATAAGTCAGTATAGGCAGAGGGTTAAATAATTATAAATTATTTATGAATAAAAAAACAAAAATGATGAACCTTAGCAAAAATTCATAATAATTATTAATAATCAATAGAATTTAGTATATATACTATTATATTAAAGAAAAAATATTATTTGTACTTTTATTTTCTTTATAATGTGGACATCCACATGAAAAGAGCCCATTTGTCCGTTCTATTTTCGAGATAAACACAATTTATTAATTTCGGAAAAAAGTCTGGATATTTTTAGTCTTGTTTATTAATCTGCATAGATAAATTTTGACTTCGGGGAGATGGACATAGTTTTTTTAAAGTACTGTAAAAGTGATACAAAAATAACAATAACTTACTGAAAAAATTTAATCGATTCAAATAATCGATTAATTGACTATTATCAATTAAATATTTAATTGAATCAAATAATATTTTTTTAGTCAATATAATGGTATTTGATTCAAATACTGAAATTATTTGATTCAAGTAAATATTTAATTAATAATAGTCAATTAAATATGCATATTTGAATCAACTAATTTTTTTTCAGTGCTTAAATTATCTATAAAATTATTTCATTTGTTAGTAATATGAATAAGTCACAATTTTAATTTATCAATTTTTCCACACGTCAGTTTCAGAATTTGTTTTAAAAAAACATTTTTATTGCTTCTTTTTGCTCCAAAAGAGCATAAAAGTAATAACTAACCATTTGAAAACAATTCTACTCGCGTTTTTAAAGATATGGCACGTCTAGAATAAAAAATAACGCAAGTGGTAAAACCTGCAATCCTTTCCCTTACAAAAATTCAATCGAAATTCACTTTAATTTTGCAGCCAAAAAAATTGACTTAAAAATTGTTAAGTGACAGTTTTTGACAGTCCAAACCTAAAATTGAAGTCCTAGAATTGATTGCAAAAAAGTGAAATCTGTTTAATTAAAAATTTCTTTGACGTTCACAGTTTGAGAAATTGACTTAAAAAATGATTAAGACTCTGTTTTTGATTGTCCAATTCATAGAATTGATTGTCCATCTGTTAAAAACGATTGTCCAACCTTGAAAATTGATAAAAAGTGAAATCTGTTTGATTAAAGGTTTCCTTGACGTTCAAAGTTTGAAAAATTGAATTAAATAAATGATTAAGATTCTGTTTGTGATTGTCCAATTCTTAGAATTGATTGTCCATCTGTTAAAAACGATTGTCCAACCTTGATATTACAAAAAAGTGAAATTTGTTTGATTGAAGGTTTCCTTGTCTTTGACTGTTTAATAAATTGACTTAAAAAATGATTAAGATTCTGTTTGTGATTGTCCAATTCTCAGAATTGATTGTCTATCTGTTAAAAACGATTGTCCAACCTTTAAAATTGCAAAGAGTGCAATCAGTTTGGTTCAAAATTTCTTTCACGTAAACTGGTTGATAAAGAGAATTAAAAAAATGATTAAGATTCTGTTTATGATTATCCAATTCTTAGAATTGATTGTCCATCTGTTAAAAACGATTGTCCAACCTTGAAAATTGCAAAAAAGTGAAATCAGTTTCCTTGTCGTTGACTGTGTGAAAAATTGAATTAAAAAAAATATCAAGATTCTGTTGTTGATTCCGTAACTCTTAAAATTGATTGTTTACTGCTTCAAAAAGAAATGTTTTTTCATTTTTTTATTGAATATGATTACAGAATGGAATTGTTTGTTGGACAAACGTGGACTTAAAAAATTCTCTCCACCTTTTAAGTCTAAGTTAGAAACCAAAAAAGTCGAAAATGTAAATTTGTCATTATTCAAGTAGTGAAATTGTTTAAACAGTTGGTGTTAATGTTGAATTTGTTATTTCTGACGTTTGTCCAATTTGTAATTTCATTTGTCCACCCATTAAAAAATTTATTCCACCTTTTAAGTCTAAGTTAAAAACAAAAAAATCGAAAATGTAAATTTGTCATTATTCAAGTAGTGAAATTGTTTAAACAATTGGTGTTAATGTTGAATTTGTTATTTCTGACGTTTGTCCAATTTGTAATTTCATTTGTCCACCCATTAAAAAATCTATTCCACCTTTTAAGTCTAAGTTAGAAACCAAAAAAGTCGAAAATGTAAATTTGTCATTATTCAAGTAGTGAAATTGTTTAAACAATTGGTGTTAATGTTGAATTTGTTATTTCTGACGTTTGTCCAATTTGTAATTTCATTTGTCCACCCATTAAAAAATCTATTCCACCTTTTAAGTCTAAGTTAGAAACCAAAAAAGTCGAAAATGTAAATTTGTCATTATTCAAGTAGTGAAATTGTTTAAACAATTGGTGTTAATGTTGAATTTGTTATTTCTGACGTTTGTCCAATTTGTAATTTCATTTGTCCACCCATTAAAAAATCTATTCCACCTTTTAAGTCTAAGTTAGAAACCAAAAAAAGTCGAAAATGTAAATTTGTCATTATTCAAGTAGTGAAATTGTTTAAACAATTGGTGTTAATGTTGAATTTGTTATTTCCGACGTTTGTCCAACTTGTAATTTCATTTGTCCACCCATTAAAAAATTTATTCCACACTCTAAGACTAAGTTAGAATCCAAAAAAGTCGAAAATGTGAATTTTTTAGAATTCATCTAGTGAAATTGTTTAAACAATTGGTGTTAATGTTGAATTTGTTATTTCTGACGTTTGTCCAATTTGTAATTTCATTTGTCCACCCATTAAAAAATCTATTCCACCTTTTAAGTCTAAGTTAGAAACCAAAAAAGTCGAAAATGTAAATTGGTCATTATTCAAGTAGTGAAATTGTTTAAACAATTGGTGTTAATGTTGAATTTGTTATTTCTGACGTTTGTCCAATTTGTAATTTCATTTGTCCACCCATTAAAAAATCTATTCCACCTTTTAAGTCTAAGTTAGAAACCAAAAAAGTCGAAAATGTAAATTTGTCATTATTCAAGTAGTGAAATTGTTTAAACAATTGGTGTTAATGTTGAATTTGTTATTTCCGACGTTTGTCCAACTTGTAATTTCATTTGTCCACCCATTAAAAAATTTATTCCACACTCTAAGACTAAGTTAGAATCCAAAAAAGTCGAAAATGTGAATTTTTTAGAATTCATCTAGTGAAATTGTTTAAACAATTGGTGTTAATGTTGAATTTGTTATTTCTGACGTTTGTCCAATTTGTAATTTTATTTGTCCACCCATTAAAAAATTTATTCCACCTTTTAAGTCTAAGTTAGAAACCAAAAAAGTCGAAAATGTAAATTTGTCATTATTCAAGTAGTGAAATTGTTTAAACAATTGGTGTTAATGTTGAATTTGTTATTTCCGACGTTTGTCCAACTTGTAATTTCATTTGTCCACCCATTAAAAAATTTATTCCACACTCTAAGACTAAGTTAGAATCCAAAAAAGTCGAAAATGTGAATTTTTTAGAATTCATCTAGTGAAATTGTTTAAACAATTGGTGTTAATGTTGAATTTGTTATTTCTGACGTTTGTCCAATTTGTAATTTTATTTGTCCACCCATTAAAAAATTTATTCCACCTTTTAAGTCTAAGTTAGAAACCAAAAAAGTCGAAAATGTAAATTTGTCATTATTCAAGTAGTGAAATTGTTTAAACAATTGGTGTTATTGTTGAATTTGTTATTTTCGACGTTTGTACAACTTGTAATTTCATTTGTCCACCCATTAAAAAATTTATTCCACACTCTAAGATTAAGTTAGAATCCAAAAAAGTCGAAAATGTGAATTTTTTAGAATTCATCTAGTGAAATTGTTTAAACAATTGGTGTTAATGTTGAATTTGTTATTTCTGACGTTTGTCCAACTTATAATTTTATTTGTCCACCCATAAGAAAATTCTTTCCACCCTCTCAGACTGAGTAAGTTACTAACAAAATTAAAAAAAAAATTTTAATTTTTTTTTTTCTTTTTTTTGTTGGACAAATGTGGACCTATCTTGGACAAACGTTGACTGTTTTAAAATTTGACATAATAAAATGTTAAGATTCTGTTTTTGATTGTCCAACTCCTGAAATTGATTGTCCATCTGTTAAAAACGATTGTCCAACCTTGAAAATTGCAAAAAAGTGAAATCAGTTTCATTGTCGTTGACTGTTTGAAAAATTGAATTAAAAAAAATATCAAGATTCTGTTTTTGATTCTCTAACTCTTAAAATTGATTGTTTACTGCCTCAAAGAGAAATGTTTTTTCATTTTTTTATTGAATTAGATTACAGAATGGAATTGTTTGTTGGACAAACGTGGACTTATCGTGGACAAACGATTCATGTAACCAGAACAGATAAATTAGCGTTTTTTAAATTTTTAGTGGTTTTAGACTTAAAAATGCGTTTTTTTCATTTTTCTTGTTAACAAAAGGTGGACAAATAAAAATTTTTGTTGGACAAACGTGGACTTATCGTGGACAAACGATTCATGTAACCAGAACAGATAAATTAGCGTTTTTTAAATTTTTAGTGGTTTTAGACTTAAAAATGCGTTTTTTTCATTTTTCTTGTTAACAAAAGGTGGACAAATAAAAATTTTTGTTGGACAAACGTGGACTTATCGTGGACAAACGATTCATGTATCCAGAACAGATAAATTAGCGTTTTTTAAATTTTTAGTGGTTTTAGACTTAAAAATGCGTTTTTTTCATTTTTCTTGTTAACAAAAGGTGGACAAATAAAAATTTTTGTTGGACAAACGTGGACTTATCGTGGACAAACGAATGCAATATAGAAATTTGAAAAATTTTAATATGGGGCTCTCAACTTCACATAGCTTAATTTAGATGTAATTTTAGTTTAAGACATTGTTAAAACATTTTGTATTTTATACTTTCGATATCATAACAAAAATTCAATTATATTGCTTTTAAAAGTAATTGAACCATTTAATTTAATTTCTATTAATTTAATTTTGAAATAATTTAATTCGAATTTATTTAATCATAATTAATTTTGTTTTAATTAATTTAATTCTAATTAATTTCGTTTTAATTAACTTTTTAAAAATTAATTTAAATTTATTTAATCCGAATTAATTGCGTTTAAATTAATTTCAATTTAAAATTATTTGATTTTAATCTGAATTAATTTTATTTTATAGTTATTTTCTTCTGAATTACATAATTTTATTTTATAGTTATTTTCATCTGAATTAATTTCATTTCAATTATTTTCGCGCAGAATTAATTTCGTTTTAAATTAATTAAATTGAATGTGTAAATAATTCATGTGAATAGTTTTTTTAAGACGAACAAATAATTTTTATAACGTTTCTACTCTGCTAAATCTCTAAATCTAAAGTAGTGAAAAGAATTTTAATTAGTTTGCATTTATGTTAAATGTTTTTAGTTTTTGTTTTAAATTTTTATTCCATAATTTCATGAAGTATATTATAGTTTAATTTTGTTTTACCAAAATTCTAGTGCAGAAAATTACAAGGAATTAATAAAAATTACTATAACTAATTAATGAACTTTTCACTAATTCAAGTTTAGAGATTATTTTTTGATTCTAAGAATTAAAAAATTGAAAATTTGTTTTTTTTGTTTTTAAAAGAGAAATATTAAAAAAGAAATAATTTTTTCAATATGTATTTGACAAAAATGACTTAAAATAATTTCGAAGAGAACGTATTTCTATAAACAAACGTTAACGCTAATTTCTTAAATAAATACTTTTCCTTTTACTTGCAGATTAGTATGTTCCTGTCGCATTAGACACTGCGAACAACTATATATCTTTATTTCCAAGTTTAAAGCAACTATTGTACTTTAACTTTTGTTTATTACAAGAAAGAATGAACGAAAATTCAATGACGAAAATTTATTAACAGACTTTTCATTAACTTGGCAATTTTTCGCAAATACTTTTCTTTTGCCATCAAAAATAATTCAACCAAAATGTTTATATCATTATTAAAAGTTTTTTTTTTTTTTTTTTGCAATACATTATAATTAATTAATGTTATCACAGTTTTTCTAAGGATATCAAATTTGAGACTTTTAATTCGTATTTTGTCTCAAATTTCAAATTGAGACAAAATACGAATGAAAACTTTGCTTCGCGATATTTTTGATTCGTTTTTTTTTGTTTTAATTTAATATCCTTAGAAAAACTGTGATAATTATCTATAATTAATTATAATTACAACTAATTATTTGTAATTAATTATAATTATAACAAATTATTAATAGTTAATTATAATTATGACTAATTAATATAACAATTAATTACAATTATATTTAATTATACAATATTATTTTTATTAATTAATAAACTGTATTATAATTATATCATTAAATTGTGTGTCATCAAATTTTATATCATTATTTTTATTCAGTAATTAATTCATTATTATTAGCATAATTAACATTATCTATATTTTTATTCTTTTTTTTATTATTATCACTATTTTTTTACTCTCTCAACTTGAATCAGTAGATTTTACTAATAAATAGTAATTTCTACTAATTTATTAGTAAAATTGATTATTATTATTATTATTTTATTAGTAAATAATAAATGATAAATGCAATATAGAAGTAAATAGAACTAGTAAATTTTACTAATAAAGTAGTAGAAATGACTATTTATCAGTAATTTTACTAATAAATTAATAGAAATTACTATTTATTAGTAATTTTACTAATAATTTAGTAAAAATTACTATTTATTTGTAATCTTACTAATAAATTAGTAAAAAATTACTATTTATTTGTAATTTTACTAATAAATTAGTAAAAATTACTATTTATTTTTAATCTTACTGATAAAATAGTAAAAAAATACTATTTATTAGTATTTTTACTAATAAATTAGTAAAAATTGCTAGTTATTTGTAATTTTATTATTATTTTATTTATTGTTATTGTTTTATTAATAAATTAGTAAAAAATTACTATTTACTAGTAACGATTTACTAAATCAAAAGCGAAAGATTCTAATCTTTCAACTAATTTAAAATTAGTAAATATTTTTACTAATTAAAATTTAGACAGTAATATTTTATTATTATTTTTATTATTATTAATATATTTTTAATTATTATTGTTATTATTATGATTATTTATTATTATTATTATTATTATTATTATTATTATTAATTTAATATTTCTGGAAGTTATAAATTGTGTAAATAAAAGATGTTTAAATTCATTTGTTTGTTGGTTTTATAATTTCCAACTATTATTATTAATAATAGGAAAATTATTATTTGAATTGTTGTAAATTTTAATTTTGCATTAGATATCACATATATACATATATGAATAGGAAAGATGATTAATTTTGTGAGAAACTTTTTTCAGCCGCATAAACTTGTGTAATGACAGAGCTTAGCCGGCTCTAATCAAAGGTGTTCTGATTGCAGGTGAACGGCCCTATAAGTGCCACCTTCCTGATTGCGGGCGGGCCTTTATCCAGCTGTCGAATCTCCAACAGCACTTGCGGAATCATGACGCGCAGGTGGAACGGGCGAAGAATCGGCCGTTCCACTGCAACATTTGCGGCAAGGGCTTCGCAACGGAATCCAGCCTCCGGACCCACACGTCGAAGGTCAGTCATGTATGTACCAAATCCGACGTCCAAGATCGTTACCGCATTTTTCAACTCAATGAGTGACAATGACTCGAGAGCAGGTTCCAGTTTTAAAAAAATGAAAGAGAAGTAGAACGTCTAGCGAGCAAGACATGAAAAAAAGAGAATAACAAAAAATAAAATTCAAAGAGAATGGGAAAAAATTATTGATAAAATTTTCAATTTTTTTCTTTAATTTTCCCCTCCAATCTCTTTGGATATTTATAATCTTGCTCGCAATGCGTCTCATCTATCTATTCTCGCAATGGGCATTTTAAACTATCATTCTTCTTATTAATAACAAAACATCAATGCAATTATTAATATCCGTCTATCAATGGGAAATTGATTGTTGACGAAAATTTAACCGATGAGATTTTATTAAAATTAAAGCAAATGGTGGAAAAATGATATCAATAGTCTTCAATGATTAGAAACTTTTTCAGTTAATTTTGATATACTTTTTGGTATCCATTTGATACATTTTTGTTACCAAAAAGAATTATTTGGTTCTTTTTGGTCTCAATTGGTATCAAATTCGTATTTTTGTTATCAATTTGATACTCTTGGGTTCAATTGATACCAATTTGGTATATTTTTTAGTTTCAATTTGGTATTTTTAGCATCAATTATGAAATTTTTAGTATCAAGTTGGTATTTTTAGTGTCAATTTCCGAATTGTTAGTATCCAGTTGGTATTTTTAACATCAAATTTAAAAATTTTGAAATTTTTACTATCAATTTGGTATTTTTAGTTTTAATTTAGTATTGTTAGTATCGATTTTAAAATTTGTAGTATCAATTTGGTATTTTTAGTTTCAATTTTGAATTTCTAGTATCAATTTTTGAATTTTTAGTATCAAGTTGGAATTTTTACTATCAATTTTGAAATTTTTGGTATCAATTTTGCACTTTTCATCTCAATTTGGTATTTTTTAGTATCAATTTTGAAATTTTTAGTATCAATTTGGTACTTTTAGTATCAATTTAGTATTTTTTATTTAAATTTGGTATTTTTAACATTAATTTTGAAATTCTTAGTATCAATTTGCCACTTTTAATTTCAATTTGGTATTCTTTGTATGAATTTTGAAATTTTTAGTATCAATTTGGTTTTTTCTTTTATTCCAATTTGACATTTTTAACATCAATTTTGAAATTGTTAGTTTTAATTTTTAATTTTTAATATCAAGTTGGTATTTTTATTATCAATTTAGTATTTTTTATTTAAATTTCGTATTTTTAATATTAATTTTGAAAATTTTAGTTTCAATTTTGAAATTTTAGTATCAATGTAAAAATTTTTAGTATCAATTTGGTATTTTTGATTTCAATTTTGAAATTTGAAATTTTTAGTGTCGATTTGGCATTTTTAGTTGCAGTTTTGTATTTTCAGTATTAATTTTGAAAATTTTGGTATCAAGTTGGTATTTTTAGTATCAATTTTGAAATTTAGAGTATCAATTTGACATTTTTAGTGTCAATTTGGTATTTTTAATATCAATTTTGATATTTTTAGTATCATTGTGGCATTTTCGATTTCAATTTGTTATTTTAAAAATCTATTTTGAAATTTTATGTTTTAATTTTGAATTTTTAATATCAATTTTGTATTTTTAGTGTCAATTTAGTATTTTTTATTTTAATTACAGTAATATTGAAATTTTCAGTTTGAATTTTGAAATTTTAATATCAATTTAGTATTTTTAGTATCAGTTTGGTATTTTCAATATCAATTTTGAAATTCTAAATATTTAGTATCAATTTGCTGTTTATAGGATCAATTTTGAAATTTTTAATATCAATTTGGTGTTTTTTACATCAATTTTGAAATTTTTAGTTTCAATTCTGAATTTTTAGTATCATTTTGGTATTTTTAGTATCAATTTTTGAATTTTTAGTATCAATTTGGTTTTTTTTAGTTTTAATTAGGTATTTTTGTATCAATTTTAAAATTTGTAGTTTCAATTTGGAATTTTTAGTATCAATTTGGTATTTTTCGGTACCAATTGAATAGTCTTTGGTCAAACTTTGCTTTCTTGATACCAATTTGACACTTTTTGGTCCACCAACATGTTGTTTGTCAGCACAAATTTTTATATACTTTCAAATTAACTGAAAAATCAACATTTCTTTTGCATTTTTTCCAAAACTTTTATTGTCATTTGGTTGAATTTTTGTCAAACAATTCCTCAATGAGTTGTATATACATAGTAATACGGTGGTGGGTCACGCTTGCATCGAGAAATTATTTTTCTTAATTTTCTTTTCACACAAAACATTCTTCGACTACTATTCTCGAAAATAATAACAATCATCAACATAAGAATAATAAAAATAATATTAACAAAAATAATTAAAAATAAGGAAAAAAAGTAAGAATGAAAAATATAATAAACATCAAAATAAAGAAAGAGAAAGAATAAGAATAGAAAAAATAGGAAATAGAATAAAAAATAGAATAAGAAATATAAAAAATTGTTTTAGAAAAGAATAAGAAAAACAATAAAAAGAATAAGAAACAGCACAAGAAGAAAAATGAGAACAGTATAGTAAAAGTAATAAGAATAACAAGAATGGCATAATTTTCAAAAAAATTGATTTTCTTTTTTCACTTATTTCTTTTCGTTTTAAGAATAGTAGTCGAGGGAATGTTTACAACTATTTCTATAAATTTACAACTTTTTGTTTGTTTTCCTTCCTATATAAACATATAATGTACATAATACTAGAGTCCCATCTCACAGTAACATTATTGGAGTTAGGGTTCGAAGCTTTTCGTGCGGCTCGCGGTTTTGTCCCATAGAAAACAAGGAAGCAATAATATACGCGAACGATATCACACGGACTTTGAAGTCTTAAAAATTCTTGAACAAATTCGAGATAGCGCCGTTTTTCATTGAGTCGTTGACCCCCGAGAATGCCGTGCGATGAGCAACACCCCTCTCTCTTTATAGTTGATTATCACCAAAGTGCGCACTTATTACCAATCACGCTATTCGATACATATGTGTACATAATATTTATATTATAATAATTATGTAGAATTTCATAATAATGATGATATTAATAATATTTACGATAATATTTTAAATATTTACAAAATTAAAAGTATTTACAATATTGGAAATATTTACGATATTAAAAGTATTTACAATATTGAAAATATTTACAATATTAAAAGTATTTATAATATTAAAAATATTTACAATATTAAAAATACTTACAATAATATTAATAATATTAGTAATATAATCATTTAAAAAATTTGGGATTAAAAAAAAGGTGCTTGGGACGCTTTCAAACTAAAATTTTACTAAATCATCTACAGGCAGTAGAGACAAATCTGAATTTTTCAAATTGAGACAAAAAACGAATCAAAATGTTGCTTCGCAACACTTTTCATTTGCTTTTTGGTCTCAATTTTGATATCCTGAGAAAAACTGTGTTCTCTATAGCCATTTCGAATTTTTGACTTTTGCCTCTTTCGCGAATTACTTTCTAGCAAATTTTAGACTTTTTTAAAAAAAATTTTTGTCTTTCGGCAATTTGAATTTTTGGCTTCTTTAGAAATCAAAAAATCAAACAATCCGAACAAAAAGTCCAATTATATAATATTTCGTATCTTAAATTAAAAAAAAGAATTTTAATTCTGTTAAAATTATTTCCTAATTCTCTTCAAATAATTAATAGTTGCATATTAAGAAAAATTTTTTTTTTGTAAATTTTTGTTTAAATTTTACAAAAATTATATTTATAAATTCATTAAGTCGCTATAAGTGTATAACAAAACTGAAATTTAAACAAGTTTCAAAATTTTAATTAATTTTGAATGCAATTAATTTTTAATTGTCAAAAATGTTCAATTCGTTAAAAATATACTAAAAAGTAAATTCTTCACCGTTTTACAATTTTAAAAAATTAATAATTTTAATTTTTACAAATTTTATGTCTTTTTTTTAAATTTAAAAACCCTGATGGCAAAAGTCGAATTCGAAATTTGGCGATTTGAATAGAAAATACGCAGAATAGTGGAAAGTAAATGTAAATTTGAAAATAAGACAAAAATAAAAAATAGCAGATCGTGAAGTGTAAACAAAATATTAGGGGTGAGAGAGCATTGGTATCATTACCTGGAGAGGGTATTGTTCCTGAAACTGGTCCTGACGACACGTGGTGTTAAATAATTGAGAAGGGAGGAGGCTGTGAAAATTTGACAATAAGAAGAGAAAGAGGGAGAAAAACAAGAAGAAAAAGAAAAAAAGAGAAAAAAACAAAAAAAAAAGAAGAACAACAAGAAGAATAAGAAGGAGAACAAGAAAAAGAAGAACAAGAAGAAGAATAAGAAGGAGAAGAAGAAAAAGAAGAAGAATAAGAAGGAGAAGAAGAAAAAGAAGAAAAAGAAGAACAAGAAGAAGAATAAGGAGGACAAGAAAAAGAAGAAGAACAATAAGAAGGAGATCAAGGAAAAAAAATAGGAAAGAAGAACAAAAAGAAGAAGAATAAGAACAAAAAGAAAAAAAAGCAAAAAAAAATCGGAAAAGACGGCTATAAAACCCTCTAATCAAATTCACCCCTTTGAACAATATAAACTCGAGGTTCGACGAGGCTTAGGCATCGGAATCTCGTGTCGTGAAGCACATTTTTTTTTCGCCGGCCAACTGAAATTTCTCAACCCTTTTTGCACGCCGGGCACATGTCTCGGCGAAAAAACGTGGGAAGGCATCTGCTGAGCGGTTCAATTCTCTCATCTCTTATATACAAAACCTTTTTCTTATTCTCTCACCTTGCCCCTACTTTTACTTATCCCATTATAAATTTATATCTTTCCAAATTTTCCCCCATGCTTTTGTCAATTCAACATTATTTTTTCCGAATTTTTTTTTAATTTTAATTTTTTATCAAAGTCTCCTATTGTCTTGCGGTGTGTGTATATGTAATGATATAATACAAACAAGTCGATGAGAAGACAATTTTTTTCTTCCATATGATTTTTACTTTCTACTTTCTTATTTTTTCTATTCATTTTATTTTTTACTTTTATTTTTTCTATTTTTTTCTATTTTTTTTTTATTTTCTACTCGTTCTATTTTTTCTATTTTCTATTCATTTTTAATTTTCTTGCTTTTATTTTCATTTTTCTTAAATTTTGACATTGAGTTAAATTTCCTCGGCTTGGGAAATTTTCCCGCGCTCTTTATCATAAATACACCTGACGTTGAACCGGCAACACGTTTACGTTACCTCAATCCGGCAATAAATATCGCTCTTTCGCATTTTAACACCCTGGATTTTTCTGGCTAACCTCTAATTGAAATCTAATCCGCGGTTAAAACCCCAGGTTCAATTTTCAAGAGTTCCCTTTCGCCCCCGCGACGCATCAATAAATCTCGCGTAATCTGACTTTCTAACGAGAAAACGCTGCATAGTACTTAGTACACTTTCTGCATTAACAAAAGAGAGAAAAAATAGGAAATTTGTGCTTTAAAAATCATAATCATTTTTTGAATTTATTTCTTAAATTTTATAAAATAAAATTTTAAATAATCTTTTATTGAAACTATTTTTAAAAATATTTTACACTATTCTATGAAATTATTTTTTGAAATTTTTTATTTTTTTTTATTTAGCAGATTCGTTAATTTTAAAAATGCCGAAAATCTTCTTTCCACAGTCGTAAATATTTTCTTAAGTATTATTAAGGTATTTTTTAACTTTATGGGCGCCAAATACCTTTAAATTTCCTTTTTACAACTGGTTATAAATCTGAAATGTTAAATTTCTAACATAATTTTTATAAAATATTTTTGAATCTATTTTTTATTGAAAATATTTTTTAAACTATTATTTGTAATTATTTTTTGAAATTATTTTCTGAAACTATTTTCTGAAAGTAGTTTTCAGGAACAATTTTTTAACAATGGTCTTCAAAAACAATTTTTTAAAATAATATTAAAAAAAATTAAAGGAAAGGAATATTAGAAAAATTTTTTGAATAATTTCCAAGAGAAGTAATTCAAAAATTAATTTTTTAAAACTAAAAGTTGAATTCTATAAAAGCATTGAATTTCACAAATTAAAAATTCCCCATTTATTCTCGAAATACAAAACAAAAAAATTTATATTAAATGCACATACAAAAAAATTTGCCCCCTCCCCCTCCACCTAAGAAAGGAATGTTTTTACATATTTCCCATTTCAAAAATAGATATATATGAAAACACACTTTTCCGTCTCGTTGAAAATTTAAAATTCCTCTTTTTCTCTCTCTCTCTCTGTATAAACATTCCGCTAATTAAGCTTTTGCTTTCAAGCGACGCGATTTTAAAACAGAGATTGGTTTGCGAGTGGAGAAAATTGTTGGGAAATGTTAGAACCCGGCTATTTTCACAGAATCCGACGGCTTTTAAAATTAGTTTCTTTACGGGGCGACACTCTGCTAGTTGATTCCCTCTACCGGATTACCGCAGAAATAAAATATCGCGTTGCACTTGTACAAGCAACGGTTTTGAAATAGGGGAGAGAGAGAGAGAAAAAGAGCGCGAAAGAAAGACAGAGAGGGACACCAGGGTGTAATTAAAACGTTGCGAAGAGAGAAACACACAGAGAGAGAACCAAATGCAACCTATCTCACTTCCACTTGTTCACCAACCATTTCAATCCATCTCACTCTCGTTTGTTGGAGATGAGAAAATAAAATGATGAAACAAATGGAAAGCAAGCCCATCTTGCCCGGTCTAATCGAATTTTCACGAAGCAGATTTCTTGAAATTGTTTTTGCTATTTTCGTCCAGGGAAAATTTCTTTACAGTTTCTTAAAAAAAAAGAAGAGAGAGAAAAATTTCCCCTTAAGATATATTTTAATATAGAAGTACTTTCTTTTAATTGGAAAATAATTTTTTGTTAAATGTTTTCGTTTCAAATTTTCATTGAATTACAATAGAAAATTGTATTTGATATTTAATTACAATAGGAATTTATATTTGATGTTTAATAACAATGGGAATTTATATTCGATATTTAATAGCAATGGGAATTTATAATTTAATAACGAGAATTTATATTTGAGATATTAAATAACAATATGAAAATTTATATTTAATTGTTATCAATGGAAATTTATTATCGGGCGTAGAATCGAAACCGCTATGTTTCGAAGAGGAGTGGGGGTAATGAGAGCGAGAGAGACACTACAGTTTTTCTCTCTCACTCTCATTGCCCCCACTCCGCTCGTCCGATTTCTAAGAAGTTCGTTTAGAGAAAGGGAAAAAAGAGCAGAGTGGGGATAATGAGAGTGAGAGAGAAACTTGTGTTTTCTCTCTCTTACTCTCATTGCCAATTTTTGGAGTAAGATAAAAAGTAATTTTATTGCATAAAAAGTAAAGGTTACTTTTAGAGCAAAAGAAAAAAAAACTCGAAGTAGAGTTAATGAGGATATATTTAGAAAAGAAGAAAAAGAAAAAAAAAACCAAAGTGAGGTTACAGTTATAATTTCATTAGTTACATAAAGTAACCGGTTAATCGCAGTGTAACAGTTTATTACTACCAGATATACGAATTACGAATGAATGATCCATTATTGGAAGAAAAGTATTTACCGACGCTATAAATCAGTCCATTGAGGAGAGTCAATCGAGTACTTGCTCATATATTTTTCCCAGTCTTTTATCAGCTCTTTTTTGCGCTCTTTCTCTTCACCTACTCATTCTCGTCATCCTTTTTCAGAGATCTACTCGTTTACCCACTTTTACGTCAAATTTATTCGTATAGCTTTGCCTTACACTGGGGTTGAATTCCGTGCAACACGATACAACCCCTTTTACTGTCTTTCACCAACTACCCCACACTTCCCACTCCCCCTCCTATTCTACTTAACGTTTTCTTAATTGTTCTAGAGCGCCACTTTTAAGTAAAAAAAAAAGTCGTTAGCTATATTTTTTTGCCGTTTTTTGTTTTACAATCGTAAACTTTTTCTGAAGCATTACACATGTAATTAATTATCTAAAAATAATGCATTTTTTAATTTTATGGGCGCCAAATACATTTAAATTTATTTTGTCTCTGGAAATAGATCTGAAATGTAATTTATACTTTATTAAAAGAAAAATCATTGATCCCTACAAAAAAAAATTCGTTTAAAATTCAATTTGTCTTTTTATTCATAAATTCGAAATTCTTGCTTAATTTTTAAAACGACAAATATCTTTAAATTTCATTTGATAGTCGTAAATATTTTCTGAAGTATTATTTATGTAGTTAATTATTTGGAATAATTAATAATAATAATAAATAATAATAATTTAATAATTAATAATAATTTAATAATTTTTAAATGTTATGGGCGCCAAATACCTTTAAATTTCTTTTTACTACTGAAAATAGATATGAAATGTCATTTATAGTTTCAAACCTTTACCCTTCTTCCAAAAACTAATTAAAATTATTAATATATTAAAATTTATAATTAATACTGAATAATTAAAATTAGTCTTTTTCTTCTAAAATATAAAGTTATGACATTAAACAAACTTTTGTTCCGATTGTATGTCGGACCCTTTCCTAAAAGAACCCCTCTTCTCTATTTTCCACAAAAGACGATTTTTTTTATAAAAAATTTTTTTCTGATATTTGTTAACGATTTCCAATTAAGCAAGGTTCCATTCGCGGTAAACATCGACGGCTGGCGAATCTCCAGGAGAATCGCGCACTCTTTGTCTCTTTTGCGGCATTAAAATAGAAAAGTGGGACGGCCTTTCGTGGTCGGAACGTTCGTAAATCGCCACACTGCTGAATTCACATTTGCTAGAGTTTCTATTCTCGAACTTCGCCCTCCCCACCAATAGTAGTGATGAATTTTTTTTTCTCTCCCTCCACTCCACTTGAAAAATTCTAGTTTGGTAACTTCATTTCTTTTCCTGCGACTCCACCCTCAATCGATTGAAAAAAAATAATTTTTTTTTCATTCCCTTTCCTTCTACATACATGGTCCCTTGTAGGCACCACCCTTACATCAAAAAGGGGTTCTAATGAAATCATTCTCGTTTGTCGATTTTGACGGGGTTGGATTTTTCTATTGTAAAAAAAACCCCTCTTTCCTTTCCACCCCGCGCACCTCCCTTACCCCACCTCCGCCGCCTTTCTGGTTATGTAACAATAAAAAGGGAGAATTGTATTGGCACAACATGATGAGGTTCTTTTTCAATTCCTTTTTTTGGATTATTTTTTTTTATGTTCCATTATGACACGTGTTATTCGCGGATTATACGTTCTTCCAAGGTGGATTTTTAGAACAAGAGAGAAAGAGAATTGTATCAGGTTTGGGAACAATCACTCTATGGCTCAATTAAAATGCATTTTGTTTCCCTTTGCCTCTAGTGACTCAGTTTTTTCACGCCTGATCAAAAGGGGGAATTCGAAAAGTTTTTTTTTTCATGGCAATTACAATATTAGGAGAGGTTTTTTTACATTTGAAACGAAATAGTAGTTTTCTCTTTAAAGTAAATACGAGGAAATATTTGATTTAAAAAAAAGAGAAAGAAATAGAAATGCAAGTTCGCGGGAAAGTATTTACGTTTCATTTTCCTCTCGGCAAAATCGTAAAAGCAAAGTCGCAAAGGAGAGAAAGAAAGAATGTTTGCAAGGTGAGATACGAGGGGCGGGCAAGTATCTTTCAGGCAGCCAAAGTATCGTACGAAGGTTGTCTGCCGTCGAGGCTCGCGGCCTCGTCGAGACCAAAAAAAGCCAAGGAAAAGAAAAAAAGAAAGAATGAGAAAAGAATTGCACACCACAAGACCTTCAGCCTACAGTAAGTGAACAAGTAACTGAAAGAAAGACCTCGGCTTCGGTCCGCTTTAATTTCAAAGTCCCATCCTCCATGGAATTTTATACATATACACCAAACCATATGGAAAAAGAAACAAGAGATCGACCCTTTCTTGAAAATACTCTCCGCCACTCGTGTAAATGTAAAAATTATATCAAAATCACTTTCTCTTTTTTTCCCAAACTGTGGGGTGATTCTTCACTAAGTGGTCAATTTAAACTAGGGGTGACTTTTTCAAAGTGGTCACTTAATAACTTCACTCAAAGAAAAATTGTTTTGAAGTAACCAAATTTTCGATTAAAGCAAAGGCCTTGCTTGCAATTGATTGCATTCTCAAAATTGTCAAAACCAATTGATTTAGCAGGAAATTTTAGTTCTAAATTCTAGAGAGTAATTGTAATCTAACCAAAAATTATTTTTCCTATAGATCTGTGAAAGAAATATTAAAAAAAGTCCCTGAGTCAAAAGTCGCCACTTGGTGGAGAATCACCCATATACCTAAATGCATTGTGGATGTAAAAGAAAAAGAAAAGATTTGCATGCGAGTCTTGCAATCTGTGGAGAGCAATGAACTGCAAGCAAGACCTTCGCTTTAATTTTAGACCTACGGAATTGAGTTTTACTGTGTTTCGCAGCCAAATAGAAGAAATTTATTATTTCGAAAAAAAGGCAGAGCAAGAAAGAGAGAGGAGAAAAAAAATGTCCGAAACATACAAAGTCCATTTTCACTGATGCAAACTCTACAATATACAAAAGGGGGATTTTAACAATCTGAATATAATACATGAAATTTTATATATATATACATTTAAAAACGAAACATTTTCTGAAAGGTCAAAGAAAAAAAAATAATATGTATATATACTTGTAAGACCATGAAAAGAACACAGAAAAGAAAAAGAAAGAATTGCGAAAAACCCGCGGAACCTTCAGTTATTGCAAAGTGGAGGGCGAGGATCTCAACAATCTCCACGGCAATTTCGGCATGAAACGAATCTTGTGACATAAAAAAGAAAAATAATAATAATAAAACACTGCGGTCTCACTTTCTTATAACCAAGGTCAACATAAATGGCCACTATAAAATCACAATTAACATCTGCAGTTAAAAACGACGAGTGTAATTATATACTGCCTCAAAAGAAGAAAAAAATAATTCCAAACCAATGTTGCATATCAGAATTGAAATTAAATTTTCGAAAACAAAAAGTTTCTTCGAAAAAATGTTTATTTCTCTTTAATATCTATTATTATATCTCTCTATTCTCTTAACTATTAATTTACTGCTCTTTATTATAAATTAAGTAAAAATTTAAACTACCGTCAAATAAAAGTAACAAAAGATGTAAAAAGTCGTTTATAATTTCTAAAAAAGTACCATCCACCAAAAATTAATTTGTCGTTTTCAAAGGAAAGTCCTTCTTAATTTTTAAAACATCAAACATCTTTTAATTTCTTTTTCATAATCGTTAATATTTTCTGCAGCATTTTTTTAAAGTTAATTATCTGCAAATAGGGTATTTGAGTATTTTTTCTATTTTATGGGCGCCAAATACCTTTAAATTTCTTTTGTTTCTGGAAATAGATCTGAAATGTAATTTATAGTTTACTAAAAAAAATTGTTGACCCCTACGGACCAAAAATTAATTTAAAATTTAATTTGTCCTTTTCTGATAAAATACACAAGTCCTCCTTAATTTTTAAAACGGCAAATTTCTGTTTCACAATGGTAAATATTTTATTATTTTTATTTATGTTGTTAATTGTCTGAAAATAATGTATTTGCGAATTTTTTAATTTTATGGGCGCCAAATACCTTTAAATTTCCTTTTCTTCTGGAAATAGATCTGAAATGTAATTTATACTTTATGAAAAGAAAAATCATTGATCCCTACACAAAAAATTCGTTAAAAATTTCATGTCTTCTTAAATTCGAAATTCTTCCTTAATTTTTAAAATGACAAATATTTTTAAATTTCATTTTCAGTCATAAATATTTTCAGAAATATTATTTATGTAGTTAATTATCTGAAAATAATGTATTTTTTAATTTTATGGGCGCCAAATACTTCTAAATTCCTTTTTACTACTGAAAATTGATGTTTAGTGTCACAATTTAAAAAAAATTCTCCTTTAAAATAATTCTCCGATGGTGAAAAAAGATGGAAAAAGTAAAAATTGTCAAAATCGGTGCCAACATTTCTAACAGATGAAAAAAGGAATTTTTCAGAATAGAAAGGAAGCTAAACCAATTTATAATAAAAGAAACTTTCACGATCCATATTTACCCCTCATGTTCAATAATTACCCCTATTGACGGTATTTATAAATTGTATTAGATTTCTCCCTCCTCTTTGCAGAAGAGAATGGTTCGTTTTATTTTACAATGAGATTGTGAGAATATTTTTCAAAAGAATGATGATTGGCTTCATATCGAACTTGTAAATACAGCATCATCTTTTAAATAAGACCCCAGGGATAGTTAAGAAGTATTTGAACCACTTGTTCATGAGAATACCGTTCAGTGTATGATGGTACAGGAATATAAAATATATATATATACATAACATACACTCTCTTTATATAAAACATATATCTAAACGTGTATATAGAAGAAAGAGGTTTCTTCTCCTCGAGCACACAAAATGGCTACAACGTGTCCGACGTCACGCATCGCTACGCGTGTGCTCACACCCACTTCCTTTTTATGCCACTCCCTGGCCCAAAACCTGGTTTAGACATTGAAGAGTCTAGACAAGCTTATAAACCTTCTGGACTTCCATTTAAATAAAACTATGACAACAAAAGTGCATTGACGATATGATAATCATTCATTTCCTGAAAATTCTATCAACATATGGCAGATGTCAAAATTATCAATAATCAACAAATGCTAAAAAAAAGGAATCTAATCTGATTTATGCAAATAGCATTCCCCTTTGATAAAAGATACTGATTATAACTGTTGTTGAAGATCTGATCAGATTTCCCGCAACGAGTTGACCGATGAGCGCGCAAGTAATGCAAAAGTCCTGTTAAAGCTGCGTGATCTAAAACAGTCGAGAGAAGCCGGAAGTAAAGAATTATAAATATAGAATGGCGGGTGGCAGACTTGAGTCTCGGGCGTAAATAATTTTCCGCAAAGTGATTTGATGTATCGGCTAGAGAGAGAGAGAGAGAGAGAGAGAGAGAGATGGAGAGCTAAAGAAATAAGGAATTAGGAGTATAAGTAATAGGTAATGGAAAACGCGCTACGGACACGCGAGATGAATCTGGTCACGGAGAATCATCCTCGCCCACGCGGCAACGTCCCTTGGGCCTCGGAGCAAAAAACAAGAAGGAAAGACGGTTACTCCACTGTGAATACGAAGAGGAGGGAAAAACTCTATATGAAGAAAATAAAGAGAGAGAAGATCCGTGCGCGTTCTTAAGCAGTGTGCTACCCAGTGCAGCGAAAAAAAAGACTAGGATGCAACAAAAAAGGAACAGCACAAGAAGAAACCGGTTTTTTCCAGTTGGGCCAGGTCGGGGCGTCGAACCTTCGGACCGCAGCAGCCTCCCTCCGAGAATAACTTGCATGCAATGATGCTTTTGCAATTCTTTCTCAACGTGCTCTCACTTGCCCTAGGTCTTCTCAAAAAAACGACGCCAAAAACTCAGCACCCAACACCAACGTACACTGCGAAACACAAAAAACCAAAGAACAGACAACACCAAAGAATACATACAAAAAAAAATAAAAGAAAAAAGTATGTTTAAAATCGCGTAAGCCCACAAAGAAAATTATACACGTTGACCCATTTTCCTTTTTTTCTTTATTATTTAAACATCGAGCAAGGTTACCCGCCATTTTTTTTCCAAGACCTTCGAAGTCGCGTTTACACATACACGAATAGCAAAAGGGGAGAATAAAAAAAAAGAATGATAGCCAATGACCGCGAGAAGTTCTTTCACCGGTGACCAGATCTGCTGCACATGCACAGCAGCAGTGAATTAAAAATTAGCTAATTAAAATTAAATAAAAAATACTTTAACGATAAAAGAAAAGGACGTCGAATTTCGTCTTTAAAACAATCATAATATTAGATTTATATTTACTGCCAATCATTGAATCTATGCTTTGCATATGCTCATATCCTATGTCCCGATCATTCGCGCGAGGACATGCGAGGTCGATCGAAACAGTGACAGTAAGGATGCTTATAGAGCAAATGCCAATTAGATGAATTTTGTCGCTTCCGATGAAGGAACCGATGATTTTCGATCGACTTTCCTGAAACTCGCAGCTTTCATAAAATTCATTTACTTGGGCTTTGCTTCAATTCCTCTCTCCTATCATTCTCCAACTTTCTTCCCTAAAAAAAAATCTAGTCAAATTTCCAGATGTTTCTTTTTTTGAAAGGCTTTGTTGTACAACAACTTGTAACTAAAGATAGTATTGTAAATTTAGAAACGAGTGCAATTGGATTTTTCAACGCTGAGTACGGATCTGATCATAAAAATTAGAATTTCGTCAAATTTAAATTCGATATTAACATCAGCAAAAGGAACAGTTCTCAATGACAAGATACGAATATAAAGGCTACAAATGTAACCGTTGCTTTACTAAGCGTTGTTTTAACAACCGTTGCTTTAGTGACTTGTTTTAACAATCATGACCGTAGCAACCGTTGTTTTAGTAACCGTTTTCTTGGTAACTATTACTATAGAGACAAATTCTGTACTTACCGATTTTAGAAAAACCGTCAGGTTTTTCTAGAATCGGTTAGTACAGAATTTGTCCAAATATTATCCAAAGACTATTTTTGAGCCAAAAGGAAAGAAATTCATTAATAATTTTTTTTTAAATTTAGTGGTTCTATTTTAATTTAAATACCATAACAGTAGCGAATAGATCAGATTAGTTCTAGCGATGAAAAATCCGTTCATAAATTCAAGCACTTCTGAAACATCATCACCAAAAGTCAAGAATCTATTTTGAAAGGATTCCTCATCCGATAAGAATATGAAAACTTGTGATCTAATTCCTATTTTGGTTCGAAGAACATCTAAAAATCTTGGAATATGAAAACAAGTATCAGATCTTATTGGATTTCGAATAATTCTGGATTCTTGGCAACAAATCTCCTGATCCATTTAAAGCTCCCATTTCCCACTAGAAAAAATCCCAGTAGAAAGCAAAATCTGTGCAAGGCGTAGTCCGTGGTGGCGGCGGCAACGGTGTGCCTTAACTCTCACTGGTATCGTTCTGTTCTGTGCCCGCCTGTCCTGCGCTTCTGGTGCACAACTCTGGGTTGGTATCTGGGGTGACTCTGGTGTCTGCATATCCAATTGGCCAAACAAGGAGTTGCAACAGCGTGTTGTGTTCCAGCAACACGCCGCCCTTCTCGGCGGCCCCAACGCCACTAGCTGTCCCATCTGTCACAAGCTCTTCCTCGGCGGTGAAGCCCTCATGGAGCACATGAAGCACACCCACAAGGATCCAAATGCTTCCGGCGTTGCCAGTAAGTATCTTCAAATTTTCTCAAACCCCCCCTTCTCTCACTCAATTTTTTTTTCTCATTCAAATTTTATCAACTATATTGTCAAATTCTGATTAAATTTTTTTTTTGTCCAGCAAATCTATCAAAATCTGCTTTTCGGGAAAAATTTATCTAAACACCATTTGCAGTGATATACTTGTACATACTTTTTTTCCAACACTTTACTAATTGGGTATATGCGAAAAGAATCATTTAAAAACTGGGTGAGAGAAAGAGGGTGGGAATTCTTAAAGGTGGAGAGAAGAATATTCCGTGTATGGTCTTAGGATCCTACATGTGTATTACCCGAATCGCTTTTGGTGCGGGCAAACACTTATTCGTTTATAAATATATTAGTATTATATACTTTTACTAACTTGGGTTCAACTAACACTGGAATCGTCTCGAACTACCTATTTATCTTCTATTCATTTTTTTTAATGCCTGAGAGAAAAGGACACTTTATCATCCATGAACGAACTACACTCCAAATAGACTACAAGTCTAACGATTTCGATCTAATCTAACATTAGATCTTAGTTCGACAATATGTAAGAATATAATCTAAATGCAACTATTCAAATAATTTCTCATTACTGCGATGAGAAAGAGTTTCATAAAGAATAAAGAGCTTCAGAAAAAAAAGCTTTAAAACAAGCTTTCAAAAAGCTTCAAACTTCAAAAAAAAACTAGAGCTTCATAAAACCATTCAAATTTTTTTAATTTTCAAAAAGAACTGTTCAAAATACGCTTTTCTCTCAGACTATCTGACTCAAGACTTGGAACGTCGAATCTAAAAACAAGGAAAACGGAATAACAAAAAAGTCATTTAAATATAAAGGGTAAAATCGTTTGAGGAAAATTCGACTTTCCAAGTAATTGAATCAGTGCATCTGTGAATGCGGTGAAGGCTTCTTTCATCGGGACGCTTATCCTGCTTGGCATTGACCTTGACATTGTGTCGCCCTATTGTTCCCCCCGCTGACTGCACAACCTCCATTGCCGGGGCTTACCTAGCGAAGAGACGGACTGCCAATCATCCATGTCCGGTGTGCGGTAAACACTACGTCAACGAGGGAAGTCTTAGGAAACATCTAGCCTGCCATCCAGAAACGAGCCAAATTAGCAGTCTCAGGATGTGGCCTTGTTCTGTCTGCAACGCAGTCTTCACACACGAAGGCGGTAAGTATCATTCATTTGCCCCAATATTATTTATGCAAAAGAAAAAAAAACAAACCAATAATACAAAACTTCTCCCCCTCGGATATAAAAGTCAGTTATTTTGATTTTAGGCTTGCTGACACATATGGAACATATGAGAATGGATCCGAAACATCAGTTTGCAGCGCAGTATGTTCTTAGTCGAGCAGCGGCTGAGAGGAGAGAACGGGAACTTCTCGCTGGTTCCAGTTTAGGTATTATTTCAAATTCTCTCTAGTCATAGTGATAATATATTAAGTTCAGTTTCAGTTCTGTCCTACGATGGAAAAAATTTCGCTTTTCTTTGTAAAGATAGTAAAGTTCGTTATTCCATAAATACAGAATTACAAACAATTGTTCATGGTTAATTTATCGAACCCCTTGATGCAAGAACCAGACATAGACCATTGAAATCAAATGGATTGCGTCTGGCTCTTGCATCAAGGCATTCAATGATAGTAAAGATTGTAATGGTTAATGACAGTAAAGATTGCAATGGTTAAAGATAGTAAAGATTGTAATGGTTAATGATAGTAAAGATTCTAATAATGTAATGATAGTAAAGATTGTAATGATAGTAATGATTGTAATGTTTGTAATGTTTAGAAAGTAAAAGATTTCTTTCTTTCAATCTCGAGTAGGTCTCGGTGTTTTGGGGAGCCAAGCAGGAGGACCTCAGAATTTACAACAACCACCAATGTGCCCTTCGCCCTCGGCTCATTCAGATAGCAGTAGTGGAAACGGAAGACTGTCCTCAGCCGGTAGTGAACCTGGTACGCACAAATCACGTCGTATTTTATTGCTTCAACTCAACTTGTACATGCAACGAAAACCCATAAAACATAACTCATAACCATGTAAATTTTACGAACTAGCTCATATTCTGCAGTATCGTTTCTTTTTTCTCCCCCCTACGATTTTTAACTCCACTTGAAATTGAATGGTTTTATGAAAGGAACATCAACGCCACAAAGGGAATGTTCACTTTCATTTTGACAACCCTGGTTATATATATCTATTTTGCAAATTTCAATTCTTTCTCTAGGACTTTATACAACATTTATGAATAAGTAAACCAGACAAATTTAAACACGATAAAAAGATCTTTAATTGTAAAATTTTAAAGGTTTTTAACTATAGATTTCTAAGGTTTTTAAAAATTTTCAAATTAAGATTTTTAAGAATTTTGAGAAGTAAGAGGACTTAGAGATTTTAGAAGGTTGTGAAGTTGTGATGATAAGGTTGTTTAATAGAAGATTGCATGCACTTAGAAGCAATCAAACATTGTGCGATTTTCTCGAACTGAATGTACTGATTAGAGTAGATTTTTGCGCAGGCACCGGTCTTCTCAACAACAACAATAACAACAACAACAATAATATGGCATCGCCAGGACCAAGTGGAAACAAACTCAGCGAAATGTTGCGAGCGAGCAGTCAACCGGGTTCGGCGCAACACTATCAGGAACAAATGGAGTCGCAACAACAACGTATGGCTGTCATGGCTGCAGTATCCGCGGGTACGGAATTTTTTCCCTTTCCTACACTTGCAATATTCCCAAGAATTAAAAATCGCTAACAGCAAATAAAAGACAAGAAATTGTGTAACAAAAATGGTGTTTTGTTTAAAGGACTTCAAACCTCGCCGCCAAATTTGTCATCAATGGACGTGGCGCAAATAGCGGTGGCAATGAGGATGGGCAACAATGGTGATATGGGTGGCGGCGGTCAAGGATCGACTGGACCCCAACAGCAAGGAGTACAGGCTTCCGGGCCCGAGCAGGCTCTCAGGATGCACCAGGCGGAAGCAATATTGCGTTCCCATACGGAGGCTGCCCTCAGGCTAGCGGTGAGTGCACCTTGCTTCCGCTTTGATCTCCCAGCAACCAATCAAAATTGGCTTTTCGGCAATTCGGCAAAGGTAATCGTTAACTCTAGGCAATGCAACTAATTTCAAAATCATGAATATTTAATTTACAGATGTCACAAGCTGCAGCGGCCGCCGCGAGTTCAGGCGACATGAGGCATCATCTTGGACAGCACAATGGTGGCGGTGCATCCGGTATGCCTGGACATCATACGAATCAACAACTCTCCCAACCCGATACACTATCACCTGACCTAGGTAATTATTGCAATTTTATTCACTCACAATAGTAAAAAACAATCTCCTCGAATTAATTTAAAAAACTTAACCAGACTCGTTTTACTTTGCCCTGAACAGCAGAGCAGCTCAGACTTCAGGAGCAGCGATTAGAGCAGGCACTGAGGCTTCACGGGGATCCTCGAGCGCTTAGTTTCAGTCTCCAGCATGTCGTTAATCAACAGAGTAATCAACAACCATGAAAATTCAGTTACTACTGAGACGAGTGGACCCCTTGGACGACGGAGACGTCCCTCCCTGTTGATAGGGATTCGCAGGAGCGAACCCTCAATCAAAATCATTCAATCATCAATGATCAACAGGTATCAAAGTTGGCCCTTCAACTCCCCGAAGATCGTGGTATTAAACGAAAGGCCGACGAAATGAGTGGTAACGTCGAGAGCGCGTAGAATCATCATCATCAAGCTACCGTTCGTTCAAGAGTGGTCATTTCTCAAACACTCCCTGTCTCAGCAGTTCAGCAAAACATATTCCAAGACTTTCATCGAACAGTTTGTTATAGTGGTGACAAAAGAAAAATTTGTGCACTCCCACAAAACAAGTGGGGCTGTTCGTAAAGCTCATCAAAACAATATGGACTCGTAACACACGAGTTAATCTAGATCGTTGGACGGTTAGCAATCTTTGGCTCTGCGACGAACTTTTATTTGTTAGTCCTGACCCGGAATGTAGACTGATGTTAAATTCAAGACCTTCGAGTCGAACAAAAGAAAAAAAAATATTGATCTCTACTGGGTCTTTGCCTTTCTCAATTAGTCCTCCCACGGGCTTAAATGGGTGTTCAGGACTCGTCACAGCGCCAAAGACTGGGACCCAAAACGTGCCATAATTTAAAAGTATAATAATAAATAAAGAGTTCGTTTCTAAATAACATTTGTTCGCTAAAAAATTAAGAGAAAAAAAAAGCAACAAACGTTCATTTACCAACACTCTCCCCAAGGTACTATGATGGTACAAGAGCCACTAACGGATTATGGGAGAAGGTCACGGGCGACCTATCTCCTCATAAAAGGCTCAACAAACTAAACTAAAGCAAACTTAAGGTTCCCTTATTCTTAATTCATGTAAAGTTTAAGGCGTTAATTCCCCCGAGCGTCAAGGTATCTCACGTGGATGCGCAAATTCGCGTGAGCCCTGCGCAAGGACTTTGACGGGACACATTAAAAAGACGGACGTTACTGAAGACACACTAACACAATACTCAGATATAAACACACAGACACGAGAAAAAGAAAACTGAAAGTTATATACTTGAACATAAAACACACTGTGAAAAATAATAACACTAATAAACACTCATCACGAAACATTCATGCGCGCAAATGTGCTCATTGTAGCACAAAAACTATTAGCTCATAAGCGAACAAACAAAATATAATTATTACAAACAAGTTATATTATATATATTATATATACATACAGAATAATATGAAAAAATAAAAATTAGAGCGCGAGAGTGCATCGTGAGAAAGCAAGAGAGATAAAAGAAAAAAAACTAAATGCTAAATATTATAAATATATATTATATATAAATATTATAAATAATGAATATAGGGTCTATGAGACTAGATTAGTTAGGAGGAAAAAAAGAAACCGAATGAAAGGACCGCTTGCGTTCTTTTACTTATCTTCTCCTTTCTCCCTTAAAGGGAGTCCGAATGAATGAATTTTTAGATTAAAATCCAAAAATGTGAAAAAAATACTCGAGGAGTAAGATAAGAAAAATTACGCAAGCTCAAAGAGTACTAGTGTATGCCTAAAAAGCCTGCAAGAAACAATGAATGAAAAATCGAATGAAAGTCGAAATGAAAGAAATGAATGAAAAATGGTACGATTGATATAATCTGAGGTCCTGTGATCGTTATAAGCGAAATATTTTTTTATTTCCGAGTAAACGCGTAAAACTTGCGTCGTTTTGAACTTTTACTTGCAATATACCGTTACGTTCTCGCAATATACTTAGAAAGAAGAGGAAGAAGACGAGTATGAGATCATGGGCAAAAAAAAAACACTCACATAAAAAAGTAGGTTCAAAAAGTAGAACCAATTTTCAAAAAGAAAAGACTCGCGCCCTAAAGTCGTGATCGTTCCTACTTTCGATGGGGATACTTTCAAATATGTCCAGAGAGATTTATCTTTGACCAAAACGAAAGAACGCGACGTTAGGTTCGAGAACGCGATAAACGATGTAAAAGAAACGTGGAAATTCGGTAATCGACAATATTTATAGATAAGCTCGATCTAGATTAAAAGCAACAAAAGAAAAATACTCTGAATTTTGTTTTCATAAATTTTCATTAATAAAAATCTGTTTTTAGTTTTGAATAAGTCATTCTTAAATCAAAATAACAATACGTAATTTTTACTCTCGCGGAATACGTAAGGCACAGGAATGAGAGAGAAACAAGAGACTTTTCATCCTATTTAAAATACTTTTTCATTTCTCGTCGCGTTTCTATAATATTAATGTTTAAACTAAAACAAAAAAAGCACTGGATTTTTCGCGCTCCTCGTTTCATTTAACGTCGTTCTTTATCTTCTTCGAATGAAGCGGATGACACGCGCGGAAAAGTCGCTTTTCACCATAAAAAAACAAAAAAAAAATCGGAACGAGAATAAAGTACTAGGGATTCATCGTCAAAGCTACAATTTTAAGATCTGAAACGCCTCGCCTCGAATTCAAAATTAAAAAAGAAAAGTGGTAGTAGATTCAAAATGTCAGGAGGTGTACGCGTCAACGATCATTGATTTCATTCTTCTTTTTTCCGTTACAGAAAATTTTTCCCTCGGATTAATTAGTGTAAATAAACACAAATATTCACAGCGTAAACGAGAATTAATTACGGTAAAACTTAAACGAGTACATAATGCAATAGGGTTAGTTTCTCTGTAAATACCTAAAGCGTGGGCGAGTGCATACCCTCGCCTTCGTAACCAATGATAATATTTTATCAAATTAAAAAAAAAACCGAGCTTCTGTTTAGTCATCGATTCGAGCAAATTTTTTCCAAAAACAAATGAAACAAACTGTTTTTGCAACGAATCGATTTTTTCTTCTTTCATTTTTCAAACAATTAACACGCGGTACGTCACTCATACTGACACACATCCACACACAAATTTTTACACAAGAAAAAAAATTTTTTGAAAAAAAGCATTGCGATGGATTGTACAGCTACTACGATAGAAATAGAATGTAAGCCTTTACACCTTTACACACAATTCGCACCACCGGCACAACTGGCCTCCACATTTTCGTAGGGACCAAACATTTCTTTAAAAATCATTTTTCACCGAAAAAAAAATTAAAGAAGCGAGAATGGAAGATATCAAGAAAGTAGTTTCTAAATTCTTGTCCCTAAAAAAAGTTTCTTTGGTCCCTAAGACAGGATTCAAATTTACAATCGGGGTAAATAAGTACCGTTGCTAGCGGAATATGTACTATTCTGATTCTAAGCTCAGTTGTACGCATTTCCCTCCCGATGTAAATTCGATCAAGTGAGAGAGAACCGCGAAGAAAATAAACCCAATAATGAAAAAAAAAAAAAAAAATTCGGTGCATCCAGCGAATGTGTACATTTTTCTTAACTCAAAAAAAAGTAAAGCTACACAAATACAATAGCTCATAGTGTATGTTCTGTAATCAATGATCATAAGGTAAAGAATAATAAGAAAAAAAGACGTTGACAACCGTACCGGCGCGCGGCGGTTGTCAACAAAAAAAAGCACAAAAAAAAATTTACAAATATATTGATTTACATATGCCCGTAACTCGTAAGGGGGGCTGGTGGTGCAGCTATTGCCGTAAACTTTCCATTAAAGAATCGTGTGCCAGGTGAATCGATGAATATTCCCAAAAAAAGAATTGAAGATCTCTTGTATGGCCCAAAAGGAAGAATGATTCAAATACAAAAGGAAAAAAAATAAAAACACAGGCTCAAACACAGCTGCCAAATCGGCCCCACAAAACCATAATCTTAATCTCTTCATGTAAATTTGCTAAATGTTTGTAAACTAAAGAAAAAAAAAATGCCATAGCCCGGATGCGCTGGTGTATACTCCCAGCGCATACACATTCACAAATACGACTCGACCTCGAATTAAACGCAGTAAATAAAAATCCGCAAAGCGCGGTAAAATTGGTAAATGCGCCAAATAAATATAAACATGACCATACACAATCACACGCAGATATTAGAGCGTCGTAAATATGCCCACATTTACGCGCCTAAAAAAAAATAAAAAATAAAGCCCTGGTAACCAAAGCGTGCTCCCCGCACGCTCCGAACATACAATCTCTCATACACGGGAGCGCTTTTCACGCGCTCTCACAACACATTTTTACACACTCCACACACAAATATTACAATTTAAAAAAAAATACACACTACGGATATGTAAAGCCAATTACTTTTGTAAATTCTCAAAAAACAAAAAAATTTATCAAAATTCTGCTAAAATTGCCAAATGTTTATTTTATTCTGAAGAGCGCTAATTTATAATGAGCGCCATTGACAGGGAAAGGTATTTTCCAAAAATTGCTTTTCCCTATCAAAATTTTTAAAAAAATAAAAGAGGCAAATTTTCATACTTTTTGGATGCACAGAGAATGGAAAAATAAATTACCATACCAACAAAAATACCATACCGGATATGACAACAAATAACGCTAAGGCCTTTTTTCAAACAAACAAAAAAAAAAGGCCGAAGGCAACACAAACCAACGACGACATTTAACGCGACGACGTTTTACTATAGCGTCCTTGCGACAATGCGGCTTTACAAGCGAATAAAAAAGGAAAAAAAAATAATAATATTTATTTGTTTTCAAATCGGGTTTTAATTTTTTAATGAAATAATCTTTACAGTACGAATATACGATATACGTGGATCGGAATTCTTTTTTGCGAAATAATGCAAATTGAAGATAAGAAAAGAGATAGAGAGATAGAGATAGAGGGAAAAAAATCGAAAAATGGAGAATAAATTTATAAAGATAATTAATTATGGTATATGTAATTTTAATTGTGGGTATAATTATACTTGTGGTGAATTTGCTTTTGGCTTTGGGAACTTTGATTTTTGTTAAATAAATAAGTTAATTAATTGTAATTGAAATTATAATTGAATTTTAAGAGATTGCAATTGAATTATTATCTCTTATAATTGAATTATAAGAGATCATAATTCAATTCTATAAAATTATAATTGAATTGTAAAAGATTATAATTTAGTAAAATTTATTCTAAAATTAATCAAATTTGTCAAAAATGTCAAAAAATTTTGATTTTTCCAAAATATTTAATAAAATTTATTCTAAAATTAATCAAATTTGTCAAAAATGACAAAAAAATTGGATTTTTCCAAAATATTTAGTAAAATTTATTCTAAAATTAATAAAATTTGTCAAAAATGACAAAAAAATTGGATTTTTCCAAAATATTTAGTAAAATTTATTCTAAAATTAATAAAATTTGTCAAAAAATTCAAACAATTTGGATTTTTCCAAAATATTATTATATTTGTTATTTCACATTTGTTACCTTTTATGACAAAATTTCCAGGTTTAAAAACTCTGAAAAATAATATAAAAAGACATTTTTGTTCCAAAAATCTAAAAAATTTTCTAAAGTTTGCAAAAAGTAAAAATTTTGTTCTTCAAGCACAACTAAAAATTTCTCCACCTTACAAACAAATGAAAATTTTTTTTAAGTTTTTCTTAAAAAATAATGGAAAAAAATGAGAGAAAATATATGATTTTTGGTGTTTTAGGGGATTTTAATAATTTAAGGGAGTAAAAAAGGACAAAAAGGGGACTAACCGTGATCCATAAAATTATAATGATTTGCAATACAATTGTGATACAATTAAAATAGGTTGTAATACAATTACAATAAAGTAGGCCACTATATTGTTTTTTAATCAAAAAAAAATTTTTTTTAACAAAAAATTGTTTTGTATTCAAAACATTTATTCTTTTAAACAAACAATTGTTTTTTCAAAAAAAATATTGATTTTTTTTCCCAAAAAATTGTTAGTTCGAACAAAACTTTATTTTTTTAAACAAAATATTGTTTTTTTAAACAAAATATTGTTTTTTTAAACAAAAAATTGTTAGTTCGAACAAAACTTTGTTTTTCTAAACCAAATATAGTTTTTTTAAACAAAATATAGTTTTTTTAAACAAAAAATAGTTTTTCAAATTAAAATATTTGTTCTTTTAGTCAAAAAATTGTTTTCTTCAAAGAAAACTTTGTTGTTTAAAACAAAAATTGTTTTTTAACCAACCATAAAAAAATTTATAAAGCCATATACTTTAATTAATAAAAATCTTAAACTTTTTTTTAAAAAAAGGCCTAACGATTTTAAGCCATTATGGCCAAACAAAAAAATTTAAGAACATTATTAATGTTAAAATAAATCATTATTACACAGTAAAATTATAAATACAGTTTAATTACAACCATAATAAATTACAATTATAATAAATTATCTCTCCACAACACATTTTGAGATACGAAATGAAGAAATATTCTTGCAAATGAATTCCGCGCGAGCGTCTATGTATATTCGTGTGTACCGTAAACATACGCAGCATATATGAATACCGACAGTCTATAGCAGTGCGAGCGCCTCGGCATGTCACCGCGTTTTCACGCGATGATCCCTGTTCGAGCCTCCGTGATTAAAAACCGGAATAAGTTGTTTCAATGTCCACTGTATAAATGGGAGACGTAGTTTTTTATGGCAATGTTCTTCTGACATCATACAAATTTCACAAAAATTAAAAAAAAAAATCAAAATAAATCTGTTAAAAAAAAAAAATTTTCAAAAAAATTTTCAAAAAAACATCTTGAAAATTAAAAAGTTGATAATTGGTCAGAATTCATTGCGCGGCTTTTTGAACGGAGCTTTTAAATTGAAAATCTCGAGATTGAAGCTCCTCGAGAAGCCATAGAATTGAAAAATATTCTCCGACATTTCGTTAACGGGAATAAATTTTTTTTTCAGACCCCTCGTCCCTAAGAAAACCCCCCACGTTACGCTTGTCCGAAATCAAGTCGAGAAAATTTTTGAAAAATAATTCGATGGGGGAAAAAAAGAAAAAAGGGAAAAAATAGAAAAAAACGGGAAAACAGAAAAAAGAAAAAATAGAAAAAAGGGATAAATTAGAAAAAATAGTAAAATTGAGTAAAATAAAGCAGAATGAAGCAAAATATAACAAAAGAAGAAAAAAATTTACATATTTTGAAAATGTAAATGAAAAAAAAAAAAAAAAAGTTTCATTGATAATATCCGGTGAGTGGGTGCCTCTGTCAGGGTTTTCCGTTACAGTACAAGAAACGTTTTCACGTATAACTCACAATTAGTAGATACTATTAGTAGAACAGTAATTACCGTATACCGCAGTTAAACAATTAATAATAAGAAATACAGGAAGTCGTCATTCTCAGTGTCTAATCGTCCCACGTGCTTTGAAAAACAACCAAAAAAAAGCACTGCACCGTATTTTTCGAGCGATCCAACAAAAAAAAAAAAAAAAACACCATCCCTGATCTTCCAAATTCCCCCCACCACAAAAAAAAAAAAAAAAAAAAATCCCTCTTCCCAAAATTGAAAAAAAAACAGACGCTCCTCATTACGAGTAAATTTTACAAGTAAATAAAAAATATTACTAAATGTTTAGTAGATTAGCCAACGTATTATACTCGATATAGGCGAGAGACGATTGAATGGAGCCATATTTAAACTTTATCAGATATTCAATTAATTAACCGTAATCATTGTCAAGTCATGACATGTTAATTAACAGTAACCTACGCATACGCATAATTATTATTAACAGTAATCGAATATAAGACGCGATATTACAAAGAATGTCGCTCTAAACAAATACATAATTAATAAATATCGCGGAGGCACTCCCTGCGGATTTTGATATGAGAAATGTGAAAGAAACTCGACTCTCGGACATGAAAACGTTTTGGGGGGGGAATTTGTATACGCCAGCAATTTGGAATAACGCGAAAAAAAACAACAACAACAAAAAATCAAAATTATTGTCGGAAAATTCAATTTTCTTTTTTCGACAATAAAAAATTGTTTTTCTAAATGAAAAATTATGTTTTAACCAAAAAATTTGTTTTTTTAAACAAACAATTGTTTTTTCAAACAAAAAATTGTTTTTCTAGACAAAAAAACTGTTTTTTTTTAACAAAATATCGTTTTTCTAAACAAAAAATTGTTTTTCTAAACGAAATATTGTTTTCTTAAACAAAAAATTTGTTCTTTTAAACAAAATATTATTTTTTCAAATGAAACTTTATTGTTTTAAACAAAAAATTGATTTTTAACCAAAGAATTTGTTCTTTTCAACAAACAATTGTTTTTTTAAACAAAAATTTGCTGTTTTAAACAAAATGTTGTTTTTTAATAAAAAATTATCTTCTTTTAAACAAACAATTGTTTTTTCAAACAAAACTATTTTTCTTAACAAAAATTTTTTTTTCTATACAAACAAATGTTTTTTTTAACAAAATATTGTTTTCTTTTAACAAAAAATTTTTTTTTCGAATTAATAAATTTGTTCTTTTAAACAAAATATTGTTTTTTCAAACAAAATTTTCATGTTTTAAATAAAAAAATTTTTTTTACAAAAAAAATTTGTTCTTTTCAACAAACAATTGTTTTTTCAAACAAAAATTTGCTGTTTTAAACAAAAAATTTGTTCTTTTAAACAAAACTTTGTTGTTTTAACCAAAAAATTGTTCTTTTAAACAAAAAAATGGATTTCCTAAGCAAAAAATTTTTTTTTCTAAACCAAAATATTGTTTGTTTAACAAAAAAAATTTGTTCTTTTAAACAAGAAATTTGATTTTTTTAAGAAAAATTTTTTCAAACAAAAAATTTGTTCTTTTAAAATTTAAACAAAAGATTGATTTTCTATACAAAAAAATGTTTTTCTAAACAATATATTGTTTTTTTTAAACAAAAAACTGTTTTTTTAAACAAAACTTTGTTGTTCTTTTAAACAAACAATTTGATTTCTTAAACAAAAAATTGTTTTTCTAAACGAAATATTGTTTTTCCAATCAAAACTTTGTTGCTTTAACCAAAAATTGTTTTTTAACTAAAAAATTTGTTCTTTTAAACAAAAATTTCCATTTTTTAAACAAAAAATTTTTTTTCTAAACGAATTACTGTTTTTTTTAAATATTGTTATTTAACCAAAAAATGTGTTCTTTTAAACAAAAAATTATTTTTTCAATCAAAACTTTGGTGTTTTAAACAAAAAATTGTTAAAACACCAAAAAATTTGTTTTTTGAAACAAACAATTGTTTTTATAACAAACCATTACTTAAAAAAAAATTCTTTTTCAAGCGATAAGAAAATTGTTTCTTTGAATAACAACAACAAGAACAACAACAATAAGAAAAACAATTGAAAAATTCCAAATTTAGTGCGTATACAAATTTACAAACCCCTTTCATTTTTCGAATTTCAAATGCAGCCTTGTGTTTTTTCACTTATGGCGTTGCTTTTAACACAATACAAACCCCCTACACCAATTCCACGAGCAAATCTCCCCCCTTAAAAAAATGCCACAACCCACCCCCCATGAGAATGCCCCCAGTCTCACATATAACGCGTTGTTCCAAGTTCGTTCGCGATTTTTTAGTTTATTGAGAATCTGTGACAAGGACGTCCTATTTTCTTTAGGGATTTTTAATCCTTTCAAAAAACATTACCTATTTTAAGTAAAAAGCGGATTTACCAAAAAAAAAAACGTAAAAATTATTATTTTTCTAAATTTTCAAACTTTTAGTTCAATTTGAAAGAAATTGGAAAGCATTTTTGAGAGAAAATTATTTAGAGACAAAAATTGTTATGATATAATAATTATTTTATTATCTTTAAATTTTTATTTATTATTCATTTTCTTTTTTTATTTTTTAAGGGGCTTCATTCCTTGACAAAATCTTACCTTATAAAGAGGATTAAAAAAAGCAAATATATTTTATTTTACTAAATATTAAATATGTTTACAATTAAAAAAAATTTTTTTCGAAAAATAAAATAAAGAGAAAAGATTTTAACAAAAAAAAAAAATAATTAAAATTTATTGTATTAATTTTTAAAGTTCTAGTCTTTAAAATTTTCAAAAAAATATTATTTAGAGTCGAAATTTTTTATAATAATTAATCAATTATATTTTTATTTTGTATTCTCAAAACCAATTTTCAGCTTGAAATTACTGCAAGGAGTTAAAATTTCTTAATAGAAAATTTCTTAAATAACTAAAGACTCTATTTTTAGAATTCCTTTTATAAACTTTCATTGAGATTTATTTGATTTTAAATTTTTGATAATTAAGAATTCTTATTCATTTCATTTTCATTTAGAATTGTTATCAATTTTTGATTTTCCACGATTGATTCATTTTCGATATTTTTCTAACATTTTATATATGCGAATTTCTATTTTAGTCTCTCTATAAATTCTTATTATTAAAGCATATTGTGAAATTATGATTGAGAACAATTTAAATTAAATAATTATTGCACGAATCTAAAAAGATTACTGAAATTAAAAATAGATATTTGTCATTAACTATTTTTAGCTGGAAAATATTTCAATCTAATTTTCAATTTCGATAAATTGATCTTATTTTAATAATATATAAATTATCGGTTGTTATAAAGAAAAAAATGTCTCTAAATTTTTCTCTTCATTTATTTTATATTAATTTTATATTTTGTAAAACTTTGTAAAAAAAATTTTATTGTAAATTTAGAATAGATTTACAACTATTTTACTTAGTTACTTATTTTTAAAACTTTCTCTCTAAGATTTATTTTCTAAAATTTATTTTTTTTAAATTTATTTTCTAAAATTTATTTATTTTTTAAATTTTTATGTATTTAAATTATTGTTATTCGTCCGGGAATTAAAATTATTTATTTCGAAAAAAAATTTAATAAATGCTTTAGGAATATTTTTAAATATATTTTATATACATTTTTGAAAAAAAAAAATTTCAATAATAAAAAAAAGATAATAGGACGTTCTTATCCTTGTCTCATTGTCAGGACGAACGTTGAGTTTCAAAACTTCAGACTTTTACGTAAAGTTAGTTACCAAGTAATACAGCGTAAATTTTACAATTAATTTTGAGCGGAAATCACAATTAAAAAATGAGACCGCAAACAAATTTTAATGGTATCGATTGAGTTTTGTCGAAGTCCCCTTTTGGGCAAAATAAAAAATATTAAAAAAAACACCGACGCATTATCGGTCCCTCAAGTTCAATAATCACGTGTAAAAAATGATAAAAATTAATTTTTCATTTCAAGAAAAAAAATTTTTTTTTTCCTTTTCTTCGAGAAAATGAAAAACGTTCTCCATTCGAAATTTCATTCTAGTCAAAAACGGTACAAAAGCCTGGTTTTTCAAAAAACCGGGCGAAAAATCGGTACTTATAATTTATCATAATTTTAAGGAGAGCCGAAGAATCGGACGTAATTAATGAGATTATATTTACTAAATCTAAGAGATTATTTCTTTTACCAAAAAAAAAAAAAAAAAAAAATGAAAATAAAAAATGAGAAAAAAAAAACGTGAAGAACTTGTGGGACACGCAAGAAAGATAATATATTATGCGCGTTGACAAAAAGATAGCCTCTTTTCGTTATATAATCAACGTCGATCGAATTAATAATCGATCGATCGTTCGATCCCTGTATGAAAAAAAAGCGACACTCTTTCAAAATGGATGTACGGTGCGAATGAATCTTTAAAAAAGAAAGCTTCGTTTGTAAACTATTGTTTTTTCTCAATATATATTTCCATATTATTATCACTTTGTTGTAAAAATGAAAAAAAAACCCGAAATTTTTTTTTCTCAAAAAAAAAAAATCTCGAGTGAAAATTTTCATTGATTCCTAAAAACTTTCAATACCGCTGTTAATTTTTTTTTTGTTTACGATTGTACGATAGAAAAATAAGAGTCTAGATTTCCTTTTCAAATGAACTACAAAAAAAAAAAAAAAAAAAAATTTGCTCAGATTTTGCAGAAAAAAAAATATTTATTTAAAATCAAGTCCATTGTGTGAGGGCAGATCTCGATTCTTATTGACCAACTTTTATATAAAAGACAATTGAAGCGTATTTTACAGAAAATCAACGTGCGTATATTTAAAAAAAAAAAGAAAAGAAAAAAAAACTCGGTGAACTTCGCATTAATTGTCGAAGGCCATAATTATAATTTTAGTGAAAGCAGGGCGTAGTCCATGTTGAAGACGGAAAATGCCAATTCTCGAGATTCTCCTCTTTTTTTTAATACCTTAATATATTAATATTATAGTATATTTTACATATTATATTTATATCTAGGCGAATCCCATTGATCGTAAATTATATGTTTAAAAAAATGAATTAGCTGCCTGTAGAATTTAAGTTTTTCTATTTTAACGTGTCCCACGCGGTGATTTTACGATTAAAGAAAAAATTCATTAACTATTGTTGACATTTAAAAAAAAGGAGTGTTTCTCATTTTTTAGTGCGGGTACGATGTGTATAAAAAAAGTCGCATTTGCGACACGACTGAAACTTCTGTTAAAGATGCTTTTTTTCTTAGTCTGAGAGAGTCAAAGGGGGCGAATAATGCAACTTGTCATTAATTAAGCTTTTTGATTCTTTTTCTCTTTATTTTTTATTTTATCTATTTTTAATAATTATTTTTAATTATTATATTATTACTATTATTATTATCATTATAATTATTATCATTATTATGATTACTATTAATTTTATTACTATTACTATTATTATTATTAATATTATTATTATCATTATCATTATTGCTATTATTATTATTATTATTATCAATATTAACATTATTATTATTATTATTACTATTGTTATTATTATTATTATTATTGCTATTATTATTCATTTGTAATTATAATTGTAACTGAAATTATAATTTTAATTGTAACCGCAATTATAATTGTAATCGCTTGTGCAATTGTAATTTTAATTGCAATTGAAAGTTAATTTGCAACTGCAATATGCAATTTTAATTGAAATTTCAATTTCAATTTTAATCGATTTCACTTCAATTTTAATCGAATTTTCAATTTTAATTTTAATCAATTTCACTTCAATTTTAATCAAATTTTCAATTTTAATTGAAATTTTAATTTCAATTTGAATCGAATTTTCAATTATAATTAAATTTTCAATTTTAATCGAATTTTCAATTTTAATTGAATTTTCAATTTTAATCGAATTTTCAATTTCAATTTCAATTTTAATTAGAATTGTAAGTTTAATTGCAACTGCAATTTATAATTATATTTGAAATTTGAATTTTAATCGAATTTACCATTTTAATTGAAATTTCAATTTCAATTTTAATCGAATTTTCAAATTTTAATTAAAATTTCAAATTTAATTTGAATCGAATTTTCAATTTTAATTGAAATTTCAATTTTAATCGAATTTTCAATTTTAATCGAATTTTCAATTTTAATCGAATTTTCAATTTTAATCGAATTTTCAATTTTAATTTTAATTGAAATTTCAATTTTAATTAGAATTGTAATTTTAATTGCAACTGGAATTTGTAATTTTAATTGAAATTTTAATTTCAATATTAATTATAATTTTAATTGCATCTGCAATTTGTAATATTAACTGGAATTTTAATTTTAATAGTAATTTTAATTTTGTTTGTAATTTCAATTTTAATTGAAAATGCAATTACAATTAAAATTGCTGTTATTGTAATTTTAATCGCAAGTGTAATTTTATTTTAATTGTGATTGTAATTGTAATTTTATCTGCGATTGTAATTGTAATTTTAATTGCAACTGAAAAATGTAATTTTTAATTGAAATTTCAATTTTAATTGTAATTGAATTTTCAATTTCAATTTCAATTTCAATTTCAATTTCAATTTCAATTTCAATTTCAATTTTAATTTTAATTATAATCTTAATTGCAAATTCAATTGAAATTACAATTATTGTTATAATTATATTAACTGTAATTGCAATTAAAATTTTAACTTAAAATTGTTATTGTAATTACAATTTTAATTGCAATTGAAATTTCAACTGCAAATTGTTATAGTAATTACAATTTTAATTGTGATTATAATTGAAATTGTAATTTTAATTAAAATTTCAATTTGATTTTTGATTGTAATTTCAATTTTAATTGCAATTAAAATTTCAATTGCGAATTGTGATAGTAATTACAATTTTAATTGTGATTATAATTGAAATTTCAACTTCAAGTTGTTATTGTAATTACAATTACAATTGCAATTGTAATGGCAAATTGAACATGTAATTACAATTGAAAATTTACAATTTCAATAGAAATTGTTATTGTAAGTTTAATTACTATTTTATTTGTAATTGCAATTGTAATTTTAATTTGAAATTTCTATTCTAATTGTAATTATAATTTCAATTTTAATTGCAATTAAAATTTTAAATGCAAATTGTTATAGTAATTACAAATTTAAAATTGTAATTACAATTTTAATTGTGATTATAATTGAAATTTCAATTTCAATTGCAATTGTTATTGGAATTTTAATTACAATTTTTATTTCAAATTACAAGTGACAATTAAGTACAGTTTAAATTACAATAAAAATTACATTTACAAAAATTGTAGTTTATTATTTACAATTCTGATAACAATTGTAATTAATAATAATAAATATTGTTAATAATAATAATAGTGTTAATATTATACGGCATGTGTCAATCGAGTCGGGTGCAATGCTCCTGAATTTCATAATTTTATATACATTACTGTATTATTTAATAACGTCAAATTTTTTTTTTTTAATTTCCTACACCGTTTGCTATTTTTGGTTTTAGTTTCTTTAATTTTTACCTGTATTAAAAAAAATGATATAAAAAATGGGCAATCGGTGGGTGGATTAATCGTAACGTTTGCTAGTCAGAATTGGTTTAAGGAAAGAAGGGGAGAAAAATAACGAAAACTAGGAATTTTATTGTTACTCTTAAGGTTATTTTTAGTCCTGTTCTTCGAACTGCAACAAAACCTGAACTCAAACGCTACACGGTTCTTTTAGTTTAATAAATAAATATTCATAGAATCGGAAAATAAATTTTTTTAACGAGCTTGTGCCTCGCAGTGAATACTGCTAAGACTTTTAGTTTGATTAACGACTACCGTTTTTTTTTTTATATACTTAACAGCCGCTAATTATTACGCCCTAAAAAAATAGTTGTTTCGATTACATTTAAAAAAAAAACCCGCGTGTAATCCTGTCTTTGTTTTCACGTGTGTAATTTTACTTTTGATGTGATATTTCTAGTTTCGTGTGTATACGTCTTAGGGGGATAATGTTAAAAAACCCTTGAGAAATTATATGTTCTTCCTAATTTATATAGTTTTATAAAAAAAAAAATTTAGAACGATGTTACCAGGCCATTTTATTTTTTTATTTTAAACGGTAACATCCGTCAACAAAGGCAAGCCCTAATGAGATCTCGTATCGTAATCAAATTAAAAAAATAAATGAAAAAATTCTTTTTTTTTCAAGTCTATAAAATACGCTGACGATTGTCACACGAAATTTAGGACACGTGCATTTATTAAAGATTATTAATTAATGTCAAAAGACGTCGGATGTTTGGAGGGAAATTAAGGAGTTAAATCGTTATGTGCCAAATCATCTTCCGAGGAATTAATAAAAAAAAAGGAATTTATAGAAAAAAAAAAAAATGAAAATTATTTCAAACTTCCGACGTCTTGCTTTATGGTAATCATTATTACTATTTTAGATTTTAGTTAGTTTTTATTGCTGCTATTATTACTGTTTTTATTGTCATTTATTACATAGTTGTCGATTGTCAAGTGACTATACCCCCACCCTTCACCCCATTATTAAAAAAAAATCCTTTTTCTTCTGACATTTTTTGTCAAATAATTGTCTTTCGGAAAAGTGAGAGATGACTGTTTCAGAAAGTGTGTCATTGGTGAAATGCTAGTTTCAAAAAAAAAAATTTTTCCAAAAAATTTTTTTTTGATAAATTATCACCAGATGTCGATTCAACAATAAATCAAAAAAATTTAATCTTGTCAGAAAAAAGTATCATTTTGTAATTTTTGTAACTTTTTACCTAACTTTGATGATTTAACGACTAATAAATTTACTAAATAAAAAATACTTCGTAGAAAAAAAAGAATTCAAGAAACAAATTTACTTTTGGCAGAATATCAAAAATATTTCCTCAACTACAAACGTCGGTATTAATTTTCCCAGTCGATGTTTACTGCGGGAAAATTAATGTCCGAATATTTGATATTTATAACTCGAGTCATAAAATTCGAGACATGATTAATGTTAAAAAAAACAGAAGTTTTTTGAAAATTATCTTCTGAACATTATTTTTCGAAAAATGATTAAAAAACAATCTTTTTGAAAATTCTTCAAACAAAAAATTGTCCAAAAAGAAAATTTTCTTTTTGGAAAATTTTCTTTTTGGACAATTTTTTGTTTGAAGAATTTTCTTTTCAAAGAATTTTCTTTTTGAAAAATTTTCTTTTTGAAGAATTTCCCTTTTGAAAAATTTTCTTTTTGAAGAATTTTCTTTTTGAAGAATTTTTTACTAAGAAAAATCTTGTCAAGGAATAAAAAATTGTCTTGAAAACAAAAATCAAATATTCGTATTGACATTGGTGATTATTTGTCACGACAGAAATTAGCGCACAATTTCAAAATTTCTCGAAACAGGGAAAACTCTATAAAAAAAAAGTAAAATAAAATAAAATAAAACAGAAAAGAAAGAGAGAGCAAAAGAAAAAATACGACGTGAAATATGTAACATATCGTCTATTGTAAAAACGTTCCAGTCTCTTTCGGTTACGAGCGAGTTCCAAGTGTAGAAAACGATGAAAAAAAATAACAAGAGAAAATAAATAAATCATCGTCATTTCATGTTACAGAAGTTGATATAATCCGAATGCGACCGTGATTTTTAGATTCGTGGGAATTTTTGCTCTTTTCGAGTGCCACGCGTTCGAAAAAGAAAAAAGAAAAAAAAAGAAAAGAAAAAAAGAACAAAAAGAAAAAAACTAAAAAGAAAAAGAAAAAACTAAAAAATAAAAACAAAAAGACAAACAAGAAAAAAAAAACGTCTGGATACAAAAATAAAAATTTTTTAGATGTTTTTTTTTTGTAAAAGTACGAGAAAAGGGCAAAAATACAAACGAATCGATTTATTATATTTCAGGACTATTTGATTGTAAATATAATTATCCGAAATTTTAAGGATGAGAATGCGAGACAAAAGGTGATTACGTATATTAAATTTCTACTTCCTAGGCAATGTTTAGGCTGTATAACGATCGAATATCTCGACGATAAAAAAATGGAGAGAAAGAGAGAGAATAAAAAAAGAAAAAAAAATTTTAGCGTACAAATTAGTGCGACGCAAAAATTTTAGATCCTCGCCAAATTTAACCTTCGATCGTGATCTTTTCGCTTCGTCAAAAAAAAAAAAAAAAATTGCTTTTTCCCTCGATCAACATATGGAGACAAAAAGTAGTGTGAAAAATACTTTGTAAATATAGTATGAATTTCGAATCGATATAGAAATTAAGTGAATCTTTTTTAAAACTCAAAATAAAGAAAAAAGCGAAAAGTTCAACGATCAAAAGTCTAAAAAAAAACGAGGTTCGCCTTAAAATTAAGGTCTTAGAAATTAAAAATGTCGGAAAGGCGTGTGTAATCGCGAGGGCGACTTGATTGTACGAATTGTTGCAAATAAAAAAACGGTATAAATGAAAAAAAAATTGCGTGCGAATGTTTGTGAGAGAAAGATAGAAAAAAAACAAAATTTTACTACCAAGTGGACTAGAATCGCAACCGATGGGCATTATTAAGCGAAAAAAAAAAAGAAAAAATTAAATGAAGAAAAAGCAAAAACTCTTTTTCGGAGCCTTTTTTCTCAAGTAAAAATGATGTGAAAAAAGCGTCCAAAATTGTACCTATTTTCATTTTATAAATTATATATATATATAGATATACGATGACCTCCAAAACTGAATAATTATTGTGAGTATATATAATGTAAAAGGTCAAAAAAAACACAAATTATTGTATCTATATTCAAAAGGGTGATGATAATTGTATTTGAGTCGTGATTATTAGATACTGTATAGTTAAGGAGAAAATGAACCGTTTAGGCGAAAAAAAAAATTATTAATTAAGGGAGAAAAATTTAAATTGGAATTATTAGTCGAAGGTTCCTCGATAAAAAAAACAAAAAAAAAAATGAAAATGATTGTACATTGTATGTTGGCAGAAGCGATTTCCGAATTTCCCCCCAATTCCTCCCTAGCCCCCCATTTCCTGATAACAAAAAAAAACACGTCTTTTGACGTAAATTTTGAATGAAAAAAATTTTTGTAAATATTGTGTACCTTATTTCTTCTTTTCTTATATCTTAACCACGAATTTCTTCTTCGAGACAAAAAAAAATTTCAGAAAAAAAAGTTAAGATGTAAAAATAATGTAAAGAAAGTTTTTTTTTTTAGGGCAAAATTTAAGTCTCGAGGGGGAAAGATGTGAAAAAAAAGAAGAGCTTGCTTAGTTTTTTTGAAAAGCAGAAAAAAGGGACGTAACAATAAAACAATATTCTCGGTGCACCTTCGAATTTAATTTTCTGGTTTCATTTCTGATATCGTGACTTTTTTGTTTTATACAATAAAAACGGATTTTTACATCTTTCACTCGTATATACACACAGAAAAAATAGAACTGGATAATAAAAAAGACAGTGACATGCGTCGATCCATTAATTTTCGGACGAGAACGATTTTTCAAAAAACAAAAATTTTAATATTTTCCACAAAAAAAAAAAAACAAAACAAAATGTAAAATCGTTCACATCCAATTTTTAAAAAATGATTCTCATCCCCGCGAAGAATCAGCAACTGCCGATTGACGTATGTCACTTGTCGCTCTCGCTTATCTTTTCACAGAATTTTTCACAACTTTTTCGTTACAGAAATTTTTCCCTTTATTTTAACCACCAAGAAATTTACCAATAGTATCAATTTAGAGTCTCATCATTAAAAATATATCCCTAAAAATCCTTTTTAATCCCCGAAAAAAAAATCTTATTCTTTCCAAGTCAACCGACATCATCCAAGTGAATGAATGAATGTGTTAATAAATGTAAGAGGGAAAGCATCGAGCAAAGAACGACTAAAAGCACATATTCGTCGGACTGTAGGGACATTTTGCATTAATTGTGTAAACACGAGAACTTAAGGAAAAAAGCAAAAAAAAAGCTATTTAAACAAATAAAAAAAATCGCAGAAAGGGCGGAAAACAAAATGTACGAACGAACATTGATACTACTGTCTTCGTTATCCTTTTTATTTTTTATAATATATATAAATATATATATATATAAAATATATATATAGATAATGATACGTCGTTTCTCCGTTCGACACGCTACTACAATATTGACATTGTCGCATTATTGATTATTGATTATTACCATTATTGCGAACTATTAATTATTACAATTTATGATTATTATTATTATTATTATTATTATTATTATTATTATTATTATATTATTATTAATATTATTATTATTATTATTATTATTATTATTATTAATACCTTTTATTATTGTCATTATTATCACGATTATTATTATTATTATCATATTGATGACGATTATTGCGATTATTATTGCGATCATCTTTATGGTTATTATTATTATTATTATTATTACTATTATTACGTGGTACAATAAAAATTTAATAAGCAAACTGTATTTTTTTCTTTAAAAAAAATATCCCTGAAGTTAGCGTCGACGCTTAGTGTCGAAAAGAATTTTTTTTTTTAAATCGTTTTCAATTTTTTTTTTTTTTTGAAGTTTCAGGTAAAAAAGTTTAGTGAACATATTTTTAACTCCCGGAGTAAATGAATGAAATAAAAATTTGAAATTAATCACATTTTTATCTCTAAAAATTTTAAAAAAAAAATAGTTTTTGATGTTAAGAGTCAACGCTAAATTCAGGGACATAATAAAAATTGAATTTAATAAAAATTTATTTCAATAAAAATTGAATCGAATAAAAATTGAAATGAATAAAAATTGAACCGAATAAAAATCAAATTGAATAAAAATTGAATTGAATAAAAATCAAGTTGAGTAAAAATTGAATTTAATAAAAATCAAAATTGAATAACAATTGAATCAAATTGAAATTAAATTGAATAATGATTGAATAGAATAAGAATTGGATTGAATAAAAATTGAATCGAATAAAAATCAAATTGAATAAATATTGAATTGAATAAAGATTGAATTGAATAAAAATTTACTTTAATAAAAATTGAATCAAATAAAAATTGAATCAAATAAGAATTAAATTGAATAAAAATTGAATCGAATAAAAATTTACTTGAATAAAAATTGAATCGAATAAAAATCAAATTGAATAAAAATTGAATCGAATACAAATCAAGTTGAGTAAAAATTGAATTGAAAAAAAATCAAATTGAATAACAATTAAATCGAATAAAAATCAAGTTGAATAAAAATTGAATTGAATAAAAATTAAATTGAATAACAATTGAATCGAATTGAAATTAAATTGAATAATAATTAAATCGAATAAGAATTGGATTGAATAAAAATTGAATCGAATAAAAATCAAATTGAATAAATATTGAATTGAATAAATATTGAATTGAATAAAAATTGAATCGAATAAAAATCAAGTTGAATAAAAATTGAATCGAATAAAAATCAAGTTGAATAAAAATTGAATTGAAAAAAAATCAAATTGAATAAAAATTAAATCGAATAAAAATCAAGTTGAGTAAAAATTGAATTGAATAAAAATTGAATCGAATTGAAATTAAATTGAATAATAATTGAATCGAATAAGAATTGGATTGAATAAAAATTGAATCGAATAAAAATCAAATTGAATAAATATTTAATTGAATAAAAATTTACTTTAATAAAATTTGAATTGAATAAAAATTGAATCAAATAAGTATTGAATTGAATAAAAATTTTCTTTGCAAAAAATTGAATTTAATAAAAATTTACTTTAATATAGAAATTCAATTTAATAAAGCAAATCACGATTGAATTAAAAATAAATTCTATTTAGTTTTTCAGTGATGTTTTATCGTTTTAGTTCTGTGACCTTTTCTCATTTAAGTTCCTATACGATATCAGCGATATAGTATAATAAACGTTAAATTATGGAGAAAACAAAATTTATCTTTTAGACACTTTAACTTGGTTATTATCAATGAAGAACGCAAAAGATCACGACCGTTGCGTGAATATTTCTTTATGTACTTTTCTTTTAAGATTCGAACACAAATTTCTCAGTACTTAGTGAATTAAAATTGAAGAAGTATGTTTTGTGGAACTATGAAAATTTTTTCTAATTTAAAATTTGGAGAAAAATTACTTTTGGAGAGGATTATTAATAATGGAAGACGATTCGCATCGACGCAGGAGGCGAGAAAAACATGTCTTTATGATTTGCATGTTAAAATATCAAGGTAAGTTTTGTCAATTTTAAAGAAAAAAAAATAATAATTTTAAAGAATTTAATTGTAAACTATTGGAAAAAAATTATTTTGAGTTAAAATATTCTTAAGTATGAATATTCTGTCATTAATCGTCTTTTAGTATTTTAATTTTTTTTATCAGCTTTGACAAAAATCAGATTTTTTATTCATAATTTGTTTTAATTTTATTTTCATTAATTATAATTTATTTATAAATTTTTTTTTTATAATTTTATTTACTTATAATTTCATATATTTTTACAATTTTATATATTTTTACAATTTTATGTATTATTTATTTTTACAATTTTATTTATAATTTTATTTAAAGATACCTATAATATTTTTAACAACATTAAAACTATTGCAATTGTATAGAGAATGTTTCAGTGAGTAAAATATAAAATTTCCATAAAATTGAAATATGTACAGAATTTAAATTCGTTTAGAATTGAAACTTGTTTAAAATTAAAATTTGTATAGAATTAAATTTTGTGTAGAATTTAATTTTGTTTAGAATTGAAATTTGTTTAGAATTAAAATTTGTAAAGAATTGAAATTAACGTAAAATAAAAATTTGTATAGAATTGAATTTTGTGTAGAATTTAAATTCATTTAGAATTAAATTTTTTTAAAATTTAAATTCGTTTAGAATTGAAATTTGTTTTGAAATTTATATAGAATTAAAATTAGCATAGAATTGAAATTTCCATAAAATTGAAATTTCTACAGAATGTATGTAAATTCGTTTATAGAATTGAAATTTGTTTAGAATTAAAATTTGTATAGAATTAAATTTTGTGTAGAATTGAAAGTTGTTTAGAATTAAAATTCGTTTAGAATTGAAATTTATTTAAAATTAAAATTTGTATAGAATTGAAATTAACGTAAAATAGAAATTTGGATATAATTGGAATTTTGTGTAGAATTTAAATTCGTTTAGAATTGAAATTTGTATAGAATTGAAATTAACGTAAAATTAAAATTCGCATATAATTAAAATTTGTATTGAATTGTAATTCGAATAGAATTAGAATTTATATAGAATTAAAATTTGGATAAATTACATTGAGAATAGATTTATAAATTTAATTACTAATAAATTTCATTTTTGTTATTTACATAAATTTAAATCTTGAAGAGAACTTTAAATAGATAAATTAATAACTAAATAATTTATTAACTAATTAACAAGTAAATAAATAATGAAATTAAATTTTCGATTGATTGGCACGATAATTAATCTTAATTATTATTATTATTAATTTAATTTATAATGACGTTAAACATTATTTTTTCGAATGCTGATTTAATTTACGACCATGATTCTGAAACGAATAAATATAATCAAGATTTCGTTCTACATACACTGTCTGTTTTCTCATTTCGTAAACGTTGGTTGTTGCAATGAGAGCGAATGAAAAAAAAGGAAAGAAAAAGAAAAATTCGAGGACTGCATTAATTATTCTTTATCCTCAGGCAAAATCGTGAATTTCGCCGGTTGGTTATTGCCGGTGCAGTATAAAGAGGCAATAGCTGCATCACACCAACACACGAGAAATTTCGCGTCCTTATTCGATGTTGGACACATGTTACAAACGCATGTAACCGGCAGAGACTCAACAGAATTTCTCGAATCCTTGACCACAAGTGATCTTAAAAATCTCGGTCAAGGATCTTCAACCCTCACCGTATTTACCAATCGTAATGGAGGGATTTTGGATGACCTGATTATTACCAAAGATCAAAATGACAAATACTTTGTTTGTCTCTAATGCTGGACGACGAAAGGAGGATTCACAGCTTCTACTAGAGAAGAAAGTAAATATCTTTTAAATATTTTCTAGCAACAATAATAAAAGTACCAAATAACCGAAAATAGATGAAAAAAAATTTAAACTTTCTCTTCAAATAGGATGAATTAACAGCAAATGGAAAAGACGTGAAGATAAATTTCCTCGATCCCCTCGAGCGGGGTCTGATCGCCCTTCAAGGACCATCGGCAGCAAATGCACTGCAATCGGTTTTAAAACGAGACCTAACGAAACTTCGATTTATGAACAGTATTGAAACGGAAATGGCGAACGAACAAATCCGAGTATCAAGATGCGGTTACACTGGCGAGGATGGTTTCGAAATTTCCGTACCAGAAAAAATAGCCGCTCAATTGGTTGAGAGAATTTTGGAAATTCCAGACGTGAAACTCGCGGGACTTGGAGCAAGGGATAGTTTAAGGTAGGCGATCCACAGGTGTGTGGGTGGTGCTATTCTTATTTTCCACCAATTTCCGCAGACTGGAGTCTGGTCTTTGTCTCTATGGGCACGACATCGATGAAACTACAACCCCTGTCGAGGCTGCTCTCACTTGGCTCGTCGGTTTGTATTTCAAGAGTTTTTCTAATTTTACACTTTTTTCCCCAGTTCCGATTGATTTACTTTAACCAACAGATAGAAAAACGATTCAATTATTTTCGAAAAATATTCCAAATTCAATTATTTTCATTGAATGTCTGGTTGATAATAAAATTGTTTTTCAAGCTAAAAGACGTAGAGAAGAGGGCAATTTTCCAGGAGCAGAAATATAGTTTCGCAAATAAAATCGGGTGCGATGAAGAAACGAATTGGCCTTTCAATGGGTCAAGGACACCGGCGAGAGAAGGAGCTGAAATCTTAACACCTGAAGGCGAAAGAGTGGGTAAAGTAACTTCCGGTGGGCCAAGTCCTACTCTTGGAAGATCAATTGCCATGGGCTATGTGCCTCCCTCCATAGCGAAGAATGGCAATTCTGTCCTTGTTCAAGTACGAGGAAAAGTTTACAAGGCCGTTATTACAAAAATGCCCTTTCATTAAAACTAATTACTACACCTCTAACTAAAATTAAGCCTTTTAAAAAAAGTATCTCTTAAATAATACATGTTACAGTTTTAAGCATTTTTTAAAATTACAATGTATGGTAAAATTCTAATTGAATAAATAATTTCAAATCACTTTCTTCGTATTCAATTCTTGAAAATAATTAATTCCTTAATTCCTTCTAGGGATCAGAGAACCTTTTAACTCCCAGTTTTCCTTAGAAAATCAAATTGAGACAAAACGGATCAAAATTGTTCTGATGCAACGATTTTTATTCTTTTTGTCTCAATTTGATGTATCCTTAGGAAAACTACACAGAGAGAAATTTGTTGCGAATAATGCATAGAGTAGAGGTTATGAATATAGCATAAGTACTTACTAGCGAAAAGTATAAGAGGTCCAACTGAATGTCAGTCGACTCCGCCTAATATTCAGGCGGACTCGAGCAATAAATACGCTCTCTGTTAGGATTTTAGCATCAAAGAATCTATGGAAAAATTATATGAAAAGTTTCAAGCATTAATCCTAAACAGATTTCTCTCCATGTCTGATGTTTGAAATGACCAAAATTAACTTTAAAATAATAAAATAAACATCGAAATTAACACAAAAAACATAAAAAAAACTCACTCTCGTCAGAAGTTTATAAATATCCCTTAAAATTTTTTGCTGATGATTAATCTCAAAGTTGCATTATTCACCTCTGAAACAAAAAATAAAGAAATAAGAAGCCGAAATAAATAGGTACAAATATAAATAAATATAACTTAAATATATTTAATACTATATACTGATATAATGTATATTATACTATTATTTAGACAAATTCGAACCAAGATACAAATTCAGACACTAGTGACAAATTCTTAGCAACTGAACATCTTTTACAGACGTACCTACTGTGAATAATAAAATACTATGGTTACCCTAAGAGAATTTTGGTAGTTGGAATTTTGTTCTTTTGCAACTGTTGGTTATTTTGATAAGGCTTAAACAGGAGATATCTACCTACCCGAGAAAGAAAGATAATGTAGGTTTCCCGTCAAGCTTCAAATTACAATTCCAACTATCGCCACCAGCTGATAAAACAGTAAACTATAAAATTGACGATAACAG